>PVKU01002828.1:0-206963 GCA_004027475.1 Anoura caudifer | reverse complement strand
GGAAGGCTTCTAATTTATGGCAAAAAATGTGGGAAGTGCTTTGTCTTAAGGGGAAGGTGACAAGAATGGTATTGAATTTGAAGGAGCTGGTTTGCTTTGTTGACTAGTGTCAGGAAAGGAGGTTGTAGAACAGCTGCCAAGGTGAAGAAATATTTGGGTCTTTTTATGGTTTAATTCCCAGATAACTTAGACATGACTATAGGCTTTCTCATTTGAAAATAATGGACCTACGTTGGCCTGGGAAATCCTCCAGGTGTTCAGCAAGCAGTGTAGTCACAGGGGTATGAGTCTTTACCTTACCTATTTTCTGGTATATTTTCTGGCCAGGTTTCTGGTATAGATGACATACCTCCAGTTTGTTTCCCACAGGTAAGTAATACATTCACTGTGTCTGGTCCATTCACTTCCTGAGAGTTTGAATGTCCTGTTAATTTGGCTGAGTCCTGGGGAGGTGGGAAGGTGTAGAGGTGGTAGCAGCTAGCAGGCATTGCTGGGGGGTGAGAAGTGGGAAGTCAGACTCAGAGCTATTCCTTAATAGGAAGTGAGAGGGGAAGGTGGTTTAGGACTAATCGTATCTACATTCACTTGATTTTAAGGAAACATCAAGTATAAAATAGCCATAACAGGAGTTATGAAAGGGATAATTGTTATTGTCAGTCATTACTGAGTCTCTACTATGAGCCAAGCTTGGACCTTTGGTTACCATTTTAAAACTTCACAGTAGACACTGATACAGAGGAATACTATCTCTATACTATCTCAAATCCCCAAATAAATTTTCTTCATAAAGGTACTGCAGATCTTCCCTTCCTCCCCAAAAACTTTCTTCCCAGATTCTCTCTGAATGTATAAGCCGAAGTATCTCGAGTATCTGAACTCCTTTGAGCCACTGTTTGTTGATGAAAGAGTAGTCTATTGTTACCAGCATTGGAATCACCTGGGGAGCTTGCAGAACCTCTGCATTTCCAGGCTTCATTCACATACCCTACCCAGAGATATTCTGGTTCAGTAGGTTTGTGGTCTAGAAAACTGCATTTTGGACAACTGTCCCAGGGATTCTTATGTACAATAAATTCTGAGAATCACTGCCTTAGCTCTCTCCCAGGAGCAGGGTAGTTCCAGTGATGTGTTAATGTTGAAATTTGCTCTGTGGAAAAACAGACCTATTATTCACTCACTTGCTTAAACCCCTTGGCATCAATATCTTGGGTGAAAATGGCTGCTTTGATTGATTCCATTTCTTCTGGATGTAAGGAAGGCTGGGCTTTTTTGAAGCTTTACCTACCATTACAGATAGCAGATAGAAAAGAGGAAGGTCCAATCTGCTGTTTTCACTTCAAGGCCTGCTAGGGAAGAGGTGACCTACCTCTAGCAGGAAACTGAAAACTATCTAGGGCCTATGGTCATTTGTATTTCTATTGAAAACTCATTGAAAATTCTAGCACTTTTCATGTTTTTGGCAAAATATGTAAATATAGTAGTTGAACGAAATTCATAAAACATTTATTGAGTAGCTGCTGAGGCTCAAGTGTTTTGTTGAGGGGAACAACAAAGCTGAGAGCCACTCATACAATATGATAAATAGGCTGTCATTGCTTTGGAAGGATAGGCAAAAGAAGAAGAGGTATTTCAAGCGTGAACAAAGGCCTAGAGGCAGCAAAGTGAGAGCTCTAGTTGGAGAATACCACTTATTGGGGTGCAATTGGAGCATAGGACTCCTGGAGTGAGTGCGGTGGGGGGTGAATTATGCTGATTAGGTAGAATTGGATTAAAATGTTGTGCCAAAGAATTGGGAGACATCAGTATTTTGCAGTATCTTTAGATCCCTCCTCTAAAGATGGGGAAGGAGGCCCTGAGAACTTATTGCCCAAGGTCCAACCAATCAGTTAGAGAAGGACACAGAAGGCAAGTTCTTTTTTGCAAGGTTACTAGCCTTACATTTTTCCATCTCAAGCTTGTGTCATTCTTAACACTTCTCTTGGCCTCTGTTCTTTGGCGTTTTTCTTTTGTAAAAGCAAACTGAAGGTAATGGAGTGACAGGAAGGTATTGATGTTAGGCAAAAATATGGCAGTATTTATCATCCTTTTGCTCTATGATGTTGGAGAGTTGCTGGACATTCTGGGGGTGGATGTTTGCAAGTAAATGTGCATGTTTCTGTGTTCTTGCAGCTGCACTCATTTTTTACCTGGTTCCAATAAGGACTGATACTTTATCTGCTTACTGCTGTTTCCAGGAAATTAATTTGCAGGTGCTGTAAATATAGACAGTCCATATACTTCATTTATTCTTTTCCCCTCAGAGCCTCTTCTCTTTATTAGGCACTTTTCATTTATGTGTTTGGTGCTTACATTTTTTTATGTCACTATTTTGATAGTAAGAATAAAGGTAAAACCACTCAGTTATACATGTGGGCTATGTCGCCTGGGGGAAGTCCATGTATCAGTTTTCTTTCTGTTGTTACAGGTAGGAAAACCAGGAGAATTTAGGAGAGAGCTCATTTTCTTTGTTACTAGTGTACTGTGCTTTCATAACACAAACCTTAAAACAGTTTATAAAATAGTGCCACCCTGTACCCACCCACCCACTCATCTATTCACCCATCCATCTATTCATTCACCTATCTGTTCATTTACCCAGCCAGTTACCTATCCCTTTAGAGAAGGAAGTACAGTTTAGTAAGTGTGCAGACTCTGGAGCCACTTTGCTCCTCTGTTTGTTTAATCTCATTTTCTTTTATCTTTAAAATGGAGATAATAGTAATAACTTCATAGAGTTGTGATGATTAAAGGATTAATGTATGTAAAGTGCTTAGGAGAGTGCCTGGACATAGGAAGTTCTAAATTTGCTGCTGCTCTTCTTATTGTGGTTGCTATTATCAACTGTTGCAAGTAAAATATATCAACAGATAAATTTAGCCCATTGACTTCTAGTTTTATGACCTTAGAATTTGTACAGAGGAAAAAAGTTTGAAAGGGAGGTTGGCCTGGATCATGGAGGGCCCTTGATCCCAGATGTAGGATCTATAGACAGTGTTTGGTCATGGTAAGAGATGGTCATCAGAAAGCTATCCTGAAGCTTTGTACAACATAAATTAGAATTAGAACACTTAGGAGGCCATTTTAAAGTTTCAAGGCACAATAAGTCAAGGAAATGAGTTAGAGTGGTTGACAACAGAAAATAGGCACTTAGCAGTTGGCTACGAAAGGTTCCTTCTGTGGGTAGATTCCAGTTGGCTTGAGATGGGAAGAGGGGGAATTTGGAACCAAAAATACTGGTGACTTAGTGATCTCCATCTTTATCCTTGAGGAGAGAGGAGCTTGTTATATATATATCATTACTGGTTCTAGTAGCAGAGGGTCTAGTGCCAGAGCACAAAACTAGGTTTTCCTGTTTTGTGCTTTTACATGGCTCACTATAAACAGGACCCAATTAGCTCTTGAAGTATGTTTGCCTATTCTCCTCTCCACCTAATTACTTTGTGGGGTTTGAATTAGGGTTACCGTGCACAGAGTTACCTTGATCACACAGTAAGTTTATGGAGCTATAAATGTTTGAATACTACTTTGAGAGGGCCCTTCGGATGTTAACAGTCAAGTCTTCTGTGGGTGGGCTGGAAACAGCCACAGTGAATGTTTTCCAGATTCTGAGGTGTGACACCTTAAGTTTTCTGTTCCTATTCACATCTCTTCTTCAACATGGAGTGAAAAGATATAACGTAACTGAAGATTGATGGGGTGACCAGATGTTGAAAATTGGGAGACCACATAGTCCTGTAGTCTTTCCCAGAATCAGACATTTTTGTGGTATGATCTGGAACAAGAAAAACATTTATGGCAAAACCTCACTAAATTGAACAATTGTGGGGATGGTGCAGACAGATTTGTGGGATAGCTGCAAAGAAATGCATGTAGTTCCATTATTTTTAGTTTTAGAGTGGTAAATTGAGCAAAGATAATGAAGTATTGCCTAGCAGAACTTTTGGGGGAATTTGGCCTTCCTGTATAATTTGGAATAGCAATCATTAATATTAAATATATTTGATTTTTAAAAAACTTTTGGATGATGTGATTAGGTCTGTATGAGCCCATTTGTGCTCTAATTTGACCTGATATCAGAATCTTTATGTTTGAGATAAAGCTTGCTTCTGCCCAGCTTGAGTCTAGATTGCCCTAGAAGTTTTGGATTCACTAGGGTTCATCTGTATGTGGGAGAATGTTTACTTAGAGGATCCAGTGGAATCATATGTGCAAAGTGCCTAGTGCAAATGCATTTTCCTCCCTCTTTCATCTTTGAATGAGGGAGTGGCTTAAGTTTCCAGTTTGGGGATTCTGCTCTCCCACCTCCACTCCTATAAAATAACCTCTTAGGGAAAGTACCCTGGGACCTAGCGGTGGTTAGGGATAGGGAGTATTCCCCACAGAGTCCAGCTGTGCCCCTAGGTCTTCTTGTCTCAAAATCAAGGAATCAGTCACACTCTACTTCTCAAAGTGCCATGTTCCTGAGAATCACCTGGGGGACTTTTACAGGTTCAGGTCCCTCCCCCCCCATCAGAACCACCCCTAAGGGATGGGGTCAGACTTTATAGATCTGAGGAGCTGCTCTCTGGCAGAGATTAGGTGCAGATCCCAAATCCAACCCTGGACTGCTGTACCCACTCAGCGTTCCTAGGCTTGTAGGAAGACACTGGTTCCCTTAGCAAAGATGAGAAGCTCCTCCTTTTTTCGTGTTCTTTTAAATTCACATTAAACAGCATTTTAGATATGCTGTAAAGCAGGAAGGAAGACTGACCTTGCCTGTCTCCAGAGTCTCAGAGATAAAAGGAAGTGCCTGCCTTTGGCGGCAGCTGGGGATTTGTGGTGTTCCAGAAGACCTCAGCTCTCTAACAGGCTCTTTGCAGCCTCACTGATAATCACAGTGTGATCACTACTGGGCTTCCTCATTTAAGATGCTCTTAAATTTTCTTTTCTAACAGTGTAAGGTTATGTCTTCACCAGCTCCTTAGATTTTAAAAAAAGAAAGAGAAGGAGGCAAAACAAATCCCAGAACACTTTTTTTTTTCTCTTTCTAAAGGTTACAAACATAAATCATATTTGAGAACAATGAATGGACCTTATTTTTTATCTTTAGAAAGCTGGGCCTTTGGCATCTTAAAAAGCCTCTTTATTTTGGAAAAGAAGGAAATAGTGGAAGGGCTATGCTCTGGGGATCAGGATACTTGACTTTGTCATCAGCTGCCTCACGCTCCTTGGTCAGAACCAGTCTCCACTTTCAGCCATTTTCCCTATCTGCAAAATGAGGGGGCCCTGAAGCTATTGCACATTAATGTTGATTCTTGTTTTGGGCTCAGTGCCTGCATGATAGGCATTTTCTAGATTCTGTCACCCTATTTCAAATATGAGGTATAGCATATACCGTCCTTCTTTGCTGCACTTGGGGAACTCTTCACCAGTGTTTCAGAAACCTGGTGTTTTAGTGCTGGAGGAATGTTAAGAAAACATGTGGTTCGCCCCTTCATTCATTTTATGCATGAAGCAGATGACACCTCATTGGACTTTCTCTAAGTTTGGGGCATAATTTCATCTTTTCACGTTGCTATTAGCCTTTCCTTCAGTGTATTTTTTAAGCATTGTGTTGCTCCCTCACCACGCTCCTTTTAGTTTCATATGCCTTCTATTTCTCCTGGAACACTGGAATGTTCATTGACAGTTCTGGACAAAAGTGCTCTTATGGCTCCTGAATTTTTCTATTATCTACTCCTTTTCATGAGAAGGATTGATCATTCAGTGCCAATGTATTTACATACTGTACTGATACATTGCTGCTAAATATGTATTGTAAATTAGAAATTATGGAAGGATGGTATGAGAAGTAACTGTAAATAAAAGATAATTTTTTCTCCTGTACACTAGTGGATTAATTTATACCTTCATTGGAGTGTAAATGTTTTGAGGAATACTGATCTTAGATCATGTGGGTTTGGAGTTTAGACTGCCAGCCTTAGGATTTCCTGTAGCGCTTGTTAAAAATACTAATTCAGTCCAAATCCACTGAATGAAATGTGTCCTGGTGGGTCTGGGGGGTCTGCATTTTTAACCATTTCTCCTGGTGTTCCTGAGACCTAACCAGTTTTGGGAGCCACTGTTTTAGGTAGGTAGGAGTTGTCATTTGTAGGTACCTGAGCATGGGACTTATTACACTGACATACCAGAGTTTGCTTAAGGGCCACCACTAAGTTTACAGAGATCCAGTTAACATTTGGAAAAATCAGATTGGCAATTTTCATGCAAGTTACATAGGAGGGAATATAAACTGTATAATCACACATGGAATTTCTTAAAACTCTGAAGATTGTCTAGGTGGTTTTTGATTTGTAACTACAAATACTTTCTATTGTGCCTCAGTCTTTTTTTCTAATTGGAAATCTAAATATTATTGAAAACCTAAAGATAATGAAAAATTAGACAATCAACATTTACCAAAAGGGATATAAGGATTATTGTTTTTAATTTATGTACTGCAACCTTATGTTTGAAAGAATATTTTAGTATTCTGGTTATTGGTCACGTACCCTCTGAAATATTTAAATAAAATAAGTGTAAACCAAATAAACATGTAACAGGAAATTTGTTTCTCACTGTTCACTTCAGGTCAGTGTGCTCCCAGCCTTGTGCGTGTCAGGGTTATCTACTCCTGTATCAGCTTTAGAAAAGCTCCCACTCAGAGCCTTATGTGTAGTTAGGAGGGCAGGTCTTTTGGAAAACATGATAATTAAGATTTAGCAATCAGAGCAGCAGGGAAGGCAAGGGAAGCAGTTGAGCTGGTGGGAATGGGTAAGTCATAAGTATATCTGGGACCACCCAGATATACATCCCTGTTGTAGAATTTCAGAGCAGCCTTTCCTTTTGGTGTCTTCTCCTGCCCTTAAATTTGGCTAGGTCTCCCTAACGTCAGGCATTCCGTTGGGGTGATTTGTGAAGCTACCCTTGCCCACATACGTTACTTACTCTGATTTGGTCTTTTAAAAGTTTGCTCAATTCCCCACCAGCCTTAGTTCACAGTGTTTTAGTCACTGCAGTGAGTGTGCCAAAGGTCAGGAATTCTGGCAGTTAGATTCAGTTCTGCTCTCTTGATAGCAGCTAGCACGGGCCTTGGGGCATAGAGGCTCTGTTGACATGAAGTGATTCAAGTATCCTGATTCTGAAGGCTTCCATGGTTCCCTTACTTATCCTAGAGTAAACCTTATCATAGTGTTTGGTCCTTGCTTATTAATTGTTATCATACCATAAAATTTGCTCTACCAGGATGAGGATTCTAGTTGTGTTGCTCACCATTATCTTTCTTTATTGTTAAGCACAAGGTTTGGGACATTTCTTGACTGAATAAAATAAGTCCATAGTGAAACAATACATGTCAGTTAATGGTAAGGATATACTTGCCAGTTTCAGTGATGGTAATTAATATTAATGGGGTTAACTGCTAGGTTCTGTTAGAAAGAATGATAAAAAATAAATAAACATGGCCCTGGCTGGTGTGGCTCAGTGAATTGAGTGCTGGCCTGCGAACCAAAGGGTCATCGGTTCCCAGTCAGGGCACATGCCTGGGCTGCGGGCCAGGTCCCCAATATGGGGTGCATGAGAGGCAACCACACATTGATGTTTCTCTCTCTCTCTATCTCCCTCCCTTCCCCTCTCTCTAAAAATAAATAAATAAAATAAAAAAATAATGTAACACCTAGATACCTTGTTTAAAAAAAACAAAAGTGGAACTTAGGACCAAAAGCTTTTATGTGCCTGTTGATGCCTAGTGCTAGGCAAACCTTTCTGTAAAAAATGCAAAATACCTTGATGAATTTATTCATCTACTAGAAAATGTATAAAATTAAAGACAGTGCTATGTGATAAAGTGCTTACGATATTACATACAGTCTTTAAGAAAGAAAAAAACTCACAGGTGTCAATACAAACATGTATTCATTCATTAATCCATTTAATGGTTTTCATTATTTGTGTATGTGTCAGGCACTGTTGTAGATGCTCAGGATCCAAAAGTGAACAAAGTATACAATGGCTGACCCAAAAGAACATACATTCTAGTGGTGAAGACAATCAATCAGGAAGATAAATCAGTAAAATTTCTAGAATACTGAGAAGTTAAATGCCATGAAGAAAAACGAAGGGGGAAAAGGTACATGCACCGGAAATGCTATGTTGTATATATTGGTGGTGGTAGGGATGCAATTTAGATTCGGTGGCCAGAAAAGTTGTCACTGAGAAGAAAATTCAAGAGTGACCATCAGAGTGGATATCTGAGAAAGGAGAGGTGCAGAGGCCATGAGGCAGGATGGTTTGCTTAGCTCTTTGGCATGTGCTCAAGGTTTTTTATGTTTGCTACATTAATCTGACCAGCAGATTGGGATCAAAGTTTTCTGTTTATCAGTACAGATGTTTTCTGTCTTTGGAAAACTGCCCTGACTAAATCCTTAGCCTGAATATGTACGTTAAGGGTTATGCATTTATTTCTTCTTACAGAGTTTGATGGAAAAGACCCTAAGGAAATCTTTTGTTTTGTTTTGTTTTGTTTGTCAGAATTTGTGCTTTGTTATCTTTGCTTACCTACCCTCTAATCTCTAGTCTTCAATGACATCAACTCTCTCAAATCTTATATTTCTTAAAGGCAGGGTATATTTCTTGCTTGACTAGTTTATACAAGTCTTAATCACCCTTTGCCCTACAAGGGGACCTGATAACTTATTCTGACTGATAATGGAAGGGCTTCTCTGTCTACTTCTGTCCCACTTGATGTCTTCCTTATCTGTTCTTCTGTAGCACTGACTGTGAACTCATTTCAATACTTAATAATATTTTATCTCACATTATTGCTTATTTTGTGCAGCTGTCTTATCTGTTCAACTAGAAAGGAACTTGTATTTTCTCAATGAACCTTAGAGTGCTGGCTCATATTGGGTGTGCTGTAACCATCACTGATTGCATTTGGTCCCAGTGCTTGTTTCTTTTGGGTGAATGAGCCAGAATCTTATTTTCTGGTGTTTTGTTTTTCTGGATTATAGTTTGTATCTTGGGTTCAACTCTCTTCGGACTTGGCCTCTATATGCTGTTAGAAGGTCTAGTGGGACAGTATAATTTGTAAGGGATAAATCCTTTGTGAATTCTTTAAAAAAATATTTTATTTATTTATTTTCAAAGAGAGGGGAAGGGAGGGAGAAAGAGAAGTAAACGTCAGTGTGTGGTTGCCTTTTGCATGCCCCCTGCTGGGTACCTGGCCTAGAACCCAGGCCTGTGCCCTGACTGGGAATTGAACTAGCAACCCTTTGGTTCACGGGTCGGTGCTCAATCCACTGAGCCACACCACCCATGGGCCCTTTGTGAATTCTTAAGTCTTAGAGTATATGGATTTTTGTACAGAATAGTGGTTTTCTTCAGAGTGACAGTTCTTCAGAGAGTCATCTGTTGACTGTTCATTACACAAACATTAGAAATCAATTGCCCTTTCAGATTTCATTGACATTTTCTTTCTTGCACAGTGGTCATTTCCCCAGAAATAGTTGCTCACTCCAAGGCAATTACTGTATGCCTAATAAAAGGGAATGACAAAGCCAGGTTCAGCTGTGGGTGCTGGACTGGACAGTTTCTAGCTCCTCCTACATCAGGCAATAATCAGATCTGTGTCTCAGAAGAATTGTAAATGGCTACATTTCATGGCTCTCCTTAGGAATTTCTTTGCTTTGGAATACTGTTGTTGAAACTGTTGATGTACTGTGCACTGTTTGCTCTTTGGCAGTCTACTCTGAGTGGCACCAGTTGGAGATAACTTTTTGAATAAAGGCTGCCACTTGTCACATATGATCTCCCTCTGGGGACTGTGCATGTGACTATGAGGGGGCCATTCAGGAGTCTCTGATACCCAGCAGTATACTACCACTCATTGTATTTGCTTCCTTGTAATGAATTTGATTGCTCTTCTGGACATTTTTCCCATCCTGGTCTTTTTCTGTTTCTTCTGCCCACCAAATAAAAGTCCTTGCAGTTGTGGATAGTTATGGAAAATTCAGCCTTAGGACTTACAGTCAAAAAATAAATCTTTGTCTTCCCATGCACAGTCAGTACCAGCTATAAGCTATTTAAATGCAACAGTTCACAGGTGTTCCTGGGGAGGACTTTAACACAGTGGCACATGCTATTTGGGGTTTAACACTTTTCAGAGCTCCTTTAAATTTCATTTTCCAGTGATATGATACTACACAGGGAAACTGAAGGAAAGGAGATGGAAGTGCTTCTGATGGATGGGGGCAGATACCATAACACAAAATGCAGGTGCACACACATCTGTAGGTTGACTCTATTTGGATTTCACAAATCACAACGGTGTTGCAGGTGTCACCATGGGAAGCCAGAGCTTTCAGTCTTCATTGTGTGAAACTTCCATACCTTAGCTTTTGAATTAGAACTCATTATTGGCTTTTGCAGTGTGTCAGAGAATTACCTAACTTAGTCCCTGATGTGGCTCTGGAATACTGAGTTTCTGAGAGTGGATTTGAAGTGTCATTTTTGCCCCTACTTTCCAAAAGTCAATAAAGAGTCTCCATGAAAATTAGTCCTGTAATGCCTTTAATGAAGCATTATGTTAGGAGGTCACTGTGGAGAGGTCCATGTGTACCTCATAGCCCAGACTTTGTTTTATCATCTCCTGATCCATTAGTTTTATTCCTGTTGAGAGCCAGAATGTAGAGTCATGGGATCAGAGTTATAGGGATGGTGACAGACCTGGGTTGTTAAGAATCGTTTAGATTTTATCATCACATTTTCCATTTCTCTAGTAGTAGCATCTCTGGGTTTCAACCTTTACCCACAGACTGTGGTTCTCAGACCAGCAATGGCAGCTTCACCTGAAAACTTGTTTGAAGTGCAAACTTTCAAGGTCCCATTTTGACTTCCTGAATCACTTTTGGGGGTGGGAGGAAGCCAGCAATTTGTGTTTTAACAAGACCTCCCCAGTTCTGATGTACGCTCAGGTTTAAGAATCACTGAACAAACTGGAGCTGCTTTCTTTTTAGCCTCTTGAGCTTGCAGCAGTTGACATTTTAACTTTTTTTTATGATGGAGAACATTTATGTCTTCCTTTAAACTCTTCCTCAGTGCCATTGATTGTCAGATGTAGAATGCTGATGTGAGAATATGATATGGTAGTGTTTGCAGCCTCAGCCCAGTGCCTTGTAAAACTTAAGTAGAAGCCTTGCTAACAAGTAGGGGATTCTACAAAGATATTGTGAGATAATGTGGTAAAGCTTTCAGAACACACCAGCTTTACATTGTGGGAAGTGCTTTGCTCAACCATTGGCATTTTTTAAATCATCCTTTACCTCTGACCCCTGTGCAGAAATTTCCTTGTGAGAACGGTATCTATTTTAGAGAGATTGCCGTGATGGGGGATAGAATGAAGAGACATAATATGAAAAGGCAGGCTTTCTTAGCATTTCTTGCTCAGAAGAAAAAAATTCCAGTGAGGAGTAAAAGATACTTTGTATCTTGAGTGAAGCAAATGATCATGGTAGGGTGTTTAGAGATTGAGTGTGACGGTAAGAAAATACCAGTGTGAGAACAAGAAAATATGTGGGACAAAAAGGGTATGAAAAAGACAGATAAAACTTAAATTCTTTTGGAAGATTATTGCAAATCTATGTAAAGGAGAAACAAAGCAACATAGATCATTTCACTTCAGGCTTGGGACTCATTCTAAAAATTTTAGTAGAAATGAACTGTTTTTTCGTGACCCAAGTGTAGGAAGCAGAGCCAACTTTTCCTTCCCTTAGGAAGTATGGATGTGATGCCCCGAGTGAGCACTAAATTAATATTGGATGATAGTATTTAAAAAGCTGGGAGAGAGAGTCTTTTTTCTGTTGACTGAATCCCACCAAGGTCTTCTTTCACTAGCTTCAGATCCACAGAAGAAAGACAAAATAAGAATACAAGGACAAAATTCAAGATTTAGTATCTTAGGATATATTTTTAAAGGTTTAGTAGGAGATGGTGTTGAACTGGGATAGATAGCGTATATTTATTGAGTGCTTCCATATATGAGGTATTGTTTTAAGGGATTTACAAGTATTGAACCATTACTGCTTATATAGTCTTAAGAGCTAGGTTTATTATATTCATTTTATAGTGGAGGGAACTGAGGTAGAGAGATAGAAGTTGAACAGTCTTCCCAAGAGCACACAGCTACTAAGTGGGATTTAAATGTAAGCATTTTTATTCCAGAGCCCTTGCCTTTAGCTCTATACTCAGCTGTACTCACTCATAGACTCCTTCTTCCTGTGATTCCAAGTTAAAGAATTGCCATAGGTTAGCTTTTTCACTACAGTAAAAGTGTGTGTTTGTCAGATCCTTCATCATATTTAGTCTCAGGAAAAGAAGTATCTATTGGCTCTTTCTTAGAGAGCTTTTAAATGCTTTTTCAGCATTTAAAATCTGATCAGGAAATATTTATTGTGTAATATTGTTACACCACTCAGTGTAAATTTTAGATGGAAATTAAAAATATTTATAGCAAGTGATGGCCAACTTGCTGTTGTAGTGTCTAGTTTCCTGGACCTCATGTTGCCTCTCTAAAGCTTAAATGATGGGATATTATTTAAATATGAAAATGCAATGAATCTTAAATCTAATGAGCTCATATAAGGTGAACACAATTTAATTTTATTTTTAGTTATTTTCCTTCTTTTAACAAAGAAGCTCACAATAAATTGGAAACTTGGACTTTGTCACCATGGGTATTGAATTATTTTTTGCTGTAAATCACCAAGATTGGATTTAAAATGCCTATTTCTAGGTATATTAGTTATGCATGATTATGTAACAAATGAACTTAAATTTACCAGCTTAAAATAGCAAATACTATCTCATAATTTCTATAAGTCAGAAATTTCTGGGTGGTTATTGCTCAGGTTCTTTCATGATATTGGCCAGAACTCCTGTCATCTGAGTGGTTGGCTGGGGCTGGACCATCCACTTTCAGGATGGTACACTCACATGACTTCTGGCAGGAGTCCTCAGTTTCTCATCACATGGACCTCTCGACAGTGACCTCTTGACATGGCAGCTGGTTACTCCAGAGTGAATGATTCAGGAGAGAGGCAAAACCCAGTCTTGCAAGTCGTAACTGTCATTTCTGCTACATTCTGTTGAAAGGAAATCATTAAGTACAGCCTACACTCCAGGGGAGGAGAATTAGGCTCCATGTTTTGAAGGTAGGAATACTAAAGAATTTTTGGGCGTATTTTAACCACCACCCCAGCCCCGACTCCACTCCTACTACATCAGTCAGACACTCTGGGTGCTCTCATTTGCATTTTTAACATCTCCCCCGCCCACCCTCACGCTGAATGATTTTTATGCACACTTACATTAGAGAACCACTGGGTGTTCAGGTGGTACTTGTTCAGTGATTTAGTCTGGAAGTCAATTAATACTATAATGGCACTATCTTGGTGTATTTAAGGTATTTAAGGACTGTTTTTGAGGTCTTTAGTGTTCTAAATATTTAAGGTTTATGTTAGGCATTAAATAAGGTGCTAACTAGATAATATAGTAAATTGTTTTCTTAGATTTCACTTTATCAGGATAGGCCTTTAGTTTTTCTTCTGTCACTCAGCCATCCAGATGAGCCTGAGGTATCTTGATCAGCTGCCCTCAGTGTATACAGTCAATGTAGGAACTTTACCTCACAGAAAGAAATTAATGTATGACTGGGCTGAGCAAGGCAAAAGTGTATCCTGACGTTTTTGTCTCAAGATCCAGGGTGAACAGGGCAAATGTCTGGAGGTCCTCTGGCTCATTGGCTTCAATAGCTGCATGGTTCTGTTAGGAGAGGTGAGGGGTACAAAACCATGAGTTTGCAAATAATAGGTGGCTTCTTGAGCCCTTCTAATCTGGATATCACTCCCTTTTGGCTGTTAAAAGCTTTTGTTGGGCAAGTAGGCCTCCTTCTCTATCACAACCATCATTTTTATTACCTCTTAGTTCTCTGACTCCTGGACTGTAAGGTATGCAAATGGTTATTTCAGAGTGCAGGATGCATATCCTGGAAAAATACAACTCTGTATTTTCTTCAAATCTGTACCAACCAGATGTCCACTTTTCTTCCTGTCCCCAAGTGAAAGAAGGCAGATAAATACAGATGCTCAGAACCTAGGCCTCACATTTTATCTGAAATTCTTCCATTAGTAGAAGCATACAATTAGAGGATAAAAACCCCAGAGTGATATCATTGGCAAATATGTTTTCCCATTTGGTTGGTTCTCTTTTTATTTTAATACTGTTTTCTTTAGCCGTGCAGAAGCATTTTATTTTTATGAGATCCCATTTGTTTATTCTTTCCTTTATGTCCCTTGCTTTAGGGGACATATCAGTAACAATGTTGCTGCGTGAAATATCTGAGATTTTCCTGCCTATGCCATAGATCTCACCTTTTACAGGAACCTAATGAACAAAACAAACAAGCAAAATATAACCAAAGACACTGAAATTGAGAGCAGGCTGACAGTCACCAGAGGGGAGAGGGGAGGGCATTTCAGGGGAAAAGGGCAAGGGTTTGCAGGAACAAGTATAAAGGACACATGGACAAAAACTAGGTGGGGTAGAAATGGGAGGGAGGTGGGGAGGGCTGGGGTGGTGGGCTGGGATGGGAATAAAAGACAGAAAACTACAAGAACAACAATTAAAATAAAATAAGATAAAAAACCAGAGTGGAAGTAACACAATGCTGATTGTGAAGAGATGCCTCAGGTCCCAGAGTCTGTGATCACACACTGAAACAGCCATATGATAGAGCTGACATGCCTTGATAGGAGCAACAGATTGTTCTGCTTGTAACCAATCAATACTGCAATTAACAAATATTTATTGGACACCTCGGAAGTGCCCTGGTGAACACTGCCCTCATCATCTATTTGTTAGAGTAATATAAAACCTCCTAACCCCTCTGCCTGCCTTCAGGCTTGTCCCTGTCCCAATAAAATCAATTCTGCACACTGAAACCAGAATTGATTTTCCTAAAATATACATAGTTGACCAGGTCACTGACCTACTTAAAGTATTTTGTCTGATGATTAGCATCTGGAGAAAGCCTGCATTCCCTAGCATGACTTAAAGGGAAGTCATAATCTGACCTCCACGTGACTGTTTCTCCACCGCTGCTTCTCCACACACATTCCAGCCTCCCACATCCAGACACTTCCTACTCTGCTTGTGGTCCTAACATGCCCACCTCACTGGTACTGTGTAAGAGTGGTTAATGGCGCTGGTCTGTGAGCTCTGTGGGCTTTGATTCAAACCTCAGCCCTGTAACTTACTGATTTTGTCATCTTCGTCAGATTACTGGACATTTCTGAGCCACAGATTCCTTGTGTACAAAATAAACTACCAGACTCACATGATTCTTGTGAAGATTAACTGTGATAATATTTAAAATGCTTAGCACAATGCCTGGCCCATAAGGCTGAGTAAATACTGCTGTTGCTATTATTGTATTAATGATGTGTGGGAAGCCCTTGGCACACAGTAGCTGTTTAATAATAAAGGAGAGATCCTCTCCTACTGGAGAGGACTTAGTCTCTTCTGAGAGGACATATCCTGAGAAGCCCTAGCTCATAATCTGACTTGGCATAGGAGTAGCATTGGGGAAGGTAGAAAAGTAAGTAGAGTTTTAAGAGACAGAGAAAAAGGGCGAGGGGTTACAGGAGAATAACTCTGGCCTGCAACCTAGGCATGTGCCCCTGACTGGGAATTGAACCGGTGACCCTTTGGTTTGAAGGCTGGCACTCAATCCACTGAGCCACACCAGCCAGGAGAGAATAGATTTTAAAGGGATTATGTGTGTCCTTGTGATCTTTACTCCATTAGACTATGATTAATGACATCATTCTTTGTGGGGCAGGGAAAAATTGTGGTGGGCTGGGGTTCAGAAGGAGACAACCTGACCTTGAGAAGGTCCCTGCTTCCTGGCCTTTAAGTTAATCTGTAAAATGTTTTTGTTTGTATGTTTGTTGTTGTTCTTAGAGTTAACTCAGATACTGTGTTTAAAAGCTTTTTGAAGACTAGAAGGCATACTGTGAAATAAGGTGATAAATTATATTCCCAATCATACAATTCAAAGTGTGTTTAAATTTTTTGAAAGCAATGTTTTAATGTTTACATACAATTGATACTGAAGCATAAAATCTCTAGAGATGAAGTTTGCTATGAGGTTATAGTGAGTCACACATCCTGGAAGTGTGTCTATTCTTTCCCCTGGAGTCTTCTATATCTGTTGTTTGAGAAGAGCACCACTTTTGGAGTGGTACTTGGCCAAAGTGCTTTGACTCTGCACCACTCTCCATACTGTTGACTGAGTGAGTTGCCTTCATAAAAGATACTTCTGAGGAGCCTTGTGGGAAGAATACTTATATGGACACATGGAGTCAGGAAGAATTATTTGAAATCCAGAACAGATTAAAACTTGACCCAACATTCAGTTTTTCTATCTGTGATCTGGATTTCCTAATGCCACCGAGCTGCATTACTCTGTGAGGTTTATGAGGCACATGTGGATGTGTAGCATGTGTCTGGGATGTAATCAACACATGACAGGCATTCTTTTCTTACTTGGACACCTGAAATGGTGTCCCCTGAATATCTGAATCTGAATTTTTCAGTCAAGGAGGGTGCCCCTACATACTAGCTTTAAGCCCCCACTTTCTGATCTTGTTTGCACCCCATTACCTCCAAGCCCTCCATTCTCCCCCAGTTAAAATTATCCTCCAGATGCAAAGCCTTTTCAGGTGATTTTCAGTTAATCACAGCCTTAGCTTTCCCTCTGTCCTATGCCTCTGGCCTTGCTGAACCTGCTGTCAATGATGACTTTCCTAGGCCCATGGGGCTTGAAGGTCCTATTCACATCATAGCTTTTCTGCAAACCACCCCTTTCTACCAGGTGGAAATAATTCTTCATTCCCTGTTTTCTCAGTGCATGTTATTTATTATAGCTCTTGTTGCAGTCTTCCTTGTAGCATAGTCACTTCTGTGTGTGTTCCCCTCTGGAGTCTGAGCCCCTGGAGGGCAAAGACTGTTGTTTTATTTTGTGCTGTATTTTCCTACCCCCATAGAGCCTGGTGCGGTAGAGGTTTAGTAAATATTGCTTGAATCAATGCATGAATGAAATTGTTTCTTCTAGTCCTGTTTGCAGTGTTGTAATGTAGACCAGGTGAATGTAGAATTTTGGCTTAGTGGGTTTAGTTTAGCATAGGAAAGGAGTTTTCTAAGAAGTAATAGTGGCTTTGAAAACAGAAATTGCCTTTAATCTTGTGGAAAACACATGCCAACCCTCTCCATAATAGTCTCAATTACAGGAGAGCATCATGTTACTGTAAAAACACAAATAAATAAACCCATGACAATACTGTGTTTGGGAGATAAAACCACATAAAAGCCATCTTTCCTCAACTCTGGCATAATTGGGGTATTTCTGGGAGGAAAAAAATGCACACAAAGAAACACTTCTTTGAATTGGCAAGGTGGAAGTAGGGGGTTACATTTTCCATCCAGCTTTTGCCAGACCTGATGCTGTATGATTGCATTGTATGATAAATTTGGGCACTAGGGTTGCCAAAGATGGTTAGCCTTACCTGGAGGGGCAGAGAAAATGTCACTCAGGTGGTGGCACTGTAAAATTTCTCTATCTGCCAAACTTTACCTAAATATGTCATATTCTTGTAATTGCTGGATCTCCATAGGTTCCAGGATGCCCTCAGTGAGTGAGTCCATTGCTGGGGGCTAAAACTTTCTACTGGAATTTGTTTGCTGATGCCCATTTGAATGTCTGCCTGGCTTTTTTTTTGTTTTTTAAATCCTCAATGGAGGATATATCCATTATCCATTTATTCTAGAGAGAGAGGAAGGGTGATAGAGGTAGACAGAGATAGAGATAGAGAGAGAGAGACAGACATCATATGAAAGAAACATTCCTGAACATGCCCCGACAGGGGATGGAACCTGCAACCTAGACATGTGCCCTGACTGGGAATCTAACCTGTGACCTTTCAGTTTACTGGATAATGCTCCATCCAGCTGAACCACATCGGCCAGGGTTGTCTGGCTCTTTTTAACTCTAGGGGTCTGGATCCAGATTCTTTTGAGGATAAAGTAGGAAAGGTTTAGCCCTCTGAGGGCTAAAAACAGACTGAATGTCACCTGGCCACTTCTTCCCACATCCATTGCTTCCACCCTGGGCTGAGCTGCCATCATCTTTCACCTGGATAGCTTCAGTCGCCTCCCAGCTGATGTCTCTGTTCCTGCCTCTGGCTCCTTGCGGAGTGTTCTTCACTCAGCAACCAGAATGGCCCATTTAAAATGTACTTTAGATCATATCAATCCTCAGTTGAGAATTCCATTTCACTAAGAAGGCAATTTAAAGACTGTACTTACCCTGCCCTACAAGATACTGCATGGTCTGGAGCCTGTTACCTTCCACCTCATCTCCTGCTATCCCCTCCATCAATCCTCTCTGACCCTTCAGCTTTCTTGCTGTGCTTTAAACCAAGCTAAGAAGTCTCACTCTCAGAACCTTTGCATTATTGTTCTTTTAGCCTAGAACATTATGTCCCCAGCAACACACATGGCTTATGTCCTCACAGTATTCAGCTTCTGCTTACATGTCATGTTGTTGGGGATGGGAAGTCCTGTCCACCTATGTCCAATGCTAGAACAATGTGCGGAATATGGCGAGCACTTAGAAAGTCTTTGTTGGAAGCATGAGCATTGGCTTGAGATTCTAGCAGACTTGCAGAGAGAGTTTGATCTAGAGGGATGATGACTCTGGACTTAGATATTAGGTCAGACACTACTGGATTTGCCAACCTCTCTCTGATATCCTTCAGAAAGTTGTTTAACTTCTGTAAACATATGTTTCTCTATTAGATAAGAGAGTTAATTGTGAAGAGTAAGTCAGATAATGTCTGTACAGTGTCTGGCACATGTCTGGTGCATGTATTGGAGGCTTCTTAATTATTTTCACACATTCTACTTTCTAGTTGTGGAGTCATGTTATATGGGATATGGAGAGTGGCTAATAATGATTTACTTCTGGTATGTAATTCTCAAGTACCTAGAAGTAGTTGTGAATATATTTAAAGCACCTAACCCTGTACTTGACATATGCTGGTCCTTAATGAATGTCCAGGCCTTCCTGCTTTTAATCATCAGACTTAGACACTTCCCAAACTCTGGGTGTTAGCTGGCATAGCTCTGTGGGCACATAAGGATTTTTAGTAAAAAGAAAAAGGGGGAAGTCAGCAGCCAAGCCAGGGTGGTTCAAAATCCTGCTTGTGGTTCAACAGGGACTGCATTTATGAAATGGCAGTTGAGTCCAGGGCAATTGAGACTTTGGACTATGCCAGTAAGTGTGGTATTTCCATTTAAATCCTCAGAGTAAGTACAATTTAACCATTATTCCATTGACGTTCTTCTTGCCAAGAAAAACCCATTGTAAATTTCTGGTTTAAAGATTGTGCAGTCTTAGGGAGTCGTACTTTCTGTTACTTTAACATTTCTTGGCACCATACATTTTAAGCCCCACTGGTGTACCTTGTAAATACAATGTTGTGAAAAGCTGAACCACGTCATTTGTTTTCCTATGATCCTCACAGGAAATGGTGACGCTTCTGCCCCCATTTGCTATTTCCCCTGGGTTTCTGCTCAGGCAGTTTGGAGTGAGAGAGACAAGTGAGAACAAGAACAAGATTTTCAGCAAAAGATGGTAGTGCTCACAAGAGCACTTTGTGGACAGGATTGAGCTAGGCAGAAGAGAAAAGTCTGTGGCTGGCAGAGGTCTGCGTGAGGTGGACCCATTTGTGTGGACCTGTCCTGCTGCAGCAGCGGCCACACCCAGCCAGACCACCTGAGTGATGGCCTTTGAAGCAGAGAGTCCTGCACAGTCTGGAGTATGGAACTCAGTGTACTGAATAGGGCTCTAAAGAGTAGGAGCCATGTTGCCTTTGTCACCTACAGTCCTGCTTTCAGCCTGCACAGTGAATGTGCATTTGGGGGCTCAATTGGCACTTAGAAGGATCTGTAGGAACTTTGTGTGCGCACAGTGTGCATCCAACAGCTTAGGGAAGTGGATCCTGCACTCTGGAGATGTCTGGGGGCCTGTGCTTGCAGAGGAGGGGCTGTCCTCTTTATGCTACAGTGTTTGCCAAGAATGCACACCCTTCACAGTGTTGTGGCCAACAGGAAAAGCATTCATGGCATCTTACTAAAAGGCATTCTTTTCTTGAGCTAGGTCCCCTTTTAGAGATCGAGAAGCCAATTGTTTCTTAGTTAAATTTTATTTTTTTAAAATTGTGATAACTCAGTTGCAAATTACACTGGCTTCACCACAAATATATTTACAACTGGTCTTCTGACATGGTTTTAAGCTGCCATCTTGTATAATCAAATAATATGCCAAAATGTGATAAAGCATCAAAGACTTTGATATTCCACCTCTATTTATGATTTGCCTTCCTCTGTAGCTGGAAAGTGAGTATTTCTGGAAGGGAGTGGGTCTGTTTTGCTTTATCATGTGTGTTACACACAGTGTAACATAACACATTTTATTGAAATTAGGGAGTTTTCTCTATGGACTTGTTAATACTTCCTTAAGAGAGACCACCTTAAGAGAGAGTTTGATAAGGGAGAAAATTGTCAGGTTGAAAGGATCAAGGTATTTGAACATGATCAAAAAGTCATGCTTGGATGACAGATCTTTTTTGTGGTCAAGAAACAACCTCAGGGCAAGTGGTTTTTAGTTCGTGGAGGGAAATACTCTGTTCTGTTTCACATCTTCTCCAGACTTCTCTCCAATTTTTTTCTAATGCTTAAATGAAACTTAGGATAATGACCTACACATTTCAGCTGTGTATATGTTCTACATATATGGTACAAAAACAACAGAACCATCCCTATTTTTCATACTGTTTACTCTTATGAGATGTCCCCATCAGTAAATGTCTTCCTGTTGAAGTTAATAATTTGTGTTTGGGCTTGGGCATCTGTCAATCTGAAGCTAACCAAGAGAGATCATGCTAGGTGCTGCACAGTTTTCCTGGTAGGAAGACAGGCTGAGCCTTTGCCTTTGAAATCCAAGTGCTACAGAGGCTAGAAATGATGCCTAGTTTGGGAGTGTGGAAAGACATCAGTTTCTGAGTAAAGCTCACAAGTGTGGGTCAGATAATCTGAATCCAAATATTTCTGACAGCTCAAAGCTTTATTTCCTCATGATCATTCAGAGGTGGAAAAGAAACATTTTTTCGTTAATTTGTGTTTTAGGCATGATGCTGTGTGTTTTGACATATTAATTTGTTTAAATTCCACTCATTCTAGTGAAATTCAGGTCATTCCATCAGCCCCTGGAAACTAAAAATATGTACTCACATTCTGCCTTCCCTGGACATGTAGCACTTTGTGTCTTAAACTCTGTTATTCTTGCTAAGATAAGATTTTGGGTAGGTTTTTGGGTAGCTTGAAATGAAGGTCCACTTCACATAAGCAACTTTTTCCTGTTGTTCTTATGTTCTGTACATGGCATTCCCAGCTGCTGTCAGTGGTACCTTCTCGTTCCATCTCTGTCTAGTTATCAGAAGTCCCATGGTACTAGTTTAGGATCTTTATAAAGGGCTTACTTTTGACCCGGTTGACTGATAAGTGTGGAGTGCTTTACAGTTTACCAAGAGGTTTTATTAGTATTTGCTGTTCACATCAGAATTATAAAATAGGTTTTATTATCCCCATTCTTTTTGTAGATAAAGAAACGAGGGCCTGAGAGATTATGAATCAGCTATGGTTTCCTATTTAGTAAGTGACAGAGGCAAGATTCTAGCCTGGGACATCTGATTACAAATTGACTCTTTCTTTATTCTGCTGTTACCTTCCTGCTCAAAGTAGGTCATTAACTCATTTGTTCAGGAGATACTTGGTTGACTTTGGAGCCAGACAGCTTTGTGACCTCAGGTAGTCTTCCAGAGTCTCAGTTCCTTTATCAGTTAAATAATGATAGTAGCTGTTGGGAAGTGCTTGAAATGGGTCATTGTGAAGTGCTTCATACTTTGTAAATACTCAATAAATGTTAGCCATTCTTCTTTTTCATCATCACCAACCACCACCAGCACCACCACCACCACCACCATCACCATCATCATCATGGGCTCACTCTGATTTGTGTCACTAGGGAGACAAACTAGGATGCAGCTATGCTATTGAGAATCACTAGTTCTGATGTGAGAAACCAATATGAAAATATAAAACCAACATATGTATGGTAAGTTGATAACTAAGTATGAACAGGATACTGAGGATGCTTAGAGGAAGAAACATTTATACTTTTAATTGCCAAGAGCCCCTATCTAAATCATTTTTTCCTGAAGGCAGTATTTCATGTACTGGGGTCTTATGAATGCTTTATGTATACCTTGTATGAGCGAGTAAGGAGAAGCAAAATATGTCTTGCTGAGGGAATCCAGTGCTCATTTTGGGGAGTAAGGCCTGTATTTAACAGTTGGAGTACCGTCCAGGATAAAATAGATGGCAGTGTTCTGGTGTCAGTGTTTCATGCTAGCACCACAGAAATTGAGATGTGAGTAGTTTCCTGTGGGTTGGTGAGTGGGGTAGACTTTGTGGGGGAGGTGGCCCTTGAGTTGGACTTGAAAGGATTTTAGAATTTGTATTAAGAGCCCCAAAAGAGTGGAGAGCCTGAGCAGAAGTAGAGTTATGATACTTAAACTAAAGCCTGCTCTGGCTGGTGTGGCTAATGGATTGAGTGCCAGCCTGTGAACCAAAGGGTTGCTAGTTCAATTCCCAGTCAGGGTACATGCCTGGGTTATGGCTGGGTCCCCAGTATAGGACCTGTGAGAGGCAACCATACATTGATGTTTCTCTCCTCTTTCTCCCTCCCCTTCCCCTCTGTCTAAAAGTAAGGCTGGAGGGAGAGTCCTGCATGGGGATATGGGTGGTCCACAAGGTGGTGCTACTCCATTCCTGAAGCAGAACCTGCCTCTGTACCCTAACAGGATGTGCATAGCTCATCCCCATCTTCAGCAAAGCCCTGTCATAACATCTTTGTGTTCATTGTGATGTTTCTGGTCATATGGCAGGAGATAAAACCTAGAGAGAGACCCACAACATGGACACTAGATCTGAGTGGGTCTGTGAGAATCAACCAAACTGCAGCTTCTTTGTTTGTGAGCTGTTTGCCTGCATTTAAATGCCATTTACATATGGAGCTGTCAGAATTGAGTTGGCCCATGATTATTCCTTGATGTATGTTGGGGGAAAAAAAAAAAGAAAAGAAAACCCTGGCTAATGAGGAGCTGGGTTTCTTTTCTCCATTGATGACAGCTTCCTTTCTGATCTGATGGTCTGTCAGAAACTAAGGTGGTGTGTGACTATGGGGTTATGTCCCTGCTGAAGCCATCCGTCCCACTGAGTTGTAATTGATGGGGAGACCTGTCACTTGTTATGCTGATGCTGCACAGATTTTTGTGCAGCTGCCAGCCAAGAGAATTTTAGGATGGCAAGTGATTGGGTGCAGGTTGTGGCAAAAGCGATAATAAATAGAGAGCTGGTGAGGGTAGATTTTGATTGACCCGAGATTGTATATTATTAAACTGAGTCTACATGTACATGTCAGTTTATGAAGAACCAGACCCATAATCCAACTTAGGGCAATAGCAGTTTGGATTTATTAAATGTGCTTTATATCACTATTAATATTGAGGAGCACAGAGGAATATCTGTAATCTTTTAATCTATGCAATAATGGTTTGGAGGGAGGTTACCAGACACATCAGACTATTGTTTGCCTCTAATTGTATTCAGAATTCTTTGAAGCATTGATTTGTTTCTGGCATACTGATTTGGCTCAACAGTCTCATAAAGCTCTTTTATAGTCCTCTTTGCTTTGGATTTTCTCAAAATAATTGGAGAATAATAATGGAGCTAGTGATAAAGAAGAGTGTAAGGTTGAAAGCAAATTTTTAGCTGAGTGGATAGCCATAAACATCTTCTGTGCTCATAAACACCTGGGCCTGTGACCTTTGTGTTTATAAGATATTTATTGCCTCATGGGCTCTCTGCCTGGGGGTTATCACTTCAGTGCCTTGTAAAATTTGATTATGTTTAGTAAGTAGACTGAGTTTTTTGCTGAGTAGTGAAAAAATATCTCTCTCCTTAGTTTTCCTTGGGAACAACCAATCTATCAGCAGGGCCAGTTCTTGCGACAGATAGAAGCAGAGAGCTTGGCTGTACCCGAGTTCTATGGAAATGGTATAGTGGGACCCAGGAAGTGCATCTTTTGTTCTTAAGTGGCTTTTAATGGAAATGATTTTCAAATAGAAGTGAGTGGGGCAACACATCTAATAAACCTAAGCTGTTGTGATGGGTTTTCCTTTTTAAGGATAAATGAAATTTTTGGTCCAAATCAAGGAATGTTTCTGTCTTTGTGGTCACTTTCTCACCCTTTTTGCCCATTTCCAAAACAGGTCTGAGGAAATGAGCCAGAGAAATAGTTTCCAAGTTTAGTTTCACTGACTTTAAGTGCTGCAAAGGCACATTTAGTTGCCTTCCATTTTCAGAGGTTCTTTAAACATTTCTTCAGAAAGTTCTAGGTACTCTGTCAGCCTGCATCTATCCCTGATGCCATTATAACTGTTCCTAGAGGAAACAATCAGATCCCTGTGAACTGACAGGTATGCTGGGCCACCTGTGGAAACTGTTAGTTGCCTGGTTCATAATGCACACAGTGGTAGCAGTCATATGGGGAAAGTTGCCCAGAAACAGGCATCTTCAGAGAGCATTATATAACTATGTGAGCAGGTCTTGAGGAGTATGGACCCATATTTATCAAAGAGTTCTGTTCTACCTAAGACTTAGATTCTTGTCCCATGAGGTTAATTGCTACCATATTTCATGGAGTTTATGAGGTGTGTTTTCCTCTGCCTTGCTTCAATCAGATGGTACTGCTTGGAGATAATACAAAAGCACAGGATTAATACAGAGCTGCTTCTATAATGGCACTTCTCGAGGAACTGACACAGTGCCATGAGGGAATAAAATAGGAAGACAGTCAGTCAATAGAGATTTATCAGACATATACTCTGTGCTCAGCTTTGTGAAAAACAAAAGTAGTATGAGTTCCAGGTTCCACAGGTGCATTCTATTCAGTTGGGGAGAGAGAAGTTTAGGTCAGGGTTCTAGAGGTGTGGTCCTCAGATGAGTAGTATCATCATCTGCTGGAACTTGTTAGAATTGCAGATTCTCAGGCATTGTCCCAGAACAAAAGAATTAGAAACCCTGGAGGTCGGGGCCAGCGGTCTGGTTCACAAACTCTGCAGGTGATTCAGATTTATGCTCAAATTTAAGAACCTCTGCTTTAGGTTGATTTATTGGAAGGGAATAAATCAATGAACAGGGCACATGGAATTAAAGGCTGCTGACAGAAAAGGAGAGAATGGGGTACTCTACAGCAGGATACTAAACTGAGCTGTCAGTTATGTGTGCATGGGGTCAGAGGAAGGAGGGAGCAGCGCATCATCATGGTGGTATTTCCTGTGAGAGGGAGTACTGAGCCAGGTTTTGAGGAATGAATAGCAGAGAAAGAGGGAGAGTAGCAGCCTACATGAGTGCAAATGTGATGGTAAGGGTTCTGTTTCTTCAAAGAGCTTAGTTAAATACAGAGAAAATATGAACTCTGCCTCTAGCCAAGAAAAATAAATGTAAAATCAAGTACAAAACTTAGGCAGTTTTTTGAAGAAGAAAAATAGGTTCCTCACAAGTTGAATTCTAGTATGAGTTCATCTATTTTATCACTCCTGGCAGGGGTGCAGTTAATTGGGGTCAGAGATCTTGCACCTGGAGAGGCTTAATAAAGTAAAGCTCTCAAGAGCAGGATTTTATTTACCTAAGACTACCCACTTTAAATGTGGGAGGCCTGAGGCACTCATGAAAAATAGGGGTAACTGTATGGAAAAGGGGATGAGTGGTCCTCTGTAGATAAAGTGCCCAGTATATGTAAAGTGCTGGATAGAGGGAGCTGGGATCTTACTTGGGTTTGGGGGTAGATCCAGAGGAATGGCGATGTGAAGAAATACAGATTTAAGTCTAATAAATTCTTTAAAGGCAGAAAGCCACTGAAGGTTTTTGCGCAGGGAGGAAAGATCAGAATTATATATCATGAATCTGATCAGAGGGGAATCAGTGACTGGGAGGAAGTAGATGGGTTAAGAGGCTGTTCTGATTGTAATAGTGACAGATGAGAAGGGTTTGAACTAGTGCAGTTCTAGGAAAATGGTATTGTAAGCTTCAGTAGATTCATGGTGGTTGAAGCAGAAGGGAAGAATCAGGGACGAGACGCTCTGTTGGTATCTTCCATGTGCAGTTTGATAAAATCCTTACCATTGTCATTGGTAGATTTAACCATCACCATTTTAATAATATGGAGATTTTTTTCAGAAGGACCCAAAGGCTGTGTAGCTGGAAGTGGCACATTTAAGATTTGACTCAAATCTGCTTGCAAATTTTGTGCCCTTTCTGCTCTAGATGCTAGACTTTGGCAAATGGAATGCTAACTTTTTTTTTTTTAGAATTGTGTAATTGTTGATCTTGGCAGAAGTCTTGGCTGCTGGGAGGGGGTGTTAAGAGAAAAGGAAATATAGCGTAGGGCAAATTTCATTTGGTGGAACTCTATTTGGAAGAGCTTAATAGTTTCAGCACAAGACATTTATGATCTTGCCCCACCCAAAGGTAGATACAAGGACTATGCTGTTTTCTCCAGCAATCAGAATTCAGAACAGAGTCCTTGGTATAACATTTACTTCCGGAATCCCTTGATCTTGGGCCCATAAGAACATACATATGGTTCCTACTGTTGTGCTTTGGCTGAAGGTTGCAATTTTAGAACATGGAGCTTTTCAATATTCTGTTTATTACTCCAGCTCTCCTACTGCCAAGGTCCCCCACATTCTGCAAAAGACAAAAATAAGTCCAAAATGGGATACCAGGGAGAAGGGTATGGGAACGATTACAGCTAAACTGGGGACCTTGAGTTGTTTAGTTTAAGCTATTTATTTGCTTTTTAATCTCCACTTCCTAGCAAGCATATTGATACTCAGCAAGTTAGGAGATGGGCAGAGCCATAAAACTATGCTATCATTGTGTCTCCTGATGCCTGAATCTCTTTTTCAGGAGCTTCATCCTTCTCTGCCTTTTCTCACACAGGTGTGATGTGCTATATCTTGCCTTGCTCCCCTCTCCTGAATAGAAACTGCAGGTGTACATTGTTTTGTTTTGTTTTCTTTTAGGCTTTGACATATTTTTATTGTTGTTCAAGTACAGTTTTCTCCACTTTCCCACCACCAATTCTCCCACCCCACCCACCTCTACCTCCCACCCTCAGTCTTCCCCCACCTCTGCTTTGTCCATGGGTCCTTTATACATGCTCCTTGACAACCCTTCCCTTTCTTTTCCCATTATCTCTCTCCTCCCTCCCCTCTGGTCACTGTCAGTTTGTTCTTTACTTCAGTGTCTCTAGTTGTGTTTTGCTTACTTGCTTGTTTTGTTGATTAGGTTCCACTTATAGGTGAGATCATATGGTATTTGTCTTTCACCACCTGGTTTATTTCACTTAGCATAATGTTCTCCAGTTCCATCCATACTGTGGTGAAGGGTAGGAGCTCCTTTCATTCTGCTGTGTAGAATTCCATTGTGTAAATGTACCACAGTTTTCTGATCCACTCATTTGCTGATGGGCACTTAGGTTGCTTCCAGCACTTGGCTATTGTAAATTGTGCTGCTGTGAACATTGGGGTACATAGTACTTTTGAATTGGTGTTTTAGGATTCTTAGGGTATAATCCCAGCAGTGGAATTTTTAGACCAAGGATGGTACAATATCCCCAATCAACAAACATAATATATCACATAAGCAAAGGGAAAGACAAAAATTATATGATCATATCAATAGTAGAAAAAGCATTTGATAAAGTACAGCACCTGTTTGTGATAAAAACACTCAGCAAAGTGGGAGTTAAGAGAGCATGCCTCAACATAAAAAAGGCCATGTATGAATATCCTATAGCCAACATCATACTCAACAGACAAAAACTAAAAGTTTTCCCACTAAGATCAGGAACAAGACAAAGATGTCCACTTTTACCACTTCCATTCAATATAGTATTGGAAGTCTTAGCCACAGTGATCAGACCAGAAAGAAAGAAAGAAAGAAAGAAAGAAATACAAGGCATCCAAGTTGGAAAGGAGGAAGTAGAACTGTCATTGTTTGCAGATGACAGGATAGTGTACATAGAAAACCCTATAGACTCCACTAAAAAACTATTTGACCTAATAAGTGAATTTGGCAAAGCAGTGAGATACAAAGTCAATATTCAGAAATCGAAGGCATTTTTGTACACCAACAGTGAAACATCAGAAACAGAAATCAGGGGAAAATATCCCATTTGCTATAGCAACAAGAAAAATAAAGTACCTAGGAATAAGACTAACCAAGGGATTAAAAGACCTATACTCAGAAAACTGCACAACTCTGAGGAAAGAAATTAAGGAAGACACAAATAAATGGAAACATATACCATGCTCATGGGTTGAAAGAATTAACATCCTCAAAATGTCCATACTACCCAAAGCAATTTATAGATTCAACACAATCCCTATTAAAATACCAATGACATATTTCACAGATATAGAACAAACATTTCAAACATTTCAAACATTTATATGGTACCATAAACATCCCCAATAGCCACAGAGATACATATTTATGTGTTAGGTTACACCTGGAAATAAGATGTGTAGGACAGTAGCTGGCTAGCCATGGGATAAGGCAATATGCCTTACTATGTTTGAACTCCACTCTGCGTAGATTGTCATTGGGGCACGGGGAATTTGTTTAGGTAAGGAGCCCTTGAGAGGAGCCTGCTTGTTGAACTGTATTTCAGCAGCAGTGATGAAAAGGTGTCTAAGCACATGCTCCATGGTGGCTAAGTCCATCAGCATGGTCTATCAGCAGATTAGATTTATCCCTGCTTATTAATGCAAGTCTTCTCAGTTTACTGGTTTGTGCACTTAACTGCTGACTGCTGTGTTTATTAGGGAAAACTAACACATCAAACTAGTAATGCAGTGCCAGCTGGTTGATGAACAGGTTTTGATTACATTGGGGATCACTTCAGCCCATCCTCAGCTTATGTGACACCATATCATCTCCTTGACTTATATGCATATGGAAGGAAGTACTTGTTAAATACTGGAGAAGTTTTTGATTGCTATGTTGAAAAAGACCGGAAGTTCTCAGTTCCAAAGGGAAAAATATAAATGTTTTACATGAGCAGCCTAAGAGAAATGGGTGTAATGAGAATTGAGATGATTTTTGTTAGGTACTTTTAGAGGAATTGAGAATGATGTATCTTGAAGAGACAGCCTGACTTCAAATCCTAGCTATGTGATTTTGCCCAAGACCTTACTTCTCTTTGCCTCAGCTTTTCCATCTGTAAAATAGGAATAATAATACCCACCTCATAGAGATATTGTGAGGATTTGATGATATAGTACATGTTTGGTATTGAATATTTAACCTTAGTCACTGAATGTAAATACTCAATAAATTAGTCAGTAATACTTATGACATATAACTACATCATAAATAATCATTATTATTTTTTGTGGGAACTGGTATCTTGTGGTCAATTGTTGTGGCAGAAATATAAATTCTCTAGGAACAGAAAATAGCATTAGATTTTTTCTTCTTAATCTTGGTTGAGGTGTACTGTCTACTCTTTCATCAGTTCCACACCTGTATTCAGAGAACCTACCTTGCTGAACAAGCCACTCCAGTATCTCTTTTCTGTGGACATTGTCACCTTTTCCTTGGTTTTGGTAAGGCCATTGAAAGGGAGCAGTCAGTTAAGGACCTAAACATTTGGCACTTTTTCAGTGATCACAGTTCTCACACTGACTTGACTTTAGAAGTTTGGGGTAGTTATTGGTGAAATTGAGCTTTGCAACTGCTTTTGTATTTGTTTATTTCCTGATCTGCTTTGGAGAACAATTGAAGGCTACCTACATGTGTTTTGGAGTATGTGAAGTGACACTTTTTAGTGACTAGTTTTTTTTAAAAAGGCTAGTGGAATTGAGCCTTAAGCAGAAAAAAAAAAAACAAAAACAAAAACAAAACTTTTGCTACTTTCTAAGACTCCTTTTCCCTGGCAACTCTGTGTGGATAGTAATTTAAGTTCAGGACATATGTTTATTGACATATTTCCTGGGCCACTCCAGAAAGAAATTTCTCTCTTTATCCAGTAAATAGAACTTTATTTAGGCTTCAGGCATTTATTTTTATAATATTGATTTTTGTGATTCCTATGAATGAGGCCACATGTCTTTTAAACAGTTTTAGATCTCTTCTGTTAAATAGATTACTGTCATCTGTCATATAACCGAAACCTTCCTGAGACAGAAGGAAGTGGTTCTCAACCTTGGGGTCACATTAGGATCACTTTGGGAGCTTTTATAAAATTTCAATGCCTGGGCCACAATTCCAGATGTTACTAGTTCTCAAACATGGAGTTCAGACATTATTGTTTTTTTTTTTTAAATTTCCTTGGTGATTCCAGCATATAACTCGGCTGAGAACCACCGATCTGAAAGGAGTGCTTTTTAATGGAAACAGTGGAATGAGAACAATTCTAGTTTTTCTTAGCAGTAATTTTCTTGTTTTTTTATTTCAGTGCCCATGTTGGCAATGGAGTGGATTGCAGTTGAGAGGGTAGCAATTGTGTCTTCTTTGTCTCTGAATCCTCTGCAGCCCACCTAGCACTACGCATATACTAGAATCCAAGATCCTTTTCCCTTCTTCAGTCCATGAGGGAGCTGGCCCACAAGCAAATGCTCATCTTTGAAATGCTTGAGGCATAAAGCTGATCTTTGGTTAAGATCAACAAAGGCTTGCTGTGTATAACATAAATTGTCAGGTAAGGAGGTAATAAATGTAGTGCCATTTATTATATCTTTAGGCAACTAGTCCTTATTGGTGTTACGGGTTCTGCACATCAAATGAAAATGGGTTCTTTGTTTGTTTGTTTGTTTTTCTCTTAAATACAAATTACATTTTAGTACAGGGGAATTAGAAACTGTTTCTTCTGTTTCTCTTTTTCTTATTCCTTTTTCTCCTTCTTTTTCTTTTTCATTTTCCTTTTTAGATAGCCAGATTGCATCAGGACTTGCAGCTATAGTTACTCATAAAGGGAGAATTCTGTAAACACAAGGGATCATGGCCTGGGAATTTGATAAACTGTTATTATTTGGTTTTGGTTTGTAGATTGAGCAGTACCAAGAATATATTAAGGGGAAGTAGCCCTTTGCAGTCAAATAGCTCTTTATATAGTTTGGTGTTAATTTTCTATGTAGAAGGTTGTTTTAATCTTCCATAAGGCGGTGGATTGGCAGGGCAAGTACTTACAGTCTCCAGTTTATGAATAAAAAATTTTCAGACTCAGTGAGGTTGAGTGACTTACCTTAGGTGATGGAGCTGGGCTTTCAACCCATGGCTTTTGACTATAAATCTCTTCAGTACACTGAGCTTTGGGTAGTACTTTGGCTTGGATTACAACACCCTGTAAATGTGAGTAATGGCATCTCAAGGTTCTATTTGTCCTAGCTGTTGTAGTTTGCAATCCTTTGTTTGCATGTGTGTGTGCTTGTGTATGTGTGTGTTTCTGCCCATCAATATTAACCATCTTGCCTTTTGCCTTTGTTGAATGCAATTGGTAGATGAGAATGCACATGTTACATAGTCAAGAGAATGTTGATTTTTATCAACAGTTGTGATTTTGTCTTGCCAAGAAGCCTGTTTTTGCTTTTGGTCTATTGTGAGTGTGAGTATTCATGTATAATATTTTATTTCTGAGCAGAGTATTTTTCATGTCTATGTTGTTAGTTTAGTATAATCATGTTGAAAGATTAATATTTTCAGTTTTAAAAGATGAAAATTTTCTGGGTGGTTTGTGGGTTGCTTTCATTCATCTAATAAATTATTGAGTGCCTACTGCATGCCATTTGCTGTTTACTTTTCATTTCATCTTAAGGAATACTAGAATAAAAATTAAACTGTACATAGGTTAAGGGAGAAAAAGTGAACCAACACACTTAGCTTCAGCTTTGTCTTTATCAGGCCACTTTGGCTATTGAGCTTTATTGACCTTGACTTTTAGTAGATACTTTTTTCCTAAGTCACCTGATAGGCCCAGGGTGGGAAATGCTTTCCTTGATCTCCAGAAATATATCATGGAGAGGTGGTTGTGGTTGGTGGGGGTTTTGAAAAGACCCACACTGGAACTCCCTGGATTGTGTGCTATCATTCCATTCTGCTGACTTCTCTCTTCCCTTTTAGCCCCCACCTCTTACAAGTAGAACCTCTTTTTGCTTCTTGGTTCCTGTATTCCAGAGAGATTATTAATTATGCATGAATATAAGGAAAGCAGTCAGGGTTGAAGACTTGAAATGCAGAAAATATTTTCTTTTTTTTTTTTTTTTTTGTACTCAAGAGCTGCTTCCCTTGTGCATTAGTGTAGCACGTTTATTTTCATCCGGGATGAATTTATCCTATGGGGATGAATTGTAACCCTTAAAGAGGAAAAAAAAATCCCTGGATTCTAGAGATAACTGCAGTAGAAGCTTCAGTAGAAATTTGAAACATAAAGTCATATGTTAGAACATCATGATGCTCTTCTTACTTAAAACATGAGGAGTTAAAAAGGGGGGGGATAAAAAGCACTTCTTACATTTTAAGGGAAGTAACATTTGACTTACACGTTGGTGAAATGAAGGTTTTTGGTTGGCCTCAGAGGGGGGCTTTTAAAATCTCCTAGGAGGAGAGGAGTGTTGTTTTGTCATTTATTTATCATGCTTGAGCTATGACACTGAAATCCTTGGTGGAATGTCTCTAAGATTGCTCACTCCAAGTTCTCTGTTGCATCGTGGCCATTGTATATGTGTGTTCTCACTGAGGAAGCCCATGACATGGTTTCTTTCCTCTTCTGTTGCTCTGTTTTGTCTTACCTCTTTTGTAGACAATGGTATTTTATAGTAATTCATGTATAGACACCCTCCCCCCAAATAAATCCTAAAAGTTAATATGAGGCAAAAAATCCTAATAAATTTGTATTTCTAATTGTTAGACAGTGATGAAATAACCTAATATATTTTTCCTTTTCTTACTTTGCTAAGAAATGCAAGTCCAATTTTAGTGTTTAATGATACTTCACCCAAAATTCCAAGTATATCCTCTAATGTTCCCTGGTTGGTTTTATTTATTTTAGTTACTTTAACAAGTAATAATCTGTATCACATCCTCACTGGAAGTAGCTAACTACCATTGATTTAATTATCAATGAGGAAACATTTCTGATTTATTTAAATGTGTGTACCAAATATCTTACAATGTAGCACATTTATTTATTCACTCATTTGTCCATTCATTTCATTACATGTTCATTGACAAGCTCTTACTGAAAGCCAGCCAAACACTTGAATTTTTTCCTCCGGTTTGGTTGTAGGGCACAAAAATAGAAAGCATAAGGAACTCAGAATTGTGGGTAACAGAGCATTAAGTTAGGGGAAAATCATTTTTCTTTGCTGATCCTGAGGAGAATTTTGAAGCTGACTTAGAAGTATTGATTTGAGGGATGCCGATGATTTTCATCTCCTTTTCCCATCTCTGAATGAAGTGTAATCCCTTCAGAGGCTGAGAGTCAGAAAACCTTTATTACAGTGAAAGGCCAGGAAAGGAAGACTTTTCTAGACATCAGAGTACTGAAATCTGTATACAATAGAGAAATTCTGGGGTTAAGTAAGTAGTTTATTTATATAGCGTGATTCTGATCTCAATTCTCCTAACCAAAATTTGAAAAAGAGAAAGGTTGAAATCAATTTTTTTCATGTTTTTGCAGTTTGCTACTTCGAAAGTTTTTTTTTCTTTTTAAGGAAGGAATAAAATAATCTTCTTGAGTAGTACAATTACAATTGGGGAACAGTGTTTGTTCTGTAAGTGTTTTGCCCTGATAAAGGCTTGGGGCATCATCACTGGGAATGAGGTGTAGAACTCCAGGATTACTTCATCCTGAGGACTCCAGAATCCAAACAAAGACCAAAAAAAACAGTCTGAGCAGCTTTTTGATTGGCTTATTCTTGCTGCCAGTCACAGTGAGGAAGCACCTACTCTTTCTGGACTGGATTACATGATCTTCCCAGGGGTGCAGAGAGTCCGGAAAGACTCAGTTCCTTTTGTCTTTTGTTACTCTAAGCCTTGCTAAGAAGCCATGGTGTACCTTTTCGAAACCAGAACCTAAAAGTCCTGTTTGAATTTTTTTTTTTTTTTTGAGGCATATGGCAGTGTTGTGCCTTTGTCTTGGGTATCCATTGGAGTCTGGGTGGCTCAGCTTTAAAGAGAACCTGGACTAAGACAGGGAGAAAATAGAATAATGAATATTGATGTTGAGAGAGTGAGATGTAGAGATCAAAAGTACAATTCCTTATATCACTTTACTCCATAATTGAAAGGTACTTGGCTTTGGCCATTGAAATGATTTAAATGGCAAAAGATTTTAAGTGATGCTTTGTGACTGACTTAATTTTCAGGGTTTTAACCCATTTGCTAAGTGAATCAGCAGTTTCAAGCGGCATTAGTATTTTGTGTGACATTTTTCAAAAGATTGTTTGGGCCTAAGGTAGTCATTATGCTAAAATTCTGAGGACTTTCAGGTACCTGAACTACGTAACTTTTTTCCCCCTCAAAGGAAGTCATGAATTGAATTTATGAGATCCTGGATCTGAATTTAACTTTTATAGTGTTTCAGATCTTTCATTCCCTCTATTTTTAATAACAGTGTTTTCTTTTGGTCATTTAGTGAAAAGTGTAGGTAAAAGCAAGCATCAGTTGATTGGTAGTTTTGAGTAGGGGAATGGGTTCTCTGGAGCCACATATGTAGCTGTTGGGACTGGAATATGGTTGGTAGTTCTGGAAGGGAGTTTTGGTCACTGGCATATATGATCTGTCACACAAAAGATCCTGACCTCAGCAGCATGTGCCAAGCATCTGATAACATCAGAAAATAATGCTGACCCAGTGTCCAAAGGCTGCATGTTATAGACTCCCTTGCCTTTCTCTCACCTGGGTCACCTGGTGTTGGATAGCAGGGACACTTTAATGTTACGGACTTTTTCACCTACTCAGGTTGCCTCTCATGTTGCTCCTACAGAAGCCTAATGAATTTTTGGTGCTGTAACTCGATAAATTGACAAGCTAAGAGGAAAATGGTAGAGAGCTACTTAGGAAATATAGTCCTTGGTTTTACTTTGAGATCTTTGCCAGAGTTTTGCCTTGTAAGAGAGATATAAGAAGCACCTGCTATCCCCAACAAAAAGTCATTAACTGTAAACTGCCCCCTGTTGCCTGAGGATAAAGTAAGCAGTAGAGATCAAAAGGGGTTTTGAGGAGAAAATCTCAGTGAAAATAAATACTAATTAGTTGGCCATGTTGTGAGATTTCAGAGAATAAATAATTTCCCTCCTGGATGTCCATAAGCAGTTCCTAGTATACTTTATTAAAAAGTTGGTTATCAGTTATTACTGTGGGTCAGGGAACCACTTACTGAGAACCACTGTTCTATCTGATCCTCTGTTTCTGCTCATCTGACATGCATGCAGCTGGTATGAAATTGCAACTCCCTAACCCAAAGCATTTGCCTTCACTGTTGATGTGATTATTGTATTATTATATAATTGGATTTTGACCTTATAAAATGTTGATGAATTTGAACTTTAAATTAATTTTAAATTTGGATTCCTGATCCTGAAAGATCTTGGTTGAATTTGAATTTGTCATAGAATGACAAATCCAGAAATCTGAACAATCCAGATTCTGGTAAGTGTATTAATTTCACAGTAATTATACTAAAAAAAAAATTTATATCCACACTCACAATTGATTCATCTGGAAGCCTTGAGAAAAAAGTCTTGCTTGGGTTCCATCCCAGACTGAATCAATCTCAAGGAATAAGTGCAACAAAAACACAGTTTTGAAAGCTTCTCAAGAGATTGTAAATGTCAGCTAGGTTGAAAAACAATGCTCTAGGCCAGGGGTCCCTGACCCAGAACCAAGCCCTGAGACAAGATCACCTGAGCTCCACCTTGCTTCCTCTCTCTGCCTGCCCCCCTTGTCCACTGAAGGAGGTAAGTGGGCCCCCTTCCCTCTTAGCCTCCTTCCCGTATCCCTGGAAAAAGTGTCTTCCATGAAACTGGTCCCTGGTGCCAAAAAGGTTGGGACTGCTGCTCTAGGTCCTTGGAGAGATAGGTGAGAAAGAGAACTTTGATAAGCCCTTTGCCCTTCTACCTGTTGCTCTGCCTTTCCTCCACTGTTAAACCAGTTAGTTCCCTTATCATTGTAACCCATATGCCTGTATTTTACCCTTCTTTTCAGTCTGGCTAGCCTCATGGAATTGTAGGTCATTTTCTTGAGACTTTAGGAAAATAGTCCAATAGACTGTTCACTCAAGTATGTATATAATAAAAGGGCTTTATTCTTAGGGTTCAAATTATCTTAAAATAAGGTGGTTTACTTTGGGATCTAGCCAGTTACCTCTTCTATACTCCAGTTTGAACTTCTGTTTCAGGTGGAGCTGCCCACTCTCCATTCCTCACCTGAATAAAGGAACAGTCTGGTGATATTTCCGAAGCTTTCTGAGCCAACCCTTAATGCTGGAGGGAAGTTTAGAAAAGAACCTGGTGCCCTCTTTCATTGCCAACAGAATGAATGTTGTTGAATCACTTGATTCTGGCTCTGAAATAATACACAGGAGGAATTTCTGCTAATGGCAAATATCATAAATAGAGCTCAGAACTCTGGTCTTCTGATTTTTCGTAACTCAGTACTCCAGGGAGTATTGGCCCCTGGACATGCTGAATCTCTATCTTTGGTAGTGGAAGCCGAGAGGGATTTTTGGTGAGGGGAAAGGCTACAGAATGAAATCCCATCTTTTGATATAGCTCTTTTGAGTCAGTGTAGAAGATTTGTGCCAAGAGACCCCCAAACTATCACAGATATTGTAGCCTTTCCCTTTACTGCCTGTCAACCCAGGCATGTGACAAGAGCAGTATTTCTAGAGATGTCTTTAAAGGAAGAATAATTTCAGTGAGTTTGGGAAAGCTTGAAGACTGGCTTGGGGTGAATAGTTCATGTTCATCCAGTGCTTCAGTGCAGCTTGCTTCTTTTATTGGAAGGTCAGTGGTTGGGGGAATGCATTTTCTAGACTCATGTAGGGCACTTATAGTGTTGAGTGCTGTAGACAACACCTTAGAGGTGAAGATGTTTATCAATTCAGGTTCACAGGTAGCTGTCTCATTATTGGAAAGAGGGTGAAGAGATTTTGGAGCATGGGCACATTTGAGCAGCAGCTGCTCATTGTCCTAGAACAAATCACCTCCTGGCCAAGATTTATTGACATATCTTATGGAAAGAGTTAGCACAAGCCACTATTTATCTGTTTGTTCGGTTGATCATCAGAAAGCCTTAAATAATTGTGTGTGTGCAAGAAATGTGACCAACTTGGGTCCAAAAGACTGTACATTTTTATAAATCTATCTCTTACCTTTTATTTTAAACGTTCAGACAAAACTACTCTTTTCTTGTATGTAGTACAAACAGATTCATACTCAAACTGGCTGAGGAGGCATGCACCATGTTACAGTTTTATGGATGAATGGCAAGTGTGACATCATTGTCAAACAGTAATCATCCTCTGCCTGGTGTGTTGGGGGAGTCCCTTGACCACATCTCTGAAATAATCCGCTGTGGCTAAACTCACGGAAAGTAGTACATAGACAAATGACAAAATGTAGAATAGTTTTACATTTATGCAGTTATAAAAATACTACATTTTAAAGAATTTATGCAAATTGAATGATTTAAACTGGATTTAGGAACACTCATTGTACAGGTAATCTGTGATAATTCCTTTTGTGGTAATTTGTTTCCCCCTCTTTGTATCCCCATTTGAAAGCCTCTAATTTAATCTGTTTGGATAAAGTGGATTCTTCTATGGTTAAATCATTCTAGTTCATACCTGTTGAGGAGTAAATCAGCAGACTAAGCTCCTTAGGGGCAATGACAAACAGCTTTGCCACAGGTGCTCAGGAAACCTGCATTCACTTTCTGAACACATGAGTTCTGTTTCAATTAGTCCCAATACTTGGAATCCTAGGAAAAAATAAAAATTTTAGCAATTACAATGATATTAACATTTACTCATTGCTCGAAAGAAGTATTAAACACTACATAGTGTGCATGATGGTGAAGGTGGGCTATAATTTTAGGATGATAGCTACAGTTTCTACTTGGAAGTCACTACAGTCGGGGGACCAGGCCAATAAAAAACACCCCATAATGATTAGTGCACAGTCAATGTTAGGTGTTCATTGCTCTTGTGTTGATACCTAATAGGAGATGCTGTGAGATGTACCCATGAGACCTTGACTGTGCTTGGGGTTGTTAAGGAAGAGACAGTGCAGGGTCAGCACCTGGCCTGGGATGATGGCTAAGAGGATTAACAGGAATCAGATTTTTTTTTTTAAATCTGAAAATGGGAATCATCATCATCATCATCATTATCCAGGTCCACAAGTTGTTAAGAGGGTTATGAAACTAAAGCAAGTAGGTAGTGTGGCAGTCCTGGTAATTGAGAAACCATCAGTAATGATAGCTGTATATTTCACTTGTTCTTTGTTCCTTTGTACAACTCTTCAAAGAGAGTAGCACTTTCCTGTATTTTGCAGATGCTCTAGAGGTTAATTTATTCAAGGTTATCTAGCTAGCATTTCCTAGAACTAGGCTTTGAATCTAGAAGTCTTTAGACTCCCGGTTATCTTTTGTTCTCTTTTGCTACTCTGGAGGCCCAAGATGATTTCATCTGCTTCCTGCTTCATTATCTCCCTAAGTGCCCCATTGAGAGGAGCCTGCAGTTGCCTAACCCTCTGCTCTGTCTGCTGGTCATGCCACAAGTCACTGCCAAGCCATTTGTGTTAGAGAGGGAAATGGGGGCTTGCCTATTGCATGTAGCAATTTGCTATGTGTTCTTGCTTATTTGCCGTGGACACCTGTGGGAAACTATTCATCAAGAGGAATCATGTTTGTTAAGGGACCCACATGGTGTATTTTAAAAGCTCTTAGCTCTCTCTGGAATCATTGATTGTGCTTTAGCATAAGAAATAAAGTGACACTGAACCTTTTATTAATACTATACATGTTTTCCATTTAACTCTGACTGCTTAAATCTAGCATAAAATGGAAACTTGCAAACTAGCCTCCCTGGGATGTGTAGCTTCTCTTAATGCTATTTAGATGAGGAACTTTATTTAACAGGGGGCTCAGATGGTCTCTGACTGCAGCTAGTGTCCAGGGCTAGATTTTCTCTTTTCCTTCTTTGTCTTGATGGCATGGATCGCCTTGTTTTATGAAGCTTGTGGACATGGACAAATATTGAAATGGGAACTGGTGTGTGACAACAGAGGAGATATATATGCAGTGTCATTCTTATTCAAGCTTTTGTAATTTGTACATTTGACAAAACTGGGTGGCCAGTATCTGGAGTTTGCATGAAGTTTGAGTAATTTGGGATGATTCTTTGAGATCATGTATTTATTTTAGCAGTGAAGCAGTAGGCCTAAGGATGATAATGGTGATGATGATGAGGATGATGATAGCAGTGAAAGCACTAATACTTTTTAAGCCAGGCACTGCCCAAGGTGCTTTATGTATTACCTTATTTGATCCTTACAATGACTTTTCGAGACTGGCATTATTATTTCCTCTGCTTTACAGAGGAACCTGAGGCACACAGAGAGGTTTAAGTTTGCCCATGGCACACAGCTGGGAAGTGGTAGAGCTGGGATTTGTACCTGGGCTGTTGAGACCATCAGAACATTGGTTCCCTATCCCTGCACTGTAGTTTCTGTGCAACTTGTGCCTGAGCCACAAAGCTGGGAGAAATAGTCTAGGATCAGAATCCCACTCTTTTGATGGCTGAACTACATCAGTGATTTATAAAATTCTTTCAGCTGTGGAATCCTACCTTAAATAGAAATATTACTAGGTAGTATAATCAAATATAGTAAAAATCCAGCTGTTGAAGTGGGGTGGGCGGGGCATTAACCATTCAGTCTATTTCTTCATCTTGTCCTGTGGCATAATTTTAAAATCTGGGCTTTAGTTAGGGGTATTTCCTTCAGATAGATTTTTTTTTTTTTTTTTTGCCACAATTAAAATCAAAACAGGGATCTACGGGCATGTTGGTCAGCTCTGTCCCATTCTCTAGCAAGCTCTGAAGCTTTTGTAGTTGCATTATTTTAGGTTTACAGGGTCCCTGGGGATAATCAGAATCAGTTGTGTGCTGGAGAAAGACCTTCCTGAGGGTGTGAATGGGCCATCAGCCCCCTCATCTGCTGAAGATCTCTGGGCTGTGGTTGGCATTCTGATCAGCATATCTAATGGGCAGTGAATAGCTGACCTTCACTGCCTATCATTTTGCTTAGACATCATACAATGCCCCAGGATTATTATTATGAATGTTACTTGTGTTGTAATTACTCGATTTTGGCTTCTTTTCCCTGTGACCTAGATTCCTCTCCTTTTCTGCAATACTGAGCACTGTTTAGCAGTTGCTCAATAAATGTTGGTTAATTTTTTTAAAGATTTTATTTATTAGAGAGAGAGGAAGGGAAGGAGAGAGGGAAAGAAACATCAGTGTGTGATTACCCCTCATGTGCCCCGACCTGGGGACCTGGTCTGCAACCCAGGCATGTACCCTGACTGGGAATCCAACTGGTGGGCCTTTGGTTTTCAGGCCCATGCTCAATCCACTGAGCTACACCAGCCAGGGCTTGTTGAATTTTGAATCACATTTTAGTGTTCTAGACTATTGACATAGGTTTAGAGGTCAAACATGTTGAGTATGAGTCTATAATGTGACCTCATTTTTGTCTGTCTCCAAGTAATTCAATAAAACTGGTTTATTGGGATTATAGTTTGACAAAAAGGAAAGCTCATACCTTTTTTGAAAGTTATGAAAAAAAACTACAAAGATTTTGTTTTTAGACCCCTCCCACCACATTAAATAGTTTTTTCTTTGTAAAGATAGTTGGGGGAGAAAAGTAGTATGGGGGTATTCAGTAAAAGCAGGCCTCAAGCCAGAAGAATTACTTCCACAGAATTACAGAAGAATTGCATCTCAGATCTGTTTCTTACTGACTCACAAGTAGTCTAGTAGCCATTCATACATGTCCCTTTTTTTGTAGGTGAAGGAAGTGAAGCAGGAAAGTGGAGTATTATGAGTTCTATAAATTTAGTGAGGATTGGTGAAGGATGGGGAGATAAATACAGGGAGATACAAAATAGGACTCAGTCTAGGCCAGTGGTTCTCAGACTGTAGTCCCTGGATCAATAGCTTCAGCATTACTTGGGCTTGTTAGAAATGCAAATATTTATATTGTACCCCAAGACCTCTTGAATGTGGGGTACAAGACTTCTTGAACTCTGCATGTGGGGGTCCAGGTAATTTGTGCTTTTGAAACAAATTTCCTACCTCCTTCCCCCTCTAACTTGAATATTCCCAATTTTTGCTTGTTTTTAGTTGATCCATATAGTTTACTTTGATTATATGTCAGTGAGTAGGTTGATATTAAAGGAGAACTGGTGAGAAAACATAAAAGGAATTTCCTGGTATTTCAAAGGCATTTCCTAGAGTTAAGTTACATGTGTTGTTAGTGTCTATTGCTTTTGTTCAGATTAAGCTCTGAAACAAAATTAAGATTCTCATCAAGCCTTGAATTTAGTAATAGCCATCTAATTTGTTTAGGACTAATATAAAATGTCTGATATCTATAGAGGAAGTGCATCATAAAAACACACACTTTAAGTGCTCCAGTAGGAGAAGCATTTGAGTATCAAGATACTCATATTGGGAAGCCCACAGGATGCTGAGATTAAGCAAATACATGTAGTTTTGTTGAGCTCTCCTTAGTGTAATGAGTTTGGTGATTAACATGCTGACTCCACAGCTTGATGGGGCTTCCACTGGTCAGATTCCAGACAGTTCGGACATTAAAAAGAATGACTGGAATTTAATTTAAAACACTGAACAAATAAAATCCATGAAATCCATAGTGATGGGAGAGAGAAAAACTCTTGGCACCACTGGAAATGACTATTATGTGAACGCCGCATTCTAAAAATTGTAAATTAAAGAAAAAGAACTAAGCATTTACTTTTCCTTTTAGTAAGATACTGTAGTTCTTTTAGAATTGATAAAGGAAATCTCTGCTTTACGAAAAGATGCTGGCAGATAAAATCTGGAAGGAAACATAGAATGTCAGCATTTGCAACAGGCAGTGAAATACTCAATTCAGGCAAAGACCATTAATGGAAAGCAAGAAAATTAGGTATAAGGATGTTGGGGAAAGAATAATCTTAACAGTATCAAAGAATACTTCAAAGATCACATGAAGAGGGGAGGGTGGAAGTGTGTTACTACAGGAGGGTCACCACCTTAACTGAGTGGTCAAAAACTTAGATCATAAATGATAGGATAGATACCCTGACACTACGAGCCTCCTGGTGTCATGTAACATGAAGTACACTGCATCATCAAGCATCCGTTTTCCCAAAAATGTTTAACCGGAATGATTCAGGTTTATAGAAGACACAGGGGATAGAAAGACATATTAATACACATTAGGGGGAACAATCAGACAAAAAATGTGGGACATTCTCAAGATAACTGATCTGTTTGATCTCTTTAAAAAGTCAGTATCATGAAAAAGATTGCTGGTGGGCATTATTTTGCATTACAAGAAATGGAAGAAAAACCAAATGTAATAAGTAAATATTGATTGGATCTGTCTTGAAAATAATAACTGCTATAAAAGATATTTTGGGGCAGTTGGGGAAATTTGAATATAGACAGGATATCAGATCACATTAGGAACTTATTGGTCAAGTATCAGGTGTGATAATGGTATTTGGGTTGTAGTAGAAGAATGCCTTTATTCTTAGGAGATAATTAAGTTTTCAGCATGAAACTGTCATAATGATATCTGCAAATCATTTTCACATTTCCATAAGAAACAAAATAAGTATATAGATTAAGAGACTTTGGCAAAGTGTTATCTAAATCTAAATAGAATGCATATGGGTGTTTGTTTCTTATTTTTAATATTGTGTTGGCCAAAAAGTTCGTTTAATTTATTCTGTAAAATAAAAGGCACATTTTTTCATTTTCACCAATAACTTTATTGATTTGGATGGGGTATAATGTTGATTGTTCTCCATGTCTTGATTTCAATGTTATCAGCTTCAACTGGTCTACCTGATCATGGAGCATCGTCCAGTGAGAAATCTCCAGCATGAGACTTTGCGAACCACTTTTGACACATTCAATCAGTCACAGCACCTTCTCCATACACTGCACAAATCTTTTTTTGCATTTCAGTCATGCTTTTGCCTTTCTTGAAATAATAAAGCATAATATGCTGAAAAATATTGCTTATTTTCTTCAATCTTCAGTATTAAAGTGGCTACACAAATATTCACCAATTTTGATATATTCTTTAAATGTATACTGATACGACAGCTGTCGAAATACAGTCTTAACAAAATTGTTTCAAATAAAGACAATTAAGTGCTACTAAGAACCATCTTAGGGGGAAACCGAGTAAACTTTTTGTCCAACCCAATACTTGTGGAGTGAGTGAGAGTGTTGAGTAGATAAATAAAATAATGAATGGGGAAGGTGATACACAGGACAAAGCAGCAGTCTGTGGTGTTTGTTGCTACCTAATTGCGTAGGAACAGGCGGAATGTTACTATGTTGGATTTCCTCAGAGGCTAGTTCCAAAGCTTTCAATTTATCAGTGAGGGAACCTTTTGTTGGCTTAGTTCATATGATAATCTGGGCAGTAGAACTGCAAAGTAAGCACTTGTGTCCATTTTAAAGATAAGGAAACTGAGAATCAAAGATTTGAAGTACTTTACACATAGGTCTAACAACTAAGGTCAAAAGAGTTGGACCTACGCATTTCAACTCTTTGTACTTCAGCAGTCAGTGCTAGAGATAGTTTTTGCTTTAGAAGTAGTTTATTAAATAGTATCTTTGCATTACATTAGCATGATTAGTTATTAAGTATGAAGAAGTTAAATAGGGAAAAATTCACATATTGGTTAGTCCTCCTTACTCTACTTGATCTGCTGGTCATCGTTTAGCTGATTGAATAATGAAAATGATAAAGCTGAATGAATGGAACATTTTGTGATTAAGAACAAAACAACCCTTCATTCTACTTAACAGGTTGCAGTTATTAGAACAAAATAGAAAATCCAGTTAATCTTAATATAAGCTACTTATTTAGGAAAGGAGATAATTCATATTAGATTAGTCTTGCCTTTGCATTGTATTGCTGGAGACAGTTTTCATTTGTCCACTTAGCCCATAAATGACAGCTGCTATAAGAAAACCAGTCTTATTGATAACTGAATGCAAGAAATTAAATAGGCACAACAAACAAACCCAAAATGCATCTGAGAAGGATGTGGTCATCTACCTTTCAGTCATTCAATGAAGCATTTGGCGGAGATGGGTTCGGCAGATAAACTGTCAAGGTTTTCAGAAGCTATCCCAAGACAGCAGAGAGGAAACATGACAGACGCTTGAAAGAGACCCTCTCTGAGATGATGAGTTATATATATTTTATACTCATATTAATATTTCATTGGAGAGAAGGTCAAAATCTACATTTAAATGGAAATATTTAAAAAGCAGAAGCATAATATTTGACTAAGTGAAACACTCAGAGGGTTTTTCAAGAACACAGGCTGTACCCCTGGGACCTCAGCCCTCTAGATCTGTTGTTTGTTAGAGCATGCTGGAAAGTTTAAATTGCTTTAGTCTTGTGGGTAGATCTTAGCTCTGGCATTTGGGAATCCTACGTTCCCCACTCCTCGTCCATTCGACCCTGCATTATGTTACACATTACCTAACATCATGTCTGTGCATATGGCTTCACTCAGGCTTGTAAAGTTACTTAAATCTCAGATATAATCATTTTATTCATCCTGTGAAATGAATATATTAGGATTGTGGAAATACACATAAATAGATGCTTTCAGTTGTAAGTAATGGGAACCCCAATTAACAAAGTGTCTTAACAAAGAGTTGGGAACAAGAGATCTCAGGGTTGAGCCAGAAACTCAAAGAGCCGAGGCGAGCTCTGTTTGTCCTTCATTTCCCTTGCTATTCATAGTGTGTTGGATTTCATCCATAAGCTTGTGACCTTATGATTATATGTATACACTAATTCCAAGGATACTATATACATAGCATTCAAAACAAGAAGGAGTGATGCAGGGAGCAAAAGAATCTTGTTGGTACATATACCTGACTTATTACAAGGAGGAAGCGTTTTCTCAAAAGCCTGCGCAAAGACTTGTCTTTACATCTTATTGATCAGACATGAGTTGCATTACCAGCCCTCACCCACCCCCAGTCTCCAATTATTTGTAAGGCAAACATAAAGATGACCATGATTGGCTCAGAGCACTCATTCTTTATTTCTGAGGCTGGTCACATTGCTCCCTCTTAAACTTAGGGCTCTGTTGTTATTAGCAAAATAGAAGGGGGAATGGGGCTTCTGAGTGTGAAGTAAAGGTGCACACAAGCCTGTTTTCCTGGAGTGTTCAGTGCTTCCTTGGTAAGTGGCCACACTGCCATAAATGAGAAACAATCCGGAAAAGGAAAGTTGGTAATTTTGGCTTACACTTAGAGAAATCATAGCAGGTTGGAATGTTTGCGAATGAAAGGAGGGTCCATTTCTGTAAAGTTGTGCTGATGAACTGGCTCCACCTTGGGTGGACCAGTGCTGTTGGCCTTGGACAAAGATAGAGGTGAACTGAGCTCATCCAGAGCTCCCAGGTTCTTCCTTCTGTGTACCTTCTTTTTTTCCATTTCCACCAGTCCAGTCGGAGTCAGCCCTGATAGAATCGATGTTGTTGTTCGATTCTGGCACTAGCTGTGGATAATTCAGTTCTGGGCAGTCACTGAGATAAAAATAAATGACACACAATTCCTGTTTTTAAGAAGTCCATGGATAAGAGGACCTTCACTATTCTAAGGTCTCTGTGGCCTTTTGACAAAATGATGGTTTAAAGCACCCTTCACTCTAGTTCAATGATTTCTCTCAAGGTTTTGGGGATTTTTTTTTTTTTTTTTTTTTTTTGTCATTGGCATTTGTATGTTCTGCATGTTTTGCTCTCAGGCATATTGTTATTCACAAAGCTTTCCAACCTCAGGTGTGGTCTGAGAGTACAGAGAAAAAAACATAGTTGACCACCCTACGATTATTTTGGACCATGTGGTTCTCTTAATGCAAGCCAAGATCACATTAGTCTTTTCGGCAGTCTCATTACTCTGTGGCTTTTATTGGTTTCTCAGTCAGCTACAAACTTTGAAGTCAGCTGAAATATCTAAGAACAGTATTTGGAAGGTGACTTTGTAGAGATTTGGGGCACTGGACTATTATCATTTTTTTCCTTTTGTCAACTCTTTTCTTGATTTTGTACTTGGCAGTGGATCCAGAATCCATGATATTAATAATTAATATTGACATTTTGCTCTTAATGTAAGCACTTTACAGGTATTATTTCATTCAATCACCATAGTGGCTTTCTGATCTAGGCTTTATAAATTTCCATTTTACAGAGGAGGAAACAATACAGAGAAAGGCTGAGTAATTTGAGCAACAGCTTATAAATAATGGTTGAGGCAGGACAAGAATCCAGGCATTTGGGTGGCAGAGGTCAAGTTCTTAGCCTTTCAGTGAAACTTAGGCATTTTGTATTTCTCTTACTCCTCCTAATTTCTCTCTGCTCTTCCATCTAGTAGTTGTATAGTTGCTTTATAACATTACTTATCAGTCAAATTGGCTTACTAGAATGTACTGTATAGAGATTAAAAAGTTATAAAGTACTAGGTCCTTAAATTAGGGTTTATTTGTTCATGCCTGGTGTGTTCATTCATTCATTCTGTAATTCATGATTGACTGAGTCCATGAGCTATCAGACTGAGTTGGGGGTCCAGAAAGGGATAAGACGTAGTATTCTGCCTTTGAGGAGTTCACAAAGCCATGTGGCCAAAGCTGTACCCCATCAAGTTTCATTATTCCTTATAGCTTATAGTGAAAACTGCATTCCATTCTAAATTGTGATGATTTCAGAGTATAGCATTTACTTGGATCCACCATATCCTCTAAACCAGTACTCAGTCTTGGGCCTCAGCACCAGTACATCTGTGGGGATCCACTTGGCCTTCCTCATCCTTTATCACTTAGTGACCTGTTTCTCTGCTTCAGATTTGGTTTTCAAAATGCTGGTGCCCCTATGAACAGGGGCCTATGAGCTTACTTTGATAGAAGAAAATAAAAGAAGAAAATAAATAGAATTAGACCTTTGCTCAGATCATGCTTTGTGAGGAGTTAGTGGTAGGTAGCTGAGCAAATGATACATGAGCATGCAAGCAAGGATGGAGCCACAGATGAAGGATGAGGACAGAGAAGGGGAAGCTGGCAACTCTGAACTTAACAGAGGCCTTACGTAGTGCTTCATCTTTTGCGCCTGAAAACAGCTCTGCCCCATCCTTTTGCCACTCAATATCATGTGATCCTCTTCCCAATTCTGTCCCTCAATTTCCTCCAAGAACCTGCTGCTTCCTAGTGGATTTATTTTGTAGAGTAGAAGTGGAGAAGGATAAGGAGGTTTTTGAAACTACAGAGAGAGAAACTTAGGCACGGGGTAGAGAGCCAGCCATCTGTACCTTGTCCTAGAAACCTTTAGGGATTGTCAGAGTCTTGTCATAGTGGTTTGCTATAAGCCACAGCTCGCCCTGATCCCCTTACAGGCATGGGCTCTTGCCCCTTTCCTCACTGTTCATGGTTGCATCTTTTCACCTGAGAGTGGCAGCTCCCATCCACGGGAAACAGCTCCTTCTACCAGAAAGGAAGCAGTTTGCAGTCTATACTGCATTGCCCCTACCCATAACCCCATTAAGGGGTTGTAAATAGTACTATAATGATGGTCTCAGTCATTTGTTTTGATGTATCCAAGCTTTTAATAAATCAGCCACAGCTTGCTTAATAGGAATATGAGAGCAAAGCGTGTTGCTGCCAGCAGCTGCCAGTAAATTATAAAGCATTCATCTGTTTTACAAGGGAATTAAATGTTCGTTCTCTTTTAAGCACTTGTGACTAGACAAGGGTGAGGGTATTGGTGCTGGTGGTTTAGTGATTTGCCTGATGCCCATGCCCTCCCAAGTGTAGGTACCTAGGGGAAACACCTGTAACCAGAGCCATTTGAAATTCAGTGCCCTCAGGTAAACCCTATCTTCATTGGTCGCTACTCCATGTGCATCTTGAAAGCATTATTTATTGAATTACATTTTTCTTCCACCTCAAAGAATTCTGTGAAATACAAGTCTCATTCCCCCCTCTTTCCTTTTTTCTTAAGACTGTCTAGGGAAGGAGCATTAAATAAACCATATATCCAGCATGACTGACGTTCAATTGTCTGCAAAATTGAGTTAGCCTATTTTATTTGACTTTTATGTTTACATTTGAAGTACACTTCCTGCCCCTTCAACATCATTAGCTTTATTTATTGAATCATTTAGAGAGGGAAGGTATCAGAGCCAGTGCTTTTGGTAGAGATAAGAATATGGGAGCCAGGTAACCAGATTAAAGACCTATTGACCACTTATTTTGTGCCCTTTGACATGTTGTGTAGGCTATTTGAATGTTCCCTTATTTTATTTTTTATTTTTTTAAATTTTGAAGTAATTATAGATTTACAGGAAGGTGCAGAAATAATAGAGAGAGATCCAGGTTACCTTTCACCCAGTACAACTTGTGTGTATAGCTTTATGTCCTTTTACATGTGTAGATTTGTATAACTACCACTGCTGTCAAGACATAGAACTATTCCATCATCTCAGAGTTCTTACTAGTTGTATCCTTTGAAAGTAAAACCCATCATTATCCCTCCAGCCCCTGCCAGTCTCCTGGCATCTACAAATTTGCTTTCCATGTTCACAATTTTGTTACTTCAAGTGTTATCTAAATGGAATCATAATTTAAATCAGTTATGACCTTTTTGGATTCTTCTGTTCACTCATTATAATGCCCTTGAAGTCCATCCAAGTTGTTCCTTGTACTGGTTGTCATTCCTTTATATCGCTTAATAGTATTCCATGGTATAGATGCACTACAATTTGTTTAATAATATAAGAGGTATTTCATTGTTTCCAGTTTGAGGCTGTTCTAAGTAAAGCTGCTAACAACAGTGATTTACAGATTTTTGTGTAGAGATAAGTTTTTGTTTCTCTGTGATAACCACCCCGGATTGCAATTGCTGGGTAATATGGTATGTTTAGTTTTTAAGAAATGCCCAGCTTTTCCAGAGTTATTGTACCATTGTACATTTCCAGCAGCACTATATGAAAGAATCTGTTTATCAGCATCCTTTCCAGGATTTGATATTGTTAACTGTTTTTTATTTAACTGTTTTGATCGGTATACAGCGATAATTTCATCATGATCAATTTGTATTTTCATAATGGCTAATGATGTTAAACAACTTTTTATATGCTAATTTGCCATTAGTATATCCTCTTTAGTGAAATGTTTGTTTATACCTTTTGCCTGTGTTTTTGGATTATTTTTTTACTTAGAGTTTGAGTGTTCTTTGTGTATTCTAGATATGAGTACTTTGTCTGATTTGTGATTCACAAATATTTTTTTAGTCTGGAGTTTGTCTTTTCATTCTCTTAACAAGATCCTTTGCAGAGCAAAAGTTTTTAATTTTGATAAAGTCAAATATATTGTCTTTCTTTATGGGTTAGGCTTTTGATGTCATGTCTGAGAACTCTTCAACAAATCCAAAGACTTAAAGATATGCTTTCATGTGTTCTCAAACATTTGTGGTTTAAATATATAATCCATTTTGAGTCCATTTTTGTATATGGTATAAAGTTTAGGGTGAGTTTATTTTTTTGCCTATGAACATTTAGTTACTCCAAATGTTTGTTTGTTTGTTTAAAAGGCTTTTCTTAATTTATTGAACTGTTTTTGCAACTTTGTCAAATCATACATCTGATTAGGGATTAATATCTAAAGTTTATAAGGAATTTAAACAACTTAATATCAAAATCATCCAATTAAAAATGGCAGAGGACTTGAATAGACATTTTTCCACAGAACACATACAGATGGTCTGCAGGCACAAAACCACAATGAGGTATCACCTCATAGCTGTCAGAATGGCTATTATCAAAAAGACAAAAAAATAACAAGTATTAGTGAGGATGTGACGAAAAGGGAGTCATCATACACTGTGGAAAGGAATGTACATTGGTGCAGCCACTAGGGAAAACAGTATGAAAATTTAACAAAAAAATTAAAAATATAACTACCACATGACATAGCAATTACACTTCTGGATATTTACCCTAAGAAAATGAAAACACTAATTCAAAAAGATATATCTACCCTGTGTTCATTATAATAGCCAAGATATGGAAGCAACCTATGTCCACTGACAGAAAAATAGATGAAGATCCCCTGTCTGTCTGTCCGTCCATCCATCCGTCCATCCATCCATATAAGCACACAATGGGATAGTACCCAGCCATAAAAAACTATGATATCTTGCCATCTACAACAATGTAGATGGACGTAGCAGGTATTATACTTAGTAAAGTAAGTCAAACAGAGGAAACCAAATACCTCATGATTTCACTTATATGTAGAATCTAAAAAACAAATAAAACGAAACAAAACATAAACATAAACAGACTCACAGATACATGAAACAGATTGTTACCAGAGTGGGGAGAGTTATAGGAGGGTGAGCAAAATAGGTGAAATGGATTAAGAGTTACAAATTTCCAGTTATAAAATAAGTGGTATGGACATAATGTACAGCATAGGGCATATAACCAATAATATTGTAATAATTTTATATGATGATAGATGGTAGCTGGACTTACTGTGGTGATCATTTCATAATGTATGTAAATATTGAATCACAATAATGCGCACCTGAAACTAATAGGATATTGTATGATAGTTAAACTTCAGTTAAACAAACTAGTTGGTCACACTTGTGTTGGGCACTTTTCAGTTCCCTATTCTCTTCCATTGATCTGTATGTCTTTCACCAGTACCTTACAGTATTGATTACTATAGCTTTGTAATAAATAATTGCATAGAATGATTTCTCCTACTTTATGCCTTTTCAAAAGTTTAGCTATTCTACTTGCTTTACTTATTATATATATATATTTAATCATCACCCAAGGATATGTTTGCTAATCTTTAGAAAGAGAGGAAGAGGTAGGGGGAGAGAAAGAGAGATATGAGAGAAAAACATCAATCAGTTACCTCCTGTATGCACCCCAAACGGGGATCAAACCTGAAACTTAGGTATGTGCCCTGACCAGGCATCAAACCTGCAATCTTTTGTTGTATGGGATGTTTCTCCAACCAACTGAGCCACTCAGCCAGGGCTACTTGCTACATTTATTTTGAACAATCTTGTCCATACAAAAATCTTGCTGGGATTTTGATAGGAAGCATGTTAAACCTGTACACTAATTATGAGAGAACTGATACCTTTGCTATGTTGAGCCTGCCAATCCATGAACAACATATGCCTTTTCATTTATTTAGAGCATCTTTGATATCTTTCACTCAGCATTTTGTAGTTTCCAGCATATAGCCTGTACAAGGTTTCTTCCATTTATACCTAAATATTTCATTTTTCTGAGAGATCATAAATGATGACATTGTAATTTCAATTTTGGTTTACAAGTTTTTATTGTTAGTATGTAGAAATATAGTTGATTTTTGTCAGTTGCTCTTTCACCTTTAGCTTTTCTGAACCCGCTTATTAGTTCTAGGCGTTTTTTGGTACATTCCTTAGGACTTTGAATGCAATCATGTCATCAGCAAATAGGAACAGTTACATTCCTTTCTGATCTGTTGATGTTTATTTCCATATCCTGCCTTATCGTGCTGGTTAGAACTTATACTGTGTTGAAAAGCAATAATGAAAATAGACATCTTTGCTTTTCTCCCAACTTGATTAGCATTCAGTTTTTCCCCACTAAGTATGTTGTTAGCTGTTAGTTTTTTGGTAGATGTTCTTTATCAAGTTGAGGAAATTTCCATTTATTCTTGGTTTCCATAAATGGGTAATGAATTATGCCAAATACTTTGTGTTGACTGATATGATGTGATTTATTTCCTTTATCTTGTTAGTATAATAGCTTGCATTGATTTATTTTTGAATATTGAACCAGCCTTGCATCTTGGGGATAAATCCCAGTTGCTCATTATGTGTAACTTTTTCTTTTACACGTTTTGGTGAATCTTATTTACTAATATTTTGTTAAGGACTTTTGTGTGTAGATCCTTGAAGGATAGAATTCAGTAATTTTCCTTTTTTTGTATTGTACTACTATTGTCTAGATTTGGTGTAAGGGTAATATTCACTCCACAAAATGCAATGAAAAGGAAAGTCTTTGCTTTCCCTCTATTGTAATGTAAGCATTTATTGTTATAAATCTTCACTTAGCATGACTTTAGCTCCCACAGATTTGATACTGATGGAAATTCAGTTTTATTCAGGGCATTTCATTTCTTTTGATCCTTCTTTCTGTTTTACCTATGTATTATTTACCAAGTACATTTTTTAATTTGTAAATTTTTGAGGTTTTTCCAGTTGTCTTTCTGTTATTTATTTCTACTTGGATTTCATTGTGGTCAGAGAATATATTCTGTATGATTTTTTTTTAGTGCTCAGTTGGGAGTTTATGAGAAAACCCAGGAAACCCATTACTTTCATATTCCTCGTGTCCCAAGTTTTCCAGCCGTTCTTATTCTTTCTGCCTTCCAGAGTCATCTTAATGCTTGTTTAATATATAATATGCAGGTTTTTTGACTGTACTTATCAGATGCAATAGGGAAAATAGTCAAAATTTAAACATGGCAGTTATATAGACCATGATCAACATTTGAAGTCCAGCAAACTAAGAAACAAAGCGATGGGCATTAATGAAACAGTTCATATACCATTACAGAGTTCAGCTAGCAATGAACTATGTAAAGTGTCTTATCTACAATCTTGAGTTGAGAAAACTGAAACCTTGTGATGAAAGAATCCCATCTTTACATTCGTCCCATCTTCTTGGAACTAAATCTTTGTTTTTAAATATTAATGGTAACTATTGATATACTTACATCACAATGTTGCTTTGCTATTTAAGTGAGATAAAAGTAAAAGAAGGTTAGGCACTTAACTTCTATTTGGACATCAGTTATTCTGAAGTGGAATGTGGAAGTTGTCTTGCTCCAGAGAAAGCGTTACATGTTTTATGAAGTTCCCATAAAGGAGTGAAAATCCACACCTACTCACCTTTTCTCCCTGATACCATTATACCTAACTTGCACACTCTCTCTAGCATATTTCATAAAGAGTGGAACTTGTGGTTCGCAGTTGGAATACCTTAAAAAACATTGCAAGCACTGAACTATTTATTAAGCACCTTGAAACTGCCAGGCACTGTGTTAAGTGCCTATCAGTGATTTTCTAAATTCACTCTGTTAGATGCTATTATTCTATTTTGCTCCCTAGGAAAATAGATGCTTAGAGAAGTAATTTGCTAAGGTCACTTAGGTAGTAAGTGGGATTGCTGGAATTTGAATGCAGATCTTAGAGTGTAAAGCTCATGCTCTTAACCTCTGCATTCCACTTCTTCCCTTATATCCTCGCTTGTAAGGTCATCAAGTGGAACCCTTTAGAGCTTTCTGTCCTGTTGGTAAGCGACTAATCAGAATTCTTAAGCGTTGTTACTGTGTTTATTTGTCTGTCTATGTCAGTAAAAGATATTATCTAGAGTTTGTTCAGTGTTACTTTCTTATAGTGCCATAGTGGTTTTTTCTGCAAGTATGTGTGTTTCTTGATGTTTCTGGCAAAATTTAATATATGGCCAAGTAACCATATTTTCCCAATTGATTAAAATTTAGTGTTGCTTTACATTTATTTCTGAAAGATTAAGTAGTTACTTTTCTCACTTGTCTGTTGGAGAGTAATTTATTTAGCGATTATTTATTGAGTGACTCCTGTGTAATAATCACTGTGCATGGTGCTGGGAATTTTCAGTAAGTCTGTATTTCTTTATTGTTTAGATTGTTCTGTGATGTTAGTTATATCTTTCTTAGGAAGCTTTTCATTCAGAAGTCATCAGTAATATTTTATTATTAATTTTTATTTTTAATTTCAAAAGAGTAGTCCTCTAGAAAGTATATGTGTTTGTGAGAAGGAGTTTGGTTTCATTTTTAGGAAGATACTGATTCTCTTCAATTTAGGTACTTGGGTGTCTACTGTTTATTTTTCAATGCAAATAGAGAGTCTACAGATGAGCACTTCTTTTCTCCAGTCCGTGATTGTTTTGAGACAGAAGATCTGTAGAAACAAATTACTTAACCACAAAGGTTGAATGCTGAGAAAAGTTTTTGTTAGGAACATCACCTAACGATGTGCCTGATATACATAGTCTGGAAAAAATAAAGCATCTAAAACTGGAAGAAAATGGGTTCAAAAATAAATCAGAGCTTAAAGTTCATGGGTAAACTAAGTACTAATTTTGCTGTTTTAAATTTAATATTTTCTATTTTATCCCTGTGGAATTGCAGAATTTTATTATTGAATAGGCCATTAGAGGGCATTTGTCCAACCCATTCATTTTACAGACAAGGAACCTGAAACCTGTAGAGGTGAAATGATTTCTGCTGTCTTTTTGTAATAGAGACAGGACTAGCACTCAGCCTCCTAATTTTAAGTTGCGGGTTCTTTTTTTTTTTTAAATAAAGATTTTATTTATTTTTAGAGAGAGGGGACGGGAAGAAGAAAGAGAGGGAGAGAAACATCAATATGAAGAAAAATATTGATCTATTGCCTCTTGTACACATCCCAATCAGGGACCAAACCCACAACTCAGGCATTTGCCCTGACCAGGAATTGAACCAGCAACCTTTCGCTTTGTAGGACAGTGTTCAACCAACTGAGCACACTAGTCAGGGCAGTCTGAGTTCTTTTTATTATATCAACCAGAACACGTATTATTCATATCTCTTGTTGCTATCTGATGTGATAAATAATAGCAGTATTGACTTTCTCTATTGATCCATTCTAATCTCATATGTACTCAACATGCTTTCTTCACAGGGTTTCAGTTTTCTGAACTCAAGATTGTAGATAGGACACTACATTTATTTTTAGTTGAACTCTGTAATGGTGTATAAATTGTTTCATTAATGCACATCACTTTGTTTCTTTCTTAGCTTGCTGGACTTCAAATGTTGATCATGGTCTATATAACTGCCAGTTTAACTTATAATGACTATCTTCAGTTAGATAGATAAATTTTGGTTTTGTTTTTCATTTAAAGGAAACTGAAAGCTGATAATTAAGGATTCTTGCTGTGTAGGCCCCTCATCCAGACTTCCCACCCTCTGCTTTTTCTCTCTGAGGAACTAGTCAGTGAGCTTCTGCTTTAGGTCTTCAGGTATAGAGAATCCTGGGGACCCTAGTTTGGCTCATTTCACTGTAGGATGGTTCTCATTAAAACAAACAAACAAACAAACAAACAAACAAACAAACATTCCCTTGGATTGAGACACAGTTAGCTTGCTTATAGCTTCTTTTCCCATAATGATTCTTCAGAGTGGAGAATTGAGTTGGCATAAATCAAGTTTCTCTGTTTTCTGCCTAGATGTTCTAGGTTGTTTGAGTCATTCCTCACTTTCTGATTTTAGATAATTTTCTATTCTATATGCTTCATTTTCTTTTTTTAAAAGATTTCATTTATTTATTTTTAGAGAGAGGGGAAAGAAGGGAGAGAGATCTCCCATGCTAGGTTACCTCTAGCATGCTCCCCATCTGGGGACCTGGCCTGCAACCCAGACATGTGCCCTGACCAGGAATTGAACTGGCACCTTTCAGTTTGTGGGATGATGCCAAGAGAACTGAGCCATGCCAGTCAGGGCTATGTGCTTCATTTTCTTGATGTCTCTCCTAATGTGAACCTCAACACTTAAATGGACACATCCTTAAATGGACACATCAGAAATAGTCCAAGTCCCAAGGGGCAAGCTGGACTCTCTTGTCTAGCACTCACTCCTGGGACTCCTTCCCTCAGCCTGGACCCCACCACTAGGAAAGTGATCTCCAAGGCTTGGGGCTTAGGAGCTGGGCTTTGAGAAGCACACTGCATTAATAGATTTCTTGTGTCTTCTCAGTTTTTAGCTTGTCTCTTTCATCCTTATTATTAAAGATTAATGCCGTAACTGCTGATCTTTATTTCTGTAGTCCCCCTCCCTGTATTTCACCTCTGCATTGGTGACTTCTTTTTGTACTGTGTAGGAGGTCCCCTCCATACCCTTTGGGTTTCCAGTTTTGATTGGCCTTCATCTCATTACAGACTTGAGCTGGATGCACTAACTATAGTTGTATGACCTTGGAAAAGTCACTCAACTATTCTCAGCCTATGCTCTCAATTGAATATGAGTTGCCTCCAACCTACTCATGTAAAAAATCAATGAAATAATGTTTATGGGAATGCTTTGTGAACATAAAATGTCCTTTAAATATAATATATCAGTGTTTGCTGTAACCCATGTTTCTACTGGGTTACAGCAAACACAGTAGGAAAATTGGATCAGCTGATTGAGTGCTTGCCTGAAATCTTCCATAGATTCGTTTGGAGGTTGTTGCCTTTGAGTGACTGATGGTGTATTCCATATTGGGGCATTTATACAGAGTGAGCATGGACTAACAAGCATTTGAAATACCCACATTTTTGTTCTTCAAGGAACTGCAATTTTCTTTTGGACTTAACACAGCTCTAGAGGAAGGGATGCATGAGATTCCTTTTTCTTTCTTCCTTTCCTTTCTTTTCTGTGAAATTAGTTTAGTGAGAGTCTGTGCATTATAATCCTTAAGTCTTTTGCTATGTTCCTTTGGCTGTAGGCACTTTGGAGTGATGGATTTGTCGAGAGTCAGACATGTGCCATCTATTTAGACATACACTGACAGGGCTCTTCCTCTCCTCTCCCTTTGGAATATCTAATGAAATCCATGCTCTTGCACACTGCATTGAAACAAAGCAGACAGCCCTGGAAATGAGCTCTAAGAGGTATTATTACTATATGTTGGTTTTTATTTGCCCATTTTGACAGTGTTGTGCAAATGAGAGCCCTGCTTATACAGCTGAAACACAGTGAGCTGTCTTTGTTGTCTAACTTAAGCCTCACAGATCTGGTGCTAGACCTGCCTGCCAAACCCTCTTTGAGCCAACAAAAAGACAGAACATTGTCTCTTGCTGATAATAGGACAGGCTATAATTGCTTTTACTTAGTACTTTGAAGAGAAGAAAGGTCTTAATGAGTGCTTGAAATTTTGTTGATTTATTGTCCTGGAGATATAGATCATTAGTTTATGATACAGAAGTTCACCTAGCAGCCTCTGAGTTGAAGGATGTAATAGCTGAAATTTATTTGATTTTTAAGATAGCCATAGAAGTGATCTATACTGTACCAATAATGCAAGTAGACGTCGTTACTTAATAGTTGGAATTAAATTTGTAGTTTTAGACTACTTAAGTTGATAAAACATTTCTTTTGGGTGATGAATGGTATTGATATGCTAAGGGAATGTTGTCTTTATCTCCAATTAAGGGGACTTGAAGCCATTAAGTGCAGCAAGCTCAGTATTGAATTTTTGGCCAACTCCAGGCCCTTATAGACAGCCTGATGGCACTGTGGGCATTTACGTGATGCCATGAGCACAGGTATTAGGAGTCTGCTGAACCATGCACTGTTCTTTATTCATCATCTCCTCCCCAGATGTCCAACTTAACCTTCTCATAGATATGGCCAAAACAAGGATCTAGGGTGTGGATAGTTCAATATGAATTTATCATCACTTCTGGGGAAATAGCAACAAGTATTCTTGCTGTAAGGACAGTCACCTGGATGTCAGTGCATTGGGGTGGGTTTAACATTAATGGTAAACACACACACACACGCACGCACGCACGCACGTACATTGGGGCAAAAGTAGGTTTACAGTTCTGAGTATTCAAAACTCAGTTTATTCTTATATAATATATTACTGTATTTATGCAATAATTATATTGTACTTATATTATTAATTATTGTATTTTTTTGTATGAACAACTGTGAACCTACGTTTGCTTCACTTTGTATGTGACTGGAGCTTAAAAGTTGACTTTGTTGGCCAGGTATTGCTTTTCAACTTAAGTCAGAGCTGAAACTCCTCTATCCTGGTGGGTTTTCCCCAACTGTGAAATGAAGAGGTTGACTTGGTGGCTTTTAAGGTCTTTTCTCTGTCTTTCTCTCTAACTCCAGCATTAAGTCCTAAATCTTGTTTCTGTCATTAATTCCTAATGTGTCCTCTATATAGCCCCTTTAAGCTGAGAATAGAATGGATGGAGTTGCACCTTCTCTCTTTTCCATTCCTATGTGGTGCTCTGATTGAGTGCTAATAGGAGGGGTGGTGACCAGAAGGCAATGCAGCCTTGGGAAGGAGTAAGAGAAGTAAAGGTACTAAAGAAAGTGAATGACTGGGTACAGCCCTTGAATAAAAATAGAATTTCCCAGAGTAGTTACTAGTTCTGCCTTATACTTTGAGGTCAAGAAGAATTGGTCTTGGTGCCTGTTTTCATCCCTCTGTGGCCAGAGACTGAATCTTAGGTTTACTATCTTTGCCCTGACAGTGCCTTACAGTGCCTTGTATAGGATTGGACATTATGTAGGTACCAATTATTTTTGCTTTGCTTAACTTCCTAGAAATCATTGCAGTTGTCAAGTCAAAAGAACTATTATATTAAATATTATATAGAAGGGATCCAAGCATCTTCATCATTACAAATATTGTGTTCATTAAAGCAGAGAACCTTGTCAAGACAGTCATTACCAACATTTACACAATGAGAGCATGAACCATTAGCTGCTGAATAAAAGTTGAAGATTTTGTGCTTTCAAAAGAGTGAAGGGGGGGGGTTAAAAATATTTCAGTGGGAAATCTTTACGGTGGATGTCTTTCAAGACTTACCTAAACATTTTTTAAAGCAGAAGTAGATATACAGAAGTTAGTAGAGGTGAAAAGAGAGTGGGTATGAGAGTTTTATGTCATCATCATATTAAGGTTCATTATGAAATTAAAACAAAAATTGTTACCTTCTATCTATCATGTTTTGCACACTAATTCTCTTTTAATACATCCTGAAAACTGACCTGAGAATTTGATGAAATGTCAGACACGATGACAGACTTGTGTTTTAGTAATTGACAGAGATCCTTGTACTTAGAGCCATACTCATCTATTTGTGGTTGTTGATTCTAGTTACCTGCAAGCTTATCTTCATCCAGAAGTAGAGCATTATGTCTTAATCTTGTATGGATGCCTGCTTGGTAGATTTAGGAGAACAAGAACCTGTAAACATGACAGCTAAAGAGTTTCTTACCAGCTAGCTGACTTTAAGAACCAACCAGCTAGATTGTGCAGGATAGTTGTTAGTAGATAATTCTACATCAATACATGCTCTAATGTTACTCTATTAAATTCCCAACTCTGTTAAGCCTCTCACAGCCAGAGTAAAAAAAAAAAAAAAAAAAAAAAAAAAATCCCAGGAGAGTATCTGTACTTTAAATCTAGAGTTTTAGGGTTGGAGATGATTTTGGGTACCTAAGGCAGGGACTCCCAAATTCACTTATTTGCTGGGGTAAGACAGGTAGCTTAAGTGAATGAATCTGACAGGTATAAGCAACAGGGAACAATGAGGGGCTATGGGAGACTGCAGAGATGTTCAAATTCAGAAATTTCAGAGGACATGATTTTTGCCTAACATACAGTTATAAGGGCTGATTCAGCCGCCTTTTTGGGCATCCAGGACCCTACGTTTCATGTTATGTATCTTTTTTAGTATGATGACCTGATTACACATAAGAAAAGGCACTTACCCAAGGACAGACAACTAGTGAAGTTCAGAACCCAATCTTGGCTCAGGTCTTCTTGCTACACACTATGATGATATCTAAATGGTAAGGCAGGAGTGCCCTGATTTAAATTAGGGATTTAAAAAATCTCCTGAACCATTTATCTTTTTAGAGAGGTAAAGGGGTAGCTAAAAATACACCTTCATGTCACTACCACCCAGATCACTCAGGAGTTCCTGGTATCCTTTCCACCTGTCCCTCCCCTGAAACACTTGGACTATAATCACAATTCCCCATGGAACCAAGGCACTACTACTTGCAGAGCTGGTCCATCTGTCAGTAGCCCTATTCCTCCCCACACTGCCCCTTGCCTCCTCACTGCTTCCTGCTTTAGATTCCATTGTAAACAGATTACAGCAAACACAAGGGAATATATATGTTGCTTAAATTTTTCTCACATAAACCCAACAGAATTTTTTTTTTAAGTAAGTGCTTTTGTGCAGTTGCCTCACCAAGGGATAGGTGCCAACTCCCACAGGATATCCCTTTTCAGAGGGTTTGGAGGGTGCTGCTTCTTGCAATGTCAACTGCTTTATTCATAAGCATGTTTGTCACATGACACTTGCCATGAAATGCATTATTCGGATGCCACTTTTCCTCTGAATGAACTTCAGAAGTTTTTTATTTCATGATTTTATTAACTCAAAGGCCTATATTTCATTGTAATGGGCATAGCCCTCAAAACCCTTGTGATTGACTCACTGATAATATGACTAAGGCATCGCCCAAAACAAAACCCACCTCGAGGGCAATGCAGTTTCTTTAAAAAAATGTTCCCAGGCTGAAGCTGTTAAGCAGATTTTTATGCATGGCTTCAAGTTACTAAAAAAGCAGTATTCAATATGTTCTTTCCTTTGATTTGTAGGAGGGGGTGGGAAGTAATGCTGCTGCTTCCAATCCCCCCTTCAGGGTTTTACCATATTCTGAAAGCAGAGCTTGAAGGACCTATAAGTGGATTTTGGCTGTCTCCTAGTGCAGGGATTAACATAGAATTACAGGAGTGTGCTGCATGTTGGTTGGGAAAATACGGAGGGTTCTGTTCTCTGTTTTGGACAGACATGGTGCTCCTTTCCTGTGTCTGTGGATGTTCCCCTATAAAGCAGCCTGTCACTTTGAAAAATGCACACACTGTACCATCTCGCAGTTATAAAGGTTAAGTAAGCATCTTGAACAGTGCCCTACTGCTTTTGTACTTTCCTTAATGTCAGCCAATAAAGGATTATTGAAAAAAGCTTGCAAGGAGATAAAAGGCTTGCAGGTTGAGGTCGAACAATTGAAATTTTCTATTCCCAGTGTACTAAATTACCAATGGCAGATTTAACGTTTGTTAATTATCAGAGCAAAGTACTAGGGGTTGTTTTCTTTTGCCTAATTAATTACCTCATCTGGAGTGGAATGTTAATTCAGATAAATGATTATTTCTTAACACCTTTGAAGCTTTCCTTGGAGTCTTCTAGAATTGCTAGTCCTGAAGTATGGCTTCCTCATCTTTTGAGGAAAACTGTGGTATAAAAGGGCAACATGGCTACTCTCCAGTACTTTGCCTGTTTTAGAAGATGGCTGGATAACTTGTTTAGACTTCTGGTAACAGAATTAGCTTGCTTTGTGCTATTTAGTGAAGTATGAATTGGCTTCCTTGAATTATTTGCCTTATGACCAAGTTTTTCATGTGGTTCTGAATTTAACAGTAGACACATTTTAAGAACCTTTGGGAAAACTCATTTCGGGGTTCCTGTAGTGAACATTAAAGATGTTATCTTTTGGAAAGGAGACTTTAGTTTTCTTAACTCACTTTCATTTTCAAGACATGTTACCTCTTCATGTTGACAGTTGAGAAAAAAGTGTTCTTTAGAATTCAGAGTCCTGGAGACAGGTTCTTATTCATTGTTGGGCCTAAGTTATGTCACTCCTAGTAGTTAAAGGAATAATATTTAAAAAAAGATAAAATCATGACTATGTTACAGATGTCAAATGTACCCATGTCAAAGAATGTATTTATCTTATTAAATGAAGGAACCAGGCATATGTTACTTGAGGTTCAAAGGAGAAGTCAAAGATTCACAAATTTATGTGGAATAAAGAACTGTTGAAAAGAATGAACGTAAGCTGACTTATTTAGGAGGAGGAGAAGGGTTGTTCTCCTTCAGTATTGAATTTTTATGCATATCTTTAAACAGTTTATAGAGCTGTAAAGTAGTTTAGTCAAAGACAGAGGTACTTGTCCCTTTAGAATGAGATGCTCTCCAGTGGCTCCTGAAAGGAGGTCCAGTAATCCCTTTTGCTTATTTCAGGGTCAGAAGTTTACCTTTACACAGTTTGTGTGAGATTTTGGTCCACTTCTTTAGAATGATACTGTCTCTTCAAAGTAGATTATAGATAAATGATGTGAGCTATTTTTCTTTTTAGAAAAGTGTTTAGAGGTCACCAGGGAGAAGGACTAGTGGTAGATCCAGGCCACTGGAGGTGAGCTCCAGTTGCACGTCACCTGTTACTTTGCACTGTCTCCACTCCTGATAGGCACTTAAGTTCTGAACACTCTTTTCATAAAGATGTGAAAAGGAAGTAAGATTCTGTTTAAGATTATCTGGAGGGCAAAGTCTGGAGCCTGGTTTTAGATGAGTAGTCCTGTTTTCTTCTGGGGTTGCCAAGCTGAGCTGTTTAAAAGGATGCTTGGAAAAATGCCTCCTGAGTCAGACAGCTTTCTGGTTGATTAGTGAAGGAACTTTTGATACAGTCTGTTCGAGGACTACCCAGTCCTACAACACATATTCACCTAAGTCTTCCAAAAATATTGGAGTTCTAGAAGTGTGGTGGAGTGCTTCTGGTTGTATATGTATATATGTATATAAACAAATGTATGCATTCATATGCTATATAAGCCAGAGGTTGACTTTTGGGTATCTGCAAAGTTCAGTAACTGTGTTAATTTTTCTAAGGTTTGGTTGTATCTATCAGATTTCTCATATTCTCAAGGAGTTTTATGATTCTGCAAACGTTTACGAGCCACTGACAGAAATTGTGTCCTCAGCAATTATTCTGAATCTCTGTTTCTATTTATTTATTTATTTATTTATTTATTTATTTATTTATTTATATTTTTAGAGAGAAGGGAGGGAGGGAGAAAGAGAGGGAGAGAAACATCAATGTATGGTTGCCTCTCATGTCCCCCAATGGGAACCTGGCGTGCAACCCAGGCATGTGCCCTGACTGGGAATCGAACCAGCAACCCCTTGGTTCGCAGCTCGCACTCAATTCACTGAGCTACACCAGCCAGGGCAGAATCTATGTGTTTTTATGTGCATGACTTGAAAAAGTGTAGATTAAGATTCTTCCTAATTGTAGAGTCAGTTGTGGTAGCCACAGCTGAATGGAGTAGTGTTGCAGAGCTGGGAGGCTGTGTGCATGCCCCTCAGCAAGCCTGAGTGCATTGTGGGTACACTGAAATAGAGCCACAGAAAAAGAAAGAGCACCATACTGCCATTAAGTCCAGCAGCCTCCTGGGAACAGGCTGACCAGAAGGCCTTCTTGCATTGTGTTTGGTGCCCAGGAACCTGTGGATCACTACTCAGCCTTTCAATCTGTGGTCTGTTGGCTTTGGCTGTGGTTCTGATGCCCAGAAGTAGTTGGGGAGGCAGGACTCCTAAGCCCCAAATAAAAACAAATTACTGCTGCTAGTAGGCATTATAGTTTTGAAACCCAAATATGTCTTTCTGCCTTTAAAACCAAGATTTAGGCGTGTTAGGTGGGTGCCATGTCTCTAATATTCTGTACTTTGTTCCAACACTGGGTAGATTGGGGGAATTTAAATTCAAATACTCCCATGTTCGCTTTATTTAGGAAATAACTATAATAAAGCAAATTGTTTCCTCTTTCTTTTTTCTTCCACAGTGCAGCCAAGTAAGAGAGAGCAAATCAGTTCACAGTTTGTTGCTGTTTTCCTCCTTGCTGGAGCAGAGATGATGCAGCTCTCCCTTGCTGCAGTCCTGTGCTGGGGTGTGGCTCCCTCTCCTTAATTTGTCATCTGAAAGCAATTTTGTTCAATTAAAGATTAGAATTAAATTTCAGTTATAGGGCTTCTGTGCAAAGGAAATGATGCATTAATGAACACACAGATGTCATCTTGCAGCCCTGCTGTTTGCAGAACAGTTTCTTCAGGATTCAAATAATAAGAGGGGCCACAGCAGCAGGAGCATTGTTTACCCTCTGGCATACTAAGTGGAGACTCTCACATTTATTTGCAAACCATTTATTATTCTCTATACTGAGGGGGAAACCATACTTTATCTAAAATATTTGAAATAATGAGTGCTAAAATCAGGTAACAGAAGCATTAATGAAAGGTGTCATGGAGTAAATTGCATAATCCTTTTGGGTTGGCACTGAAGCCATGATTTGTCATGATGGTAATCTGCTTCCCAAATAGATAGTACTTTAGTATAAAAAGGGAATATTCCTGGAAAGAGACAAGGCAACTAGTGAATTAAAAGTGTAGTGGGAGAGGGAAAAATGTGTAGGATCGTATTTCATTTATTGGAAGATCCATCTGCTCTTCTGTATACACATTATGTAAGTTTTACTCTCTGTATTACAAATATCCCGCAGGGTAGACAGGAAGTTCATATATCTGCCTTTGACTATTTTTTTACTCATAGTCAAATGTGAATGAACAGAAAGATTTATGTCTCATATGTGGAACATTATAGGATGCTAGGCTTTTTTTTTTCTTTTTAAAGGGGACTTTATATTTAGATTGTGATATTTTCTGCACTGCTTCACTTGATGATTGTGACTTCTAGGGAGGAGAAAGCAGCAAGTGGGGAGTGAGAATTTGGGGAGATGGAAAAGGGTTTCTGTAAGACACCACTGGTTAGAATGGTCTTTGAGCCTGGGCCATGCACATGCTCTTTGGCACTCACAGTTAATGTGCATATTTTCAGCTCGTGCCCAGACTTGAGTCCAGTGTGTCCTGACTCAATGTTAGGTTGGGCTCTCAGTATCAGGTGACATCCACCCCAGTCATTGATGTCAATAGGGATGAAGTCTCACTTGAGACCTTCTAATCTCTTCGTTCAAGGACCCTTTCTTATTTCTCTTCCCCTATTACAAAAAGTCTCTGAAATGTTTGACAGGGGTTAATGGCTCTCTCCTTGAAATGTTTTCTTTGCTGTGGCTTCTGTGACATCACATTTTTCCTTTTCATTATCCATGTCTTGTGCTAAGGGCATTTTTCTTCTGGTCTCATTTCCTTTTCTAATCCCTAACTGTGTACACTGCCCAGAGTTCAATTTTGCTGACTCTTCTTATTTGCAGAACTCATCAGTGCAGAAGATTTATTATCAAAATGCCATAATGCCCAATTTTTATTTCTAGTCACAATTTTTCTTCCCAACTGCATATATATCTGATACTTTTTTAGAATCTCAGTGTTTCTAAGAAAAAAAAGTGTACCTTCTTTTAAACTTTTATTCATCCTCACTTTTCAGTATTGGCCCCTGCATTTTTGGTATCTTTTCAGCTGAAAATTTTATTGGTATTTGTAGTTTTCTCCCCTTCTTAGCCTCTTATGAGTTCTGTTTCTTGTCTGTGAGATTCCTTTCCTTTTCACTATTTTTTTTTTTTTGCTACCTGCTTTGTTCAGATTCTATTATATGTCATCTGCACAGTTTCAGTAGCCTCTAATTAATTGGTCGGTCTTGTACTTGGTATCTCTTTCCTCCAAACTTTCCTGTAGTCCTCTGTTTCTCTACTGATTTCAGTATACTATTCAAAAGCCTTCCATGGCTCCCTATTGCCTGACAATGAAGTCCAAACTTTTTAGGCCTGGTGACTAAGCAGCCTTTTCTTTGCCTCAACAAACCATCCCTACCTTTTACTAACTTTCCCTTATCTGTATTCTTAATTCTCTACTATCTGCCTTTCAAAATCCTGCCCTTGCTAAAGCTTAGCTCAGATGCCTCTTCCAGAAAACCTTCCCTGATTACCCACTGGAGTGCACTCTCTCTGCTCCAAGAGCAAATGGCCATTACACTTCTATTTGGCCATGTGCCACATACTAGGTATTTATTTAATCATCTTATCTCCCTGCTGCATTATCATAGCTGTGATAACAGGGACTGTCTTATTCTTTTTGTATTTTCAGTAGGGCTTGGTCTGATAACTTTGAATTCAATGTGTTATTAGAAGTACTTGAAGAAAGAATAAATTGTAGAGCAAGTCCTTTCACATAACAAGTGCTAGAACATCTTTAGTTTTAGAAAACTAGGTGAGATTGAGGTTCCGGTGCCTCCTTTTTAGGCCTTTTTCAGTCTTCTTACCATAATATATGTCATTAACTTATGGTAAGAGAAGACTTGTTAGGTACTAGCATAGGGTTTGGGTTGGTGTCAGCTGTGATTGAGAACTGCAATAGGAGGGTTTATTTCTGTCTGCCCAAGGGTCTCCTAGTGTTTCCTAGGATTATGATTTGCTCAGCAGTGTCTAATGAGCACTTAGATCCTGGGTTAGCAGACTGGGGGTCAGGACCACAGCCTTTCTTCCAGGCTCTTGATATTTCACACGGCAGAGTGACTGTCAGTCTGGAAAAGGGTACTTGGTGGTGCTTCAGCAGTTATGGTCCAGAAAAAGAAGTCCAGGAGATATAGGGATCTTCTGCCAGGTTTAGATTTCAGCATGTTCTCCTGGTCTGTCTTTAAAAGACAATAAAGAAGCAGTGAGAGCTGTGTTGATAGCCAGCATCTTTTTGTCTCCTTTGTTGTGGGCCACCTTAGGGGGTTTGAAGGTCAGGACGCATTTCTCTGCTATTAAAGGAGAATCCTGTTGCCTTGAGCTGATTCTTGAACTGGCATCAAGGAAGCAGGCAGACCTAAGAATTTGGTGGGAGGGTATAATCTGGGGCCATTGCTCCTGGGGCACCTGTTAGGATTAATGAGGAGGTCGATTTTTGAATGGGCTTTTTTGCTGATCTACTTCAATTGAGCCTGAGCAGTCTACATGCAGATGCTTTAATAAGTAGATCATATTTGAATACAATTTAATATGAGGAGTTCCCAGCAACTAATGGGAGGGAATTGTTTTATTTTAAAAGAGGACTGCCTACGTTCTTGCTCTGCAGAACTGAACTATCTATTTTGTTACTTTATGTATGTGGTTGTAGATATTTTTTCCTTTTCGGTTTCTCCAGGTCAGTGATGTTCTGGTTCTGAATTTTGGTATATCATTTCCTCTTTGGCCTCTTGCCCTTGCATAAACTCCGTTCCAGTTCACTGACCTGGGACTGTGGTTCTAAAACCAGATAAACATTTTCTTACCTTTGTTCATCTCACTTAAGACTGCATGGCAGAAAACTTTTTTGTTGTTGTTCTCAGCTAACTTCTTTAAATCCATCTATTTGTCTTGTTTTACCTTCTTCCCCTACCCAACATATTTTTTCCCAGTCAAACCAACAGGGATGATATGAAATAGGCAGCATTGCCAGCATTTGCAAATGAAAAAACAGGATATCAGTTAAATTTGAATTGATATAAACAGAATTATATTTTAGTAAAAGTGTATCTCATGCAATATTTGGAAATACTTATACTAGAAATCTGTATCTGAAAATCAAATTTAGTTGGGCATCCTGTATTTAATTTAGCAACCCTACATAGGCACATATTTGAAATAAAATGTCATACTTACTAAAATGTTATAAAGAAGTAAATTTAAATTTAGCATATGTTAAATACCCCCAAAGTTTCCCTTGTTATATGGACAAATTGTCCAACAGTTTATTTGTAAAGTTCATAAGTTAGGTAGATGTGTATTGTGCTACTTAGCTATAAGCTCTACTGGCTATTGTAATTATTCATTTATCCTAGGATTCAGCTGTATCATTTTATTACCCAAGAAGATGCTACTCATTCTGGGATAAGAATATTTGACCCAAGCAATAGCCATACCATATATATCTACTTGTTGCACATGATAGATCATAAAGCATGTGTCAAAGATGAATGTTAAAGTTCTCCAGCAGATTTTTTCTTCCTTTAAATTTAACCAGTGTGGAATCTAATGAACAAAATAAACTAAAACAAAATAGAAACAGGCTCATAGATATAGAGAACAGACTGACAGCTGTTAGAGGGGAGGGAGTTGGGGGCTGGGTGAAAAAGGTGAAGGGATTAAGCAAGGAAAAAAACTTATACATAGACAACATTATGGTGATTTCAAGAGGGAAAAGGGGATGGGGGAGGTAGAAGAGGATAAAGGGAAGATAAATGATGATGGAAGCTTGGGGTGGTGAACAAATAACACAATATGCAGATGATGTATTAATAGAATTGTACACCTGAAATATGTATAATTTTATTAACCAATACCACCTCAATAAATTCAGTAAAAAATTGTAACCATTTCTCATATTCATTTATTAACCATTTCTTCCTTCACGAAAATCCATAACATCGTCTTGATTGACTGAGGCTAGGTTTGTTCCCTCTACCACCCAATTTATATGCAGGAATACAAGTAAATTGTGAAGCTAACTCCTTAAATCACATTATGATGACTCCAAAACTTAATAATACTGCCACATTTGTTCCTCACTTTGCTTTTTTCACATTCTGATTTGATTCTCATGATAACCTATGAGGGAGATGTGATGGTGTGTCTCCCTATTTTATAAATGAGAAATTTGAACTTCTGGTAGGTGAAATGCTTGTATAAGATAAAGCAGGACTTAAATCTTGATCTTAGCCTTCTGGGCCATTGCTCTTTCTACTACCTGTATTGACTTTTAAATATAAGTGATATGGGGATTAGGCTGTTTAGGAGTAATGGCACCAGTGTTCCCCTCTGCTAGCTTGGAAAATGAAGAGCTGTCCTCATACCTGGGCATCGTGCTGGAAGAAGTGTTTGCCTTTGGTTCAGTGCATGCCTGTACTACACCTCAGTTCTTCTTGTGAGCGACAGTCAGTGCCCCTGTACAACTACTTCTGGATGAAGCAGATCAACCACTGTTGACATGTGAGTTTGAAGCAGTATACTGTTAATGCTTGGGCAGGTATTGTTGGAAAATGTGGTTTGACTTCTGAATTATGCAAGCAAAAGAATTTATAATGTGTTTTTGGGTGTACTAAATAATGTGGATGTCAGAAGGTCTGTTGAGTCTTATTCAAGAACTCTTTCCACCTTAATATTTTATTTTTAGTCTCCCACCTATAAGCAATTTTAATTGCTGTCTCATTCTTGGGTATATATTACTTCTGACTTTAAACATTGCTTTATTTTGTAAAATTTCCTATTTTATATATTTTCCTTCAAAATGAGTGTATGAATTCTTTAAGGTAAGAGTTCTTAGAACATCATTGCCTCATTTTTGTTATAAGCCAAATTCTGGTTAGAAGAGAAAATATATCCTTCAGGACTGTCGGTGTCTCCTCTTATTCTATCATAGATGTAGTATGCTTACCTTGTACTCTGAGTCTTACTGAACTCTCACATAATTGGAATTTTGTGTTCATGGGCCATCGTGAATGCTATGGGCAAATGGGGCAGCACAGAATGGCAGACATGCCTATTACATAAATTTGCTCTATTCATACATGTCCTTCATTCTGTCGTCAGACATCATGTAGAAAGTACAAACTGAAACATAAAATTATAGGGCATTAAACCAAGTGCTTAGCCCTTCTTAGTACAGGGCTCTGGGTGACTGCGCAGGTTGCACCGAGGAAGCTGACCCTGAATTTAATAGGTAGGAAAGCCTGGCAGAGACATATACCAGTGTTCATGGTTCTCTTCTTGTTTTCACATTGAGGAAATAATGGATAATTTCTTATTTTCTTTCTTTGTTTGAAGCTCAGGTTTCATAGTAGAAAAGATTAGAACATCAATCTGTTGTGCCTTTTGCCCCTTTATCTATAAATTGCTTAAATGTTTTCTTCTGTCTCCTTCATTCCTTGTCATGTTGGGTATGTCCTTAATAAATCAGTGTCAAGTATTATGTAATGTGAACCTGAATTCTTTTCTAAGCACTGGAATTAAAACAAAGTGCTTCTGTGTTTGGTTTCTAATACATTTGAAGTACTGGAGTATCTAAAGCATTGTTTTAAGATAGGCTTTTAAAATTTTTAACCCCCCCCCCACCTCAAATAAAAACTCATTTTTTTCTTCTTATCCATTATTTCCAGTGAAAATTCTGGGCTTCTAATGGTCCTCTCTCTCTCTCTTTTTTTTAAATTAAATGGTGGAATATTAACATCCATGGTGTATTGCAGCATCCAAATTGTCTGGTAGGAAGAAGTAGATGATACAGTCAGGAGGAGCATTACTACTAAATTAGTAGAACCCTCTTTGCTCTCTCAGTGAGAACCATGAAGTTGACTTACACATTCAGAGTGGCACTTGTTATAATCTATATTCTAAAAAGACCCCTGTTTTACTAATCTGGAGACTATTGCCTGCACATAGTTCGAAGACAAATAATAAAGGTTCCAGGACTTTTAAGTCCAGAGAACTAGCTTAACAGAGTGTAGCAGTTTAAGAGATTTGTCAGGTTCTGGAATCAGACTGACTTCCGGTTGTCTGCAGCATAGAAACTGGAGAATTTTAGACACATCACCTTGTGATTCTCAAATCTGATAATGCATTTCAGGAACTTAAAAAAAAATGTCCCAGCCCTGACCTGCATAGCTCAGTTGGGTGAGAATTGCCCACAAAGTGGAAGGTCACCAGTTCTTTTCTTGGTCAGGGCATGTGCCTGGGTTGAGGGCCTGGTCACTGGCTGGGGCTTGTGCAAGAGAGGCAACCGATCAATGTTTCTCTCATGTACTGATGTTTCTCTCTTTTTCCTTCTCTCTAAAAATAAATAAATAAAATCTTTTAAAAAATGCCCCAGCATTTGGGTTTTAGTTGCTTTTGGGTAGTGTTCAGGCATTGCTTTTTTAAAGCTTCCTAGGAAATTCAATAAGCAACCAGGGTTGAGAACCCTGCCATCTCCAAATCTCAATTTTCTCATTCATATGGTAGGAGAAGCAGAGTTCCTAATGTATAGGGTAGTGAGGACTAGGTAAATGAGCATAGCACCTGGCCACTGTTAAGGACTTAGTAAATGTGAATAGCTGTTATCATTTCCACTCTTACTGATTCTTTGCTGAGATTGGAAGCTAAATTGGCATATATTTCTTCAGCTTAAACCATGTGTTGATTTGTAAGAAATACTAAGGGGAATAGAGATGGTGCTTATCCTAAGGGAATGATTTGATCTCATTAGAATACTGTACCATGAATAACTTCTTTCATCCTGCCTCCCAGGGAGAATGTGTGAGAGAGTGGCTAGAGTCACCTACTTTATGTACTAGGATTGTCCCTATAGTAGAGGAATACATTTATTTATTCATCTAATGTTTGTTGACACTTAAAACCTATGAGTCCCTCTGCTACTTGCTGGAAATGTGGTAGCAAACAAGGCTGACCCTGGACTGGAAAGGTCTGTAGACTGGTAAAGGGATGGAGAAGTACATGGAAATTATAATCCGAAAGGAATGAGTGTTTTTGTTAAGGAAAATGGAGACCTTAAAGCTAAATGGGAGATAGCCAAGCTGAAGGGGTTTAATGGACCAAGGAGGAATAATATTAGTGGCAGAGGATATTAAAAAGTTTTAAAAAGACTTAAGAGTCACTTGGCATAATTGGGGAACTTATAATATGTTAGTATGTGTGGAATGTAAGTGTGTAGTGGGGGAGGAGGTGCAGGAAATGATGATAAGAAATGAATGAGGTTAGAGTCATAAGCAGCAGGGTTTATATCATGGAAGGCCTTGTGGACCCAGGCCAAGGAGATTGGAATTGATTAATGGATAGCCATTGAAGGTTTCAAATAAGGGAGTGACATGCTTAGACTTTCACCTAGTAACTGAGTGAAAACCTGGAAACATGGACACCAATTAGTATATTGATAATAGAAGTACAGATGAGAAGGTCTAGTTTAATTAAGGTGGGGTAACAGAGAGGTGGCAGAGGTTAAGAAAGTTGAATCAATAGGAGTCACCCCCAAGCCTTGCATCTGTTTGATGGAGGGTATACAGGATGGCCAGGCTGCATGTTCACCTTCATGCAGTGATGACCCATCCCCTAAAAACCTTCAGTGGCTCTCTGTTGACTGTTATCTTCTCCAAACCATTTAAAACTTTAAAAAAAATCTTTCACTAGACTCTTCCTTGAATCCATGCTTTTGGCATGTTTATTTCTCCAGCTTTCCCTGCTTTTCTTCTCCCTCCCCCAAGTCCTTCCTGGATGAACGTTTTACTCTCCTTACTCTAAACTATTGCAGTTGAATATCTGGGCATTTGGAAGTATATCAAATAAATACATGCTTTTGAAAGTCTGGGTCAACCTTTCTCAAACCACTGGAAAGAATCTTAGTGCTTATCTAAGGTATCTCTGTATAAGGGATTAACTTCTTTCCTCCTCATCTAAATGGTGCTGATTTGGTACTTTATGTAACAGAATAGTCACTTCAGTTCTTCTTTGGTTCTGTGGTTTGGAATAGAAATTATTTCTTGCTCCCATTCCAGCTCGATTGGAAACTTAGTGCTAAGGTCTATGACATTAATATGATTATTATTTTTCTTGCTAAATCAACTATTATCACCCTCATCAAATTGTCAACACGAGACCCAAGGGACTAAAAAGATTTATTATGCCCACTCCTGGTTTAATTTTTGTGTAGAGCTTGGGATATAACAGTGGTTCACAGTTCTCTGTGTGACACAGATAGCTTGAAAAGTTCCCTATCATTTATGTGTAGAAAATATTTAGAGACTTTAGGATTATTTTATTAAATATTGAATTTTAGACTTATTAAATATTGAATTTTAAGTTTAAAAAATTTTTTGCAGTGTTTATACAACAGATTTCTATTGAATGCCTACCAAGGCATGGTGTTATGGGAGATTAGATATGATGTGGCGGTCTTCTGCAAGAGATTCATAGTCTAGAAGTAGCAGTGATATTAACTGCAAAAGCTACCTGATTGATCAGGAATTGTGTGAAACTTTTACTGCAGGGATTGAAATAGCAGTTTAGTATCTTTCCCAGTAAGCATCTATCTAGTATCTATGAAGGCGTTGCAGTCTTAGCTTCCCTAATGAAATGACAGGTCACACAGACCTATCTGACTATGGGTGTTGCAGTGATGGGAGGAAGTTGGATTTATGTATTTTATCTCCTGAGAAAAACATGTGTTGGTGAGTATTATCACCTGTTTCCTTGATTTCATACAGTTTCATACAGTATCCTATTCAAATAGACAAATCCCTGATGTGTTTTGTTAAAAGAAATCTTTGGGCCAGTCACATAATACTTGGTGTGTTTGATGCCTGCCCGCTAATTAGCTGGAGGTCTTGTACCTCTCTGAAGTTGTCATTACATTTTTAAAACCAAAAGATGATACCCTGATACTTGTTCTAAATGTGATTATTTCTTGCAGTCTAATCGTTTATTTATTTGCTCCTGTTGGGATTTGGTTTCACAGCGCACCTTTTCTAAATCATCCCTGGGTGCCCTGTGATTTGTAATGTCTAGTTACTATATCAATAAATAACTTAGTGATATTTTGAGTGGTAAGAGCTTTGAATTTTCAAAGGAGTATAGGAAAAGGGTTTTACTACTAAGGTGTTTGCTTCTTTCTGTGTAGTCTAAACCAGAAGTCTTCAAATTTTTTGATTGTATACCCCTGTTGGCAAACACTCTTAGAGTAAGCACACCCTTGTTAAATACGAGGTCTGTCCAGAAGGTATCCAGCCATGTAACGTGAAAAATAGGGACATGTATTGAAGAAGATATAAGACACAAGAAACATCATACATAGGACAATGATGCCTCAGTCCCCTTCAAAGTAGGTACTTTGGGACCTCACACAGTTCTCCCAATTGCCATCAGCTGCCCTGTCATATTTTCCTGAATCTCATCACTGGTCTGAAATCTCTTCCCTCTCAAAGAGGATTTTAGTTTTAGAAAAGCCAGAAGATGCAAGGCACCAAATCTAGGCTGTAGGGGGACAGAGTCACTTGGGTGATTGGATGTTTTGCCAACAAACTCTGCAGGAGACATGATGCACAAGTGGGTGCGTTGTTTTAATGAAGCTGCCAATCACCAGTTGCCCATAGCTGTGGCCTTCTGAATCTTCTGAATAGTTTCCACGGAGGAATGTTCAAGCTTAACACAAAATTTGATTTAGGTTCATTGCTCTACTCACTCAATCACTTTGAATGCGACGGCCACACAGTACACATGCTTACTCAATAATGTCTACCACATCTCTACTGACCTGTACAGTGAAGTCATCATTGTTTACACATGTGCATTCCAGTCCATTCTCCTTAGCTGCCAGGTTATATTGATGTCATGCAAACCATTCTTGTTATACTAACATTGCTGGACTTTTCCCAGAGAGATCTCATATAATTTCATTCATTTTAGTTTTTCTTTCAATGTGCTCCGTGATTAATTTATTTGTGCATTTAATGGTCATTTTAGTTTTATGTATGTACTACATAAAACATACAAAACTAGAAACTATTAAAGAATGACAGGAAAAGCACATTATAAATACTTTAATGTAATTTTACCTTATTCCAGTGGGACCTCTTTCAGGCATTGGTGTAGACAGAAAGTGCTAAGTGTGCTTGGGAGAGAGAAATCATTCTTAAGAAACATTGATAGATAGGAAGTTGTGTGTGAGATGTGTACATAACCAGTAAGTAATCTCAGGGCACATGGGAAGGCAGAGTTGATCCTATCAGTTTGGTGCAAACAGTAGGAAGCCATGGGCTTCTGACAGGAGTCACAAGACTTGCCAAAGATGATGGGACAGCACTGTGAACTGAGTTAGAGAATGGGTGTATGTGTGCACGCGTGCGTGTGTGTGCGCATGCACGTGTGGAGAGATTATGAGGAGACAGGTTAGGATCCTATTCCAGCAGAGAAACAGGTAAGAAAGGCAAACAGCAAGGTGACGGCACATAGGGTGAGGAACCAGTGGATGTTTGGGGACTTCCATGTGACTAGCAACTTTCTTTTACTAGAAGAAGCGGAGAACAGTGGTTTGTAGTAGGGGAACTCCAGATGGGCAAGGCATGGGCAGGGGGCTGGCCACATTCCAAAGCCTTGTTCCGTGCAGTTCCACTTAAGCTTTTCAAGGAAATGGTTTATCTCCACCTTCCCTTCTCCTCCTCCTTCCCCTTGTTTCAGACTCAAGAACAGGAACCAGTGCTCATATCAAGGTCAAAGCTAATTTTTCAGGAGATAGGAAATACTTTTCCTGTTCTATTATATTCAAACTTTCTTCCTTTCCACTCTCCTGTTGGGGAAGATAGAAGTATAGCTTCTATCTAAGCAGCCCTGTGAGGTTACGGATCTTGAGGCTTCCACAGATAAATCTGGAATATGAAGTAAAGAAGCAGCCACATGGCTGTCTCTGAGAGGCAGAATTTCTTCCTTTGGACAGGATAGAGCTTTAATAGAATACAAATCACATCTCATCCTATGAATGCTGGAGAGTAGTGCCTTTTTAACTAGGAAGAGTATTCATTATTTATAAGCCATGATACTAATTTACCCTGATTGTGTGTCTTAGAGCTGGCTGTTCATCCTTGTGTGGCCACTGACGGAATGCTATCTTGTCTCTGTACTCAACTGAGAGTTCTGAATATTTTCTAGCCTTGTGTTTTCCTGAAGCTATTTAATTTTTTAATGTGTACTAAAACATTTACTCACAGATATCCTATTGCATTGCCACCAAAAACAGAAAAAAAGGGGGATTCCTATTGCTGAGGGATTCTTTTTTGGTCTTTTAACTCAGGACCCTTCGGCATATACCTTCTGGGAGTGCTGTTCAATCAATATTGTGCTTTGGGAAATAGAGTGAGACTTGTCCTGTTGCACCTTGATGCTGCTGCTTTATCTGTTATTAGCTACCATTGTGTTTCAGGGTAACTCTCTGGGGCTTCCGTTTTGCCTCTAGAAAATATACACAGGTTTTGGTGTCCTGTATGGTGTCCTGTACCGTGTCCTACCACCCTTGTCTCCCTCTGCCCACAGTATTTTCATATTCTACCTGTTTCCAGAGGAGTAATTGTAATGATGGCCCATGTGGACTAACCATTGCTTAGGTCCTGACACAGATATTCTAAGCACTTTATATGCATTAACTTAGTTAACTCTCACAACACTCCTGTGAGGTAAATACTGTTATTATCTCTATGCTACAGGCAAGGAAAACCTTAAATAAGTAACTTGCCTGGTGAGTTTAGTAAAGCTCTGGAGTAAAAAGCTGAACTGAATCAGCTGCCTTGCCACCCACCAATCATGACCCTCAGTCTCATCATCTGAAAATGGATTGTCAAGAGTATCTGCTCACAGGATTGTGGTAGATATGTGATAATGGTGTGTAGTAAACTTAATGAGCACCAGCCATGATCATCATCACTGTGACCATGACTGCTGTCACCACCACTACCTTCATCGTCATCATCATAATCATCTATCTGTAGAATCATACAAGATGCTTCAAACCCCTAAGGCAATCTCAAAGGATAGTTTGTTTGCTTTAGATGTCAAAAGAATTGTTGAGCTACATATTTCCCTTTGTTTGAAAATATAATGTCAGGAAATGAGGAAATATTGGAAATGGTGAGGTTTTTTTTTTTTTTTTTTTTTAAAGCTGGAAGTTAGGTAGGATATTTATTTTCAGAGAGAAAGGCAGTGTTTCTCCTTGGGCTTTTCTTACCACCCCTCATGTCCTCTAGGGCAGGGATGTCAAACTCATTTTTACCAGGGGCCACATCAGCCTTGTGGTTGTGTTCAAAGGGCCGAATGTAATTTTAGGACTATAAATGTAACTACTGCTTAACTAGGGGCAAGGAGCTTAGTGCTGCCTCCAGGTAGAAGGAAGATGTCGGGCTGGATAAAACAAGGTGGAGGGCTGGATTCGGCCGGAGCGCCTTGTGTTTGCCACCTGTGCTCTAGGGGAAGGGGTGAAGGCAGATGGAGTGAAGGAGAGGGTGGTGATGATGGTGGTAAAAGAAAAAGTAACCACCAAACATGTGTTAAATACCACTCCAGCATTTAATTAAGGTTTGCAGCCCTTTGTCAGCCAGGAACTCTTGGTGAGCGAGGCAGAGAGCCTTGTCACTGTCTCTAGAATTATTTGTATAATTCAGCAGCTGTTTCCTTCAGATGCTTATTACCACACGAGGTTGGGTTATAAAGACATATGAGTAGAATTGCTGAGGTTCAGACACTTGTGTTCACTCTTCAGCTGAGAGCCACTTAGGCTGTTCTTGTACAAATGCATTAGATTATGGTTAAGCAGCTTATGGACATAAAAACACATTAGAACTTTACAGCACTCTATAAATTATAGTTTTTGCAGCATTCACAGCCACAATGGTAGGTAATTACATTCATTAATCTACTACTAAGAGCACATAAAATTGCCTCCCAAACGGTACTGTATGTGTCAGTGCTCAGCTGGGAAGGAGAGTTTTTTTCCCTCCTCCTGCTTTTTCCCATCTCCCCCTGTTCTACTGAGCCTTATGCAGGAAGGTTTGGAATGGTACATTGAAAGATTCCCTAACAGAGTTCAAGAACCCATTTCTTTCAAGGTGAGGCTCTGGCAGGAAGCTTTGTAGGTAATCTTTTCATGTTGAACTGTATCTAGTAATGATTCCATATGCATCTGTCTGTCTGTCTGTCTGTCTATCTATCAGTCATCTTATCTATCAAATGGACACATCTCATTTGCAAAACCAGTCAGGGTAAAGCAGTTGAAAGAGGTTTATGAGAGAATCAGTAGCAAATGCTTTTTTAGGCTTTTTTTTTTTGTCTGTCTCTAAGAATGGTGTACGTGGTGGTCTTTTAATGTGGATGTGTCATGAATACAGAGGGCTAACCTTTCCTGAAGTTTTCCATCTTTCCATTTCAGGTGATATGCATAAGAAATGCACTTTTTCTTTTTCAGATAACATTTTCTTGTTTGTACTACTTGTAAATAACAGAAGTCAGATTTAAGGGAAAATTATGAAAATTTATATGGTGTTATTATTCTAGAGAGCAAATTTTACTTTCTTTACATTATTTCACAGGTTAAATAGACCAAGTGATGTGCTTATTGAGAGTTGTGGAAATATTGAGTCCCAAACCACAGTTTAAATCTTAGTGCTCAGCGCGCACCCCAGGCTTCTGCATTCAGTTTGAAGGTGCTGTAATGGCATGAGCTCTATAGCCATGCAGATCTGCACTGAGTCCTGGTGCTGTCTTCAAGCTGTGTGACCTTGGTCCAGTTACTTCATAGTAATAAAATAACAAACCTTAATATATTCCTGATATTGTATTAGCTTATTTAATCCTGATTGTTGCTTTGTAAGTGAGGTGCCATAATTAACCTCCACTTTATAGAAATGAGAAAACTGAGGCCATACAGGGTGCTGTGCTAATTAAAGTAGGTATTATATGTATACAGTACATGACATGGTACACTGAAAGACATTTAGTAAACACAATCATGAGGATATATGGAGAAAAGATCTCATCATTAATCCTCCAGTGCCAAATATTACCTTTTACAATGATGAATGATTTCCCTTTGTAATGACTAAAACCATAATTGTATTAGTCAGGAAGAGAAGTTCCTCACATATCATTTATTTATTGTCTACTTTGTGCTAGGAAATATCCTGGGCACTTTCCATAGATGTCATTAAACCTCATAACTCTGCCCCTGTATTCCACGAGTAAAAATGGAAGTTTAAACAGGCTGGGAGACTTGCTTAAGGTTACAAAGCCACAGAGTGACAACACCAGTCCTTAAACCCAGACCTAACTGCCACCAGAGCACCTGCTTGTGTCAGGACTAGATTGAGCCAAGACAGATGAGGAAATAGGAAACAAAAGGACTATACACAGCAGTGAAGTGCTGTCATTTTCTTGGAATAAAGTTTCTATTGTGTGCTATAATCTATGAAACTGATAGGATCTCTATCAATAAAAGAGTGTGAACACAAGAAGTTTTAGCTCAGTGTACTCTGAAGCAGCCCCAGCTTTTTGGGTGGGGTACAGATTCCCTTTCTTTCAGCAGGCTGGATGGCATTCTTGTTCCCTGAGGAATTGAGAGCTATTTGGGGCTACCTATAGCTATAAACAGTTTTATAAGGTTAGGTAACTGCTGAGAAAAAAAGTGGTTTCTCTGGTGTAAATCAGTATACTGATGAGGGAATGACAGAATTTCAGGGTGGTATCAGCCTCAACATCTTGTTTCCCACCCAACTCTTGTCCCTCTTGAAAGAACAGCTGCCTTACTGTTGAAATCACTGGAGCCTGCTGGCCATCACAACAGGGCTGATGTCATTTGTGGGATGAAGTGTACTAACAGCAATATGATAGCAAATGGACAAGGGAAAAAAGAAAGCCTCCCTCACACATGCTGTCTGTCATCCAAGGTATAGTTTAAACCACAGATTCAATTTTTGCCCCATAACATTTCTCTACCAATCCATCTGCTCGTGCACATACCCTTCCAACCTCACACAGCAGGCCTGGCCTTTATCATTTCAGGTCCTGCAGAGCTTTCTCTCTCACTGTGGTATTGATGTCAGTTCCAACAGCTGTCATGTATATCGACTCCTCTACTGATTTTGAGTGTATATGTTGTTGCCAGTTTGTTTAGCCAGTGGTTAGCTTTCATAGGCTGTGATGGTGAGTTCACCTTCATGAATATAATTTGCTGAGCTTGTGGTGGCATCAATAAATCCTACCAGGATGAGAAGAAAACCAGACAACATTTTCCAGCTCCTTTCCTTGTAAGACCAAAGACCAGTGTCACACTTCATGCTTCTGTGTAAGAGAAGAGAAGGAAATTGTTTTAAGTATGTAATTTGCAGACTGGTTTCTGAGATACTTGTACACCTGTAAGGATGTATAGATCCATGTTAGGGATGGGCAGAATGGGGTATGTATTTAGAAACTCAAAACACTGAGTTAAGTGGACAGCTCTGATAGGTTAATTAAGGTGCTGCTTCTTAAAAATGAGAGAACATTTTCAGAAGGGACTCTCATTTCTGTCAGCAAATCTCTACAGCTTATGGTTTTATATGGCAGTTATTTTCTGAAATCAGACATCCCTATTACCTATTAGGTAAACACAGAAAGCATAGATTATGAATTAAAAGTATTGACAGCATTTCAAGTGTTATCAGAGAACATTTAATTCAGTTTAATTTTGTGATAAATCTTGTGTTTAATTCTTAGGTTACTCTATAATCATGTCTCTATTGATCTTTTCTGAATGACTGCCTGCAGTTTAATAAACTTTGTCTTTAACCCTGAGTTTCTAAAGAGAGAGATTGATTTCATTGTCAAACCTGATAGGTCCAGTAAGTACCTAAACATCACTATATCTATCTATAGGCAGCTTTGGTATACAGACAAGCCTGTGGCTTGTTCAAGAAGCTGGGTAAAAATCTAGAAATCTTTGCATGCCATAATTACCTTAGAATTAGCAGCTGATTCCTTACGCAAAACTGACAGTGCCATTCATCTCTAAAAGCAGTGTAGTAGCCAATGGAACGGACAGTATCTTTTCCTTCGTCAACTATAATTTGCACTCATTGCTGAAATAGCTTGAGGAGTTTATTTGGTTGGTTTCTCAGGTCATTGGGTACATGTGAAGCACTTTTCTATGTTTTGTGTAAGCCTGCAGGATAGTTTATTTTATTTTCACCCATATAATGCTAAAGGAAAGAAAATCCCAGATAAAACCTGAAATAGAAAACAGGGGTGATAGGAGGTGGGAAAGAAAAAAGGGAGTATGCAGAGTCAAGGATAGAACTGGGTGAAAAAGCTCCAAGAGTTGGAAAAACTTTCCTTGAAACCCATATGAGTTAGTGATAGAGCATTTGCAATATACACTGAGCAGGAATTTCTACTTATTGTACCTGTGGGTATTTATAGCTATTGTCATTATTTGTTAATATTTGTTGAGCCACATAAGCAGAACATGTGAAATTCAGGGTCTGCAGCGTTTATATAGCTTAATTTTTTAATGTCAGAAAGGTGTCATTCTCTGCCACTTTTTACCCCTTAAATAAAATGGTAAAAATTGTGTCAGTTTTAAAGAAAAACCAACGCTTTTATATCTGTCTAGATTTTTATTTCCGATTTAAATCCTTCAGAAAGATTTCAGATATTTGACATAAGAAGCAGCATTGCCTTTCCCTAATTATGCTTTGGAAGGGAAATGGAGGTGAATAGAAGGATTTTATAATGAGAATATTAAACTATAATTTAAAATTTTCTTCCAGGAAAAGGTCATAATCCCAGCACTTACAAATAAGGCTATAATGACCTGGTGTTAGAGAATGAGAGTAGAATTAGAGCCATAGTGTGTTAACTGCTGATTGTCTGGCTTTGGGAAGTCACTTGTTTATCAGCCTCAGTTTCCTCATTTAAAAAATGAAAAGTGTGGTGCCTGTGGTATAGGGTTATTAGGACCTCAAATGAGGTGCTGATTTAAAAAGATATTGTAAACTCTCAATTCTAAGTAACTATACAAATATTAATGTTTATGAAAAATCATAGATTAGCCTTTGCTTTATATTCAGAAATGATCTTACCTTTTATCAAATCATGTCTATTTTTCTAATCAAAACCAAGTTGGAACAATGAACTTGAAGGACGCTTATATAGAAGAGAAATTTCGCAGACATATTTAAAGGTCCAGAAAGTATGATCTGGAAGAAAAACTTCTACTGAATTAATGAACTCTAAGCTACATTTGTTGAGTGTTCTGTATGTGCTAAATAGTTTGCCAGGACAATAATATTAGAGAGGTTGAAGGAACCAAAGAGATCAACCCATGGAGGACCATCACTTACAGTGGTTGAAATAGATTGGTCTCTGTCCTTGAGAAACCAATTAAAATTAGTTTGAGAAAGGATGTAACAATTATTCGTGTAGTGTGAGGAAGAGCCAGAGCTAGAAGGACTTACTAGTGGTCTTTCTTTTTGCTCCCCTTTGTAAGAGTCTGAAATTATATCAGGATCCGCCTCCCTTCTTTCTTTGGAGGAAGATTAAGGGAAAGAATGAGGATCAGAATTGGTCTAGCATGGCAGAGAGGAATTGAGGACTCTTCCACAGCTTGGAATCTCAATCTTTATTTCCGGTGGTAAATTTAATTTCACTCTGTTAGAGAAGTAAAATGAATGGATATACTGTATCTTTTCTGAAGTAAATTAAAGACTCACTTAGGGCCGATATCCACATTTTAGGTTTGATTCTAGATGCATACATCATTTTCTCTAGTTTTCCTCTATAATCACAGTGCAAGCCCAGAGAAGGCCGCCATTCCCAAATGAAAGCTAGAATACCTGTCTCTTCCAGAATCTCCTCTAGGACAGGGAAGTAACTATTCAGCGCATACCACTTATAGTAAGCACAACGGTATTGGTAAGCTAATTGTGGAATACTTGTAGAGACATTAGTCATTTAAAATGAAGATGTGGTAGTATATGCGTACCTGGGGAAAAGAAGTAGTTCGGAGTATTTTAAGGGAAGAAAAGCAAAGTTTGTACCTTATTACTAATCTACATCACATATCTGGGTATGAGGAGGTTTTAATGGTCAATCAGAATCCTTGTCTAGAATATCTGGATAATAATGCCAACATTTTTTATTTTTCTATGAATAAGAAGGTATTGAGACCCAGTAAATGGTAGGTTGGCATTGATATCAAGTCACAATAATGGCAGCAATGCCTGACATTTTCCCAGTCTCCTTTATTGTTTTGTCTTCTCTTGGACTTAATAAAATGATTTATGATACTGCCTGAAGCATATGTTCTCTCCGTCTTTTGTATTTAGGGGAGTAGTAGTGGTTTTGTAAGAATGAGTAAGGGATAGATAAGTTTGAAAGCTCTTCCAAGAAAGGAAGAGAGGTGGAACAATCCGATTCATAGCACGGTGGAACAAAAACCTCTAGAGTGACAGAAACGTTCGTTGCATTCTCATTTCTCTGATTCATTTGTTCAAAACCAGCGTAGTGTGTGCCTCATACAGTGTTCTCTGCTAGAATTCAAGGATGCTGATGGTGAAGTCATAGCCACCATCACTGTGGAGCTAAACCGAGTATTACAGGAAGATTCAATTAATAATTATTTTGCTACAGTGTAATAAGTGCATTAATTAACTGTTTTCCCATGTTTTGCATGGAATGCCTAGTCAAAAAAATAAATAGTGGTTAATTAGAAGGGGATACTGGAATTACTCATCCTCTCAAATGTGTTGTGACCTTGGTGGATTAGATTTGAATAGTTGAAAAAGTGATAGAAACGTGGGTGCTCTGCTGCCCTCTCTTAAGATAGCAAACCAAACTGCCTGACCTTTGAAAGGCCTGAGAATTGCTTGGTGCTCACTTTCTCTTCTGGCTTCCATTGTGTCCTCCTCCCTTGTGTGGGTTCCTTTCACTTTTTGACTCACCCTTTGTGTATGTTACTACCCTTAAGCCCTCGCTGATGAGATTTTCTGCCTCAGTCATGCTTTGCTCAGCATTCAGAATGTTGCTGTTATGGAGTTAATTTTTTTTTAAGATTTCCTTTTCGTCATGCTATATTTCTCAGATTATCTGGAGGGACTGTAATCCAATTTTAGGAATCCTTCAGGGCTAAGAGCCTAAACTGTTTTAAGCAATAGCATCTGGTTGCCAGGGACTCAGCCACTTTGAGCGTGTTAAAGTCTAATAGCAGCCAGCTCTCAGTTATCTATGGGAATGGAAGACTGCTGGGACGTTTTCAATTCACAGTGTGCAAAAATCTCACTTAAGCTGATAGTTGTGATCTCATCCCATAGCTGAATTGAGGAGAGCTTCTCAGCAGCTGGTTTTGTGTTTCTTTCCTTTTTTTGCTCCTCTCCTTTAACAGTGGCACCGTACTTTTGACAGTTTTTATATACAGAATTTTTCTCTACTTGGCTTCAACTCAATCTCTCTCTCTTGAACATTTTTTTTGTTTAAAAAAATCCATTTGGATTCCCTTGTGTCATAAGTATGTTTGATTAAGCTGCCTCAATATTTTTTACATTGAGTAGAGTTAAAAATTGTTTTGTTCAAGGTTCTGATAAAACAGTAACCAGGACACTTGAAAGAAAGATAGGAAAACTTTACAAAAGGCTACCATCTGAATAACTATTAAATGACCGCTAGAAGTGAGGAAAATAAGGCACCAGTGTGACCTTGTAGCTGATAATGATTTGTAGACCATGTGTACTGCTTCTCAATCTGACCGTGATGTTAATGTTCACAGCTCAATTTTCTCCAGTGGAAACTTCATGGCCACATGTGGGCTAAAGCTGGAGTATGGTCATCCCTTTGTGTCAGAAATCTGAAAAATGAGTTTTTTTTGATAGATACTGAATGTAATCTTATTATTGGCAATGATAACGTGCTCATTGTGCATGATGGCATGGGTTACCATTTTTAAAATAGCTCTGTTGGTGTGTAATTGACATATTAGAAAACTGCACAAATTAAAAGTATAAACTTTGCTAAGTTTTTCCATGTGCATACACCCATGATACCATTGCCACAGTCAGGACAATGAGTATGTCCATCACCCCCCAAATTTTCTCTTGTCCCTCTGTAATCTTGCTAGCGCTCTCAGGGAACCACTAACCTGCTTTTTGTCACTATCGATTATTTTACTTTTCCTAGAATCTTATATAAGTTGTATCATCCAGACTGTGTTCTTTTCTGATTTCTTTTACTCAGCATAATTGTTTTGAGATTATTTCACGTTACAGTGTGTATCAGTTGGTTATTCTTTTTTATTGTTGAGTAGATTGCATTGAGTTACGTGACAGCATATCTGTTCATTTGTTGATGTACATTTTAGTTGTTCCCAGTTTTAGGCTATAATAAGTAAAGCTGACATAAACATTCACGTGTAGATCTTTACGTAGACATGTTCTTATATTTCTTGGGGGAACTACATAGCAGCAGAACGGTTGGATCATATTGTAGGTGCACTTAGAACTTTTTAAAACAATGGCCAAACTTTTTTTCAAAGTGGTGGTTCTATTTTACATTCTTGCCAGTAGTGTATGAAATTTCCTCCACATCCTTGCCCACACTTGGTATGGTCATGCTTTTTCCACTTTAGCCATGCATGTAGTGATATCTCATTGTGGTTTTAATTTGCATTTCCCTAATGACTGCTGATGTTAAGCATCTTTTTATGTATTTATTTGCCATCCATATGACTCCTTTGGTTAAATATCTGTTTGTATCTTTTGTTCACTTTAAAAAAATGGGTTTGTCATCAGTAGGAAAATCTCAGACATTCCACGCAGCAATATCTTCACTGATAAGTCTCCTTTATAAAGCAAGGGACATAAAGAAAAGAATAAACAAATGGGGCCTCATGAAATTAAAAAGCTTCTGCGTGGCTAAAGAAAACAGCATTAAAATGAAAAGAGAACAAACTATGTGGGAAAACATATATGCCAGTGATTCCTCAAACAAGGGCTTGATCTCCAAAATACATAAAAATCTCACACAACTCCACTCCAGGAAGACAAACAACCCAATTAAAAAATGGGCAAAAGACTTAAAGAGATACTTCTCCAAAGAGGACATACAGAGGGCCCAGAGCCATATGAAAAGATGATCAGCATCACTAGCCATCAGAGAGATACAAATTAAAATCACAATGAGATACCACTTCACACCATGGAGAATGGGCATCATAAACAAATCAACAAACAAGTGTTTGAAAGGATGTGGAAAAAAGGGAACCATAGTGCACTATTGGGGGGAATGCAAACTGGTGCAGCCACTCTGGAAAACAGTATGGAATTTCCTCAGAAAACTAAAAATGGAATTGCCTTTTGACCCAGCAATTCCGCTGCTGGGATTATACTTTAAGAACTCTGAAACACCAATCCAAAGGAACCTATGCACCCCAGTATTCACTGCAGCATGATTTACAATAGCCAAGTGTACTGGAAGCAACCTAAGTGCCCATCAGTAAATGAGTGGATCAAAAAACTGTGATACATTTACACAATGGAATACTATGCAGCAGAGAGAAAGAAGGTGCTCCTGCCCTTTGTGATGGCATGGATGGAACTGGAGAGCATTATGCTAAAGTGAAATAGGCCAGGCGGTGAAGGACAAATACCATATAATTTCACCTTTAACAGGAACCTAATCAACAAAAGAAAGAAGCAAGCAAAGTATAACCAGATACATTGAAATTAAGAACAAACTGACAGTAACCAGAGGGGAGATAGGAGGGTATAATGAGCAGCAGGGTTTTCAGGAGCAACAACTATAAAGGACACATGGACAAAAGCAAGGGGAGGGAGGGGCTGTGGAAGCAAGGGAGGGAGGTGGGTATGGTTGGGATGGGGGGAAGTTGTGGGAGATAAATGCAGAATTGAACAAAAATAAACTAATTAAAAATGGCATTTTTTATTTTATGTAGTTTTGATAATTAAAAAATATATTCTAGATACAATTTTTTAAGATATGCATTTTATAAGATTTTTTAAAAATTCTGTGGCTTATCTCATTTTCTCAACAGTGTCTTTTAAAGGGAAGTTTTAATTTTTGATAAGGTATAATTTATCAATTTTTTTTACAGATTGTGCTTTTGGTATCATAGTTAAAATATCTTTGCCTAAAACAAGGTTTGTGCACAGATGAACTAGGTGAAAATGGGCAGCAAGATAGACTGCGCGACGCAGGGCCCCCGTGCCGGGAAGTGAAGCCTAAAAGCACTCATTGAAAATTCTTGTAGGGGCTGAGGTGCCGGGAGGGAGTCCTAGCCTCAAAGGAGAGTTCACTGGGGATACCCACGGGGTCCTGGAGCATGCGCAGGCCCACCCACACAAAAATCAGCACCAGAAGGGCCCAATTTGATAGGGGAAAGAGGCTGAAGGTACTAGAATCCATGAAACAGTGCAGAGCAAGTGCCATTGTTCCCTTTTGGACCCTGCCCCCACATCCAGCATCACAGCCCAGTGACTAGGCTGCCCTGCCCTGCCCTTAGTGAGGGGCAAGAGATAAAGGGACAGTCACCTACAAAGGAGTTCCCATAAGACTGTCAGCTGATTTCTCAAAAGAGACCTTATAGGCAAGAAGGGACTGGAAAGAAGTATTCCAAGGCATGAAAGCCAAGGACCTCCATCCAAGATTGCTCTATCCAGCAAAGCTGTAATTTAGAATGGAAGGGAAGATAAAGTGTTTCTCAGATAAGGTCAAGTTCAAGGAGTTCATCATCACCAAGCCCTTATTCTATGAAATGTTAAAGGGCCTTACCTAAGAAAAAGAAGATAAAAAATAGGACAATAAAAAGATAGCAAACTCACAGATATTAACAACCACACCTAAAACAAAAGCAAACTAAACAAACATTTAGACCAGGAGCAGGAACACAGAAATGGAGATCACGTGGAGGGTTAGCAACAGGGGAGTGGGAGGAGGAGAGAGGGGGAAAAGGTACAGAGTAAGTAGCATTGATGCTGGGTAGAAAATAGACGGGGAGGGCAAGAATAGTGTGGGAAATGTAGAAGCTAAAGAACTTAGGAAACATGGACATGAACTAAAGGGGGGAAATGTGGGTCGGAGGGGGTGTGAAGGGTGGGAGGGGGTATGAAGGGTGGAGGGGAATGATGGGGGAGAAATAGGACAACTGTAATAGCATAATCAATAAAATATAAATAAATACATATTCTAGATACAATTTTTTTAAGATGTACATTTTATAAGATTTTTAAAAATTCTGTGGCTTATCTCTTCATTTTCTCAACAGTGTCTTTTAAAGAGAAGTTTTAATTTTTGATAAAGTATAATTTATCAATTTTTTATGGATTGTGCTTTTGGTATCATAGCTAAAATATCTTTGTCTAACACAAGGTTACAAAATTTTCTTCTGTATTCTCCTCTACAAGTTTTATAGTTTTAGTTTTTATATTTAGGTTTTTTGTTGTTGTTCAGTTACAGTTGTCCTGCTGTTCTCCCTGAGGTTTTACATTTAGGTTTATGATATATTTTGAGCTAATTTTTAAAATTACATTGGGACATAGATAAAATTATTCTTTTTTTGCATATGGATATCTACTTGTTCCCTCAACACTTGTTAAAAAGATGGTTATTTCTTCTCAGAATTGCGTTTGTGCTGTTGCTGAAAACCAGTGTGTGTGTGTGTGTGTGTGTGTGTGTGTGTGTGTGTGTGTTTCTGAACTCTCTTTTGTTGCATTGATCAGTTTTTTTAAAAAAGGTTTTATTTATTTTCAGAGAGAGGGGAAGGGAGGGAAAAAGGGAGGGAGAGAAACATCAATATGCGGTTGCCTCTCATGTGCCTCCTTTTGGGGACCTGGCCTGCAACCCAGGCATGTGCCCTGACTGGGAGTTGAACCAGCGACCGTTTAGTATGTAGGCTGGGGCTTGAACCACTGAGCCACACCAGCCAGGGCTGATCAATTTTTTTTATCCTTATGCCAACACAGGGCTGCAATTTTATGAGGGAAGCAGTAGAGAACACCTTCATTGCTCCATACCCAACTCACTTTAGTATAATAGCTCACTGATTTGCCTGTTATCATACCCCCATCAAGCAGCTTGAGTCCAGGGATCCTTTCTTAGATATTTCTCACAGGTGACAAAGTATCTGGCACATGGTAGGTAATTTGATTGTTTTAAAAAATTGTGAACATAAGGGATTATCTTTTGAATGCCACATTGGTTATTTTGCTTGTAACTTTTTACAGTCTCCTCTATTTACTAAAAAAGTTCAGGTCCCGAAAGCCTGTTAGTGAGTCCATTTGTCCAAAAGTTCAGCGTTTGCGACCAATGTGAATACATCCATATAAGTTGTAAGTTTTAAAAGAGCTATATTGTGTACCTGAAACCTGTATAATTTTGTTCACCACTGTCACCCCAATAAATTCAATAAAAAGAAAAGAGCTGTATATTTGTGTCTCTGCTAATTTTTTTACTACTTAGGATCACTGTAAACCCTTTCACTTCTTTTGCATTTGAGAAAAGTTAGGGAATCAGTGTTTGTAGAAGCATTCAAAAGCCAGTACAAATGTAATACAATAAACCAGCAAAGGACTTGACAGACTAAAAGGACGACACACAGCCATTAATGTCTTTCGGTGGTGACAGGCAAAGCACTTTTTGTTATTTTCAATGCAAGTCCCTAAGATCAGGTAACTTACAGAAGAGGTTCTGTTTAAATCGTACCTCTCATTAACAGTATACATACACATAGATGAATGCGGGAACACATGCTGCAGATGCTTTGTTAAGTGATGGGCTGCTCTCAGATTAGTTTGGTTGGGAAATCAGATGGAGATTTTCTTTTTAAAACCTATTTCATGCGAGGCAGGCAAATCATGCCCTCATTTTCTATTGTCTCTGGTTTCATCTGTAATCAGCAAATGGAGCCCTGCAGCCCATATAGTGCTTCATCTGCAATTTGTTGCTCTCTCCTAGTTTTCACAACACGAACCATCTCATTTTTGAAACTCAGGAGTGGCAGAGGAAATCTTTGGTGGAAGATTGTAATTTGGGAGAAGGGAAAGTCTACAGCATGATCACATATTTTGAGGAAGACTGAGTGTTGAAGGAAATTATTCGATTAGTTGATCTCTGAGCCTTTCAGCACATGTGGTGCCATGACCCTGCCCTCTATCACCAGTGACCTAAAAATCACAGAATTTCAACTGTTCATGAAATCTATTCCCATCTGTTGTGCATGGCTTGTGCACTTACCCCCTCTATTGCCAGCAAATATGTCTAAATCTTTTTACCTCACAGCCAGCCTTCTGTTGTTGGCTGCCTGGCTTTCTTGTTTTCTTGCTTCTACTATGATTGTCAGAAGAATGCCATACAGCGTGTTTCCTGATCCCTTTCTTATCCTTCTGCCCTTCTTCCCTTTTCTCCCAATGCTTGTTTGATAAATAGTTCCCTTCCCAAGTCCTTTTATTTTCAAAGAGCACTGTAGGTAATTCTGATGGACATTAATTTTCATTGAGAATCACTAGCCTACATCATGGTAGACTAATAAATTATCATGCTTTAGAAAATTGTCAGTTATTGATCCTAAAAAGTTATTTTATAAACTAGACACTTTTACTACCCATTTTATAGCATTTTATAGACTGCCCCTGTTTCTTTAATGAGACTCTTAAATTAGTTGCTAATAGTTTGTTGGTGGTGTGTTTGTGGATATATATAAACATATATGCATGTCTGTAATTGTGTGCACAGCTCTTTAGAAGAATATTAAAGGCTGCTTGGTTTATAATCAATTTGTCTTTCTCATTGTTTGTAGTAAACAGTTTTTGTCATTTTTTTGCCCCAACACAAACAATGAAAAGTTAAACAAGTATTTTAATGTATACATAGCAGTCAGTAAGTATTTATACAGGGAATAAAGAAACAGTGACCTGGTTTATTCAGGAATTGTACAAAAGGACCTATATAGTAATTTATAAATAAAACTATATCTTTGAAAGAATGAAGATAATCTCTTATGTTTAAAAATATAAACTTCTTACATAACAGAAACTTTTAAAACACTTTCTTTCTTCTTTACCTCCTCCAGGGGTGTCCAAAGTGCACACGGTCCAGGATGGGTATGAATGTGGCCCAATACAAATCTGTAAATTAAAACATTGTAAGGTTTTTTGGTGATTATATATATCAATAAATTTAATGTGTGGCCCAAGACAGCTTTCTCTTCCAGTGTGGTCCAGAGATGCCAAAAGGTGGAACATCCTTTAAGCTATTGCCTCTTCATACACTTTGTTCTGGTTTTCCTTTCGTTCTTCCCTTTCACATCCTCTAGTGTTGAAAATCTCAATATTAATTGGAACTAAGGTGATTGTACTGCTGCTGCCTAGACTTCAGCGGGTCTCTTACAAGCTAATGTCACGGCATGGGGTCTCTTTGCTCTTTATAGCTATTCTGCAGTGCAGTGAGATTGCTTGATTAATATGCTACATGAAAATAAAATGAATTTGGAAAAATATATTCATAAATATTAATTCACATTTGTGTGGAATTGTACATAATTTTCAGTATATCTTGGAGCACCTCTCTATGAAAGATTTCATCCTTAAAAGAATGACATAATTCTCTAAAAAGCACGGTTGATACATCATTAAATATCATTTGTTTATTAATCTGATACTCTACATGCATATGATGCAGAGCAGTAGGTAGGTTTTATGACAAAGAAAGGAGTGTTTTTTTTTCTCTCTTTCCTGTGTGGAGTTTATATATTATTGTTAGAAGTGGTGCAGTTTAATGATATTATATAGAAGCAGTCCATGATAGAACTCACCTGGTTGCTCCTGCTAGTGTAGCCATTATACCTGAGTGTCTTTCCATGATAGCTGACCATCATAATTACATGTGAGACTATTGAATAGTTTGTGCTGAGCAGATGTCTGACATAGCTGTCTGGTAGTGGAGACTGGACAAAGGAATAAATATAGCAGACCTTACTGAACATTTACCACGTGTTAGGCATAATGTACAAGGTTCTCAGGCAGTGTCCATGTGCACTTGCCTTGATCTCAACTTGTCCCCTAAACAATTCTCGCCACATCGTCATTGCCTCAGGAGAGCTGCTTTGTCAGTGGCAAGACGTAAATCATCAGCAGTGATAGCAGCTAAAAGTCAGACCAGAGCAAGTCATTTGCCAGATAAGATTGTTACCTCTTACGTCTTTTTGCTACAAGGACAAGGCTTTTATCCCTTTTTAGGGGCTTTTTGCTGTTTTCACCAATTCTTCTTGTGCGCTCTCAGTGCTTGCTAGGCTTCTTGATTTCCTGCTTCAGCTGACTTTTCTAACACTGTGCTAGAAGCAACTTGGGATATTATGAAGTAATTATTGCAGTTTGTAGATTCAGGTACTTTAATTTGTTGTCTCATTAATGTACTTACCTAGCAAACATAAATGTACATATTACTTGTTATTTGCTTGACTCTGTATGTGAAGCTCTGGAGTTACTGAGATGAATGAAACTTAGTCCCTGCCCTCATTCTCTCAAGGGGTCATGCAACCAGCTGCCTCAGGACCTTTGCACAAGATGTTCTTGCTGCTCAGACCTTCAAACCTTGGCCAAATGGCTGGCCAAATGGTAGTCATCTTTTCAATCACATCCCCCTCCTCTGGACTAGACCATTTACCTCAGTTTTAGTACCCTTTATGTTTCCTTTAGAGCAGTTAGTTCAGTTTGCAATTGTATCATTATGTGATTTCAATAGTATTTGTCCCCTAAAATTTAAGCTTCCTGAGGCAGGGATTTTTACCCCCCTGCACAATTATTTTCTCAGCACTGTAGGAAAGTGGTAAGTTTGTACTTAGTATATACTAGGTGCACACACACACACAAAAAAAAAAAAACAACAAAAAAACCATTGTTGAATGAGTGCAAGCCAGAGAATATTGCTATTGCCTTATATAAAGGTCTCCTGAGTAGGCAGCACTACAAATAGTCCTTGAGCTAGAAAAGGGAGAGCTGTGGAAGGGAGGGCTTTTGAGACCAAGGGAAAGTAGGCACACAGATCTAAGGTTCTAAACTAATGGCTGTGGCTTTTCTGGGGAAAAGATATCCAGGAACTCTGTGTCTGCCAAATGGGGAGTGTTGGGATAAAGTAGAAGCAATACAATAGGTAACTGCCTCAAGAATATTGACTATGAAGGAGAGGAAAGAGCAGTATTCTGAGGAGAAGTGAGTAAAGGGAACTTTTTGTTCTGCTTTTATATTATTTTTAAATGTGCACTGAGCACCATAGACACTGAGAAATTATGTGGGGGTGAGGCTCCATGAAGGAGCACTTTCAATGTAAAGAGATCATATCTACTCTACAAATGATAGAGTACCAAATCCTTTCAATTTTAGTGCTTAATGTGATTTCTCAAGAATCAAAGGACATTCACATGTATGGAATGTAGTCATATCTGAGCCTGTTTTTCACTCGGGCTCAGATTTGCAGTGACTTATTCCAAGCCTGGTAATGAGTAATGTCAGAGTCAGGGCTTGAACCCATGTCTTTTTGAATCTCATTATGTCCTGAGCTGCCTGTAGGTACACAACTCCACTAGGTTGTGTGGCCTGAAATTCTTGCCTGTAGTTTCTACAGATGTTGCTTGCTATTCTAGAACATCCATTACCCTCCTCCTACGCTTTCCCCCACCCCAGCCACACACAGGAGCAAATGAAAAGTTGCTTTTGATCTTGGTGATAACACTGTTACATTTTGCAAAGAGGATGGGAATTAAGGATACTCAGAGGAACTTGTGGTAAAAATATAATGCCTTAAGGGAACATTTTAATGGTATGAATTGACAGTTTCTTTCTTTCTGGCTCACATCCACCTGGCCCTGGTATGTTCACTCTTGTGCTGCTGTTTCTGAATAGTACACACACTTAGTACTCCTTTTTTGAAACATAATCGATGTACCATCTTGGGAAGTGAGTGTATTCAACCTCCTCGGGGAATATTGTGTGCTGCACCCAGCATAGAATCCAATGGAAAGCCACTGTCCCAGGGAGCACTGTAATCACATTTATGGATAGGTACTTTGTGCTTAGTTGAGTTTTTTGCTCAACAACAATAGAAAGGATATATTTGTGGTGGCATTAGGGATTCAGAGCAATTAAGTGCCATGTTTCTTAGTTTTAGGTATTCTCATATCCTACTTTCCTGTCCTTCCCACCTTCCCTTTTAGTAACTCCAATTAGCCTATATTTTGTGTGTGTCCTTAGATACCTATATAAACACCACTTCCCTTTCCTTTTTTTCTACAGAAAGATGTAGCACTTAAGCCTCAGGAACGAGTGGAGAAACGCCAGACCCCTCTGACGAAGAAGAAACGAGAAGCACTTACCAACGGCTTGTCCTTTCATTCCAAGAAGAGCCGACTTAGCCACCCACATCACTACAGCTCAGATCGAGAAAATGACCGCAATCTCTGCCAGCACCTTGGGAAGAGGAAGAAAATGCCAAAGGGACTCAGACAGGTACAGAAGCTTTGTTCTTTTCATGGCTGAACATCCCTCACTCCCGGCCTTACGTACCTGTTCCTCTGTGGTTCTTCCTAACAGATGGAGATGTCCTTGTGGGATGCTGGAAGGCTTCCCTGCAGAGCTTTATGGTTGCTTCTAACAGAATATACCAAACCAAGCTCCGTGTTTTGTAATGTGATTTGAAACTTCAGTGTGGTACCCTTTTAGTCAGATGTGCTCTGTGTGATACTGCTGCTGCTACTGCTGTTGGCATTTAGGGCCGACTGACTGAAGTCTTGACACGGTAGTCAAGGTAGAGTGGCTGGTAGGGGAGGGATCCTTATAGTTAGGACAAACAGAACAGGCAGATTTGAGCACATAACACTGTGTATCTAAAGGTTCTGAGTTGCTAAAAATGGTTACCTACATTAAGCAGTGCCTTTCAGAGGTTTCAGATCTTCATGGGAAGGTTAGATATTGCGGCATGTGGGAGAACAGTGGCAAAGAAATGAATTTGCCTTTCGGTTCTGTAGTTGCTGTCTGTAGCCCATGATTGAAGACTATCTTTCTGATCTTTTGACTGTATGGAAGTCTGATAGTGGGACTTACTGATCTGTTAATAATTAGGTTTCAATGGTCCACAAGAAAATAAAGCTCTTGGCATTTGGAGAGCCTTTCTGCTGGCGGAAGTCCCCACATGAGGTGGATTAATAATGACAAATGAAGCTGCTTGTAGCAGTTTTTCTGTACAAATGCAGAGCCTTCTGTGCCTACTGAGTTACCTGTGTCCTGGGTGTGTTTTGTTTGTTTTTGGTGGGACCGCTGGGTGGGGGATTACTATCACTTAAATGAAAAAGAAGAAGGGAGTGTATTTCATAGAGCAAGTGCTCTAATTAGAAGCTGAACAGGTAATTTATAGTTTGCACATGTTTCTCTGCAAAGGGAGAATGTCTAGGATTATATAAAACAGTGATTCCAAAACCTCACGGGTCATTATAATCATATCATAAGCCTTTTTATACACAAATGCATGGCCCCTCACTAGGACCTAATTAATTAGAATGTACGGAGTGAGGTACCGGGATTTGTAGTCCTTTTAGAAAGTTCCTATTTGGTAATGGTCAGGCCAATTTGGAAGTAATTCTTATAAAGCATCAAGAGTATATTTTTGGTGATGATTTTTGGTTCAAAGATTGGACGGACCAAAAGCTTCAATTTAAGATCTAGTAGACATTTTAGGATCAGAGTTTGACCCTGATGAGTAATAAAGGGTATACTCCTGAGAAGACATCTAGAGAGACGGATTTCAACATCAACTCAGAAGGATTTCAGGGAAGTATCCCCAGATGTGGCACACAGGGCAGTTTTTCTAAAGATACATGTGTTCTTAAATGAAATGCTAGATTGTAGTTACAGTAATAGTTACTGACATTTATCCAATGCATGCCATGTTAATAATAGTTATTCAGTGAGAGAGATTGTGTATTATAATCTGTAATTCTCACAAGAATCATAGCTAGTAGATAATATGATTATTTTACAGGTGGGGAAGCTGAGGCTCAAAGAGATAAAGTAACTTGTCTTCAGCCACTTAGCAGTGAGGGACAGAGCCAAGGTTTAAACTCGTCTTCCTTTGGCTTGCTCATTATCTCTGTATGTCCTGCCTTTCTTGATTGAGAAGAGGATTGGTTATGAAGAGAAAGAGGACTCCATGTCATAGGATGTCGGGGATCTGTGTATTTCTAGAAACTACAACACTTGATTAGTTTAGTCAGAGCTGCGACATTGGTCATAGAAATGGCCTATGAAGGCATGAGGAGAAACTGGTTTAAATACCAAGCTCAGAGAGCAGGGACAGCTGGAAAGTTTGAAAGCAAGCACATTTGGATGAAGGTTTATATTTTTATTAATTTATTTTTGGACAGAGAGTGGGGTGGGGGAATTAGGGCTAAGTTCCTTAAACAACAGTGTTCCTGTGGTATTTTTGACTCCCAAGACCTGCCTCTCTGTGTCAGATATGTGAGGAAAGTCATTATTTCCCAGTGGAGAGAGTTTGCAGTATAACTACCACCTCTTCCCTGTGCTCTCCCTCCCAACAGGTAAGCCAAAGCTTCTTACCCTCTCAGGCAAGAAACCAATTTAATTCTGAGCCTGTACTCAGCTGTGGTTCCTCATCCTTGACATTCTTATTCCCAGACCCTGGCTTTTCTATTCTCTGTCCTCAAAATTCTTCTTTTTAGTTTGCCCTCTTGTAAAAGACTTTATGATCATAAAAGAAAGCTAGGCCTGTATGTCTCAAATTTGAGAGGCTTTTGGTCCTAATGATCAGCCTTCTGGTACTAGTGGTATTTGAAATCAAACGTATTCTTGTTTGAGGTAAAATATTTGAAAAGCAATTATATTGAATTATATTTTGGACTATGTAAGGGCTTTAAAAACAAGTGCTGTTTTCTTATCTTCAGTGTTCATGCCAAAATATACTATCCAAATCATGTTGTTTTTCTAATAGGAAGGGAAGCAGAAGTTGATAATTGAGATAAAGCTGTAATGCTTTTCATTTGTAATATTCCTAGAATTATATGTGCTTCTATGAAACCCTGAACAAATCACAGTCTTTTGCAGACCATCTATAAAATGAGAGGTTTTCTTGGGCCCCTTCCTCTGTGTTCCATGGTTTTTTAAAATTGTGACTAAAATGGGTACACACACACACACACACACACACTCACTCTGCTGTTGAGGTCTGAAAAGGAAGACCATACTAGATCTGAAGGTAATTTAGTGTTGCAGTCTGATTGGTTCTGTGCAGATTTAAGGGAGAGGAGTGAGATGCATTCCTAGTGGGGGAGAGAGGCATGACTGCTTATGTGTCACCCCAGACAAGTGCCATCTGCTTTGTGATTATTGGTAAAAGGTGACACATGAGTGTTAAATGGCCACAGTTTATGTTCAAAAACTTGTGCTAAGGATATTCACACTTGCTTTTCTTTCATGATAGAGGCCTGCACACATTACCATTATTTTTCCCCTGCCTTTGTCTCTTATCGGATAAAGTTACTGAATAGCTGGGAGGAGACCTTGAGATGAGAATGGACCTTGAGGACAATTTCTAAATTAATGGATTGTTGTTTAGTGCCTCTTATTGAGGGAATTATAATCACAAGAACTACAGATGAAAGAGGGCAGTAGGAGCTGAAAATTTAGTCTTTATTTTTGAGTTGGTACAAGTGGATTAGGTTTGCATTTTATTAGGAAATAGTATTTCCTGAACAGGCAACTTAATGCACAGCTTTCCTGTAATTATTGGAAGATGTTACTCCTTAGTGGAGAGGAAATAATAGGATTTTTTTTTCCCTGAGAAGCCATTGAAGGCAAGTAATCTTTTTGCAGTGAGAGTGCAATTAAATAGTTTTATAAGAGAGATGTGTAGTTCTAAAACTAAACTGCCTTTTTCTTCTCTGGCCTAATTAGAAAACCTCAGTTCTGATGATGTTTTTCCGTATTATTAAATATATGCTTTTACCAGCACTTAATGGAAATTATTTGTTGGATTTTATTTTTAAGTTCACATACATACTGAGTTAGAAGATGCTGAGCTGGCAACTGTCTTATAAAATGGTTGCATAGTTTACATGGTAAATTTGGATACTCCTTAATTTCCAAAGGGGTTCAAAAAGATAAAGAAAGGAACAAGTTAATGTTACACAAAAGAGTACATGTCTTTCTGACCCCCTGAGGCCTACATTTGTCCTATACAGAACTATTTGTTCATTATGTCAATGCTCAGCCAGTATGCAGAAAAATTTTAGTTTTTACTAATAAGGTTATGGCAGTTTTTTTCCTACTTAGACTTAGAACTGGAAAAATTAAAACAGAAGTTGTACAAGTCCTGTCTGTAAGCAGCTTTATTTTCTAATTGGGGGACTTAAGTCACAATGTAATGACTGAGAACACAATGAAGTGACATGTTGCCAAAACTTTTAGCCAAATTATGACTTCGTCAGAAGCATTTTGAGAAAAGGTAATTCTTCCTAGCATTTTGAGTTTTCTTTCCTTATGTCTAATTCTAGGCCATAAGGGATGCTTTAAAAATTTAGTACTTCATAGTTTAAAACACTGAGTGAACAAAGCAGTGTAAAAAATATAGAGACAATGAAGAAAAGTTGATGAGAGTTCAGGAAACTCTCAGTTTGGTTCTGAATGGAGATTTCTAAATCTCCATTTAGTTCATTTATCTCTCATTTCTGTCTCTAGTATGAATTGAACCAGAGGAAATAGGCTTAAGTGAACTAGGAGGAATTTTGAGATTGTATGAACTCTTCACACAATAGAATGGATCATCAAAATAAATCCTAGAGTCTCCTTTCTAACTGAATCTTAGGTGACAAAAACATATTTATTTAAGGCAGAATTTCGTAGAGAAAGAGGCCTCCTATTGAAATTCCTTGTAGGCATTGCAGAATACCATTTGAGGGCAAAATAAAGGAATTTGGGATTATTTTAGGAGTCTAGCCAGAGTCTAATCTTGCTGATGAGAATGGCTTATGTGGGAATGCCTTATGTGGTTTAAAAATCTTTATACAAATTGAGCTGGGTAGGTATTGCTTGTGGAATGGTAATTTATTTTTTTCTCTGAAGATTATAGTACAGTGGAATCAAGCTTGGTGGAGCATTTGGAGCTGACAATGAAGATAACAAAATTGTATATAAAATTATAAATCATATATACCAAAAATGTATACTGATTTCTAGGGAAAAAAAGGAATTGATCCCAGTGTCTTTAAAATTAGAGCTTTTGTTGGGGCTCTGCCTGATGGTTGCATCCGCTTTGATGGCCTTATTTGAAGTAAGTTGTTGTGTTGTTTCAAAGGGTCCAGGTGAGTAGCCGCCATCTGTGCTTTCAGTCTTCCTGATGGGGCAGTGTATCTCACATGTGCACTTCTCCTGTGAGAGCATTTACTACCAGAGGCTGATCCTTTATTTCAGTTGGCCTGACTCAGATTGTCTGAAGACTTCCCTGTGACATTTGTTACTGGTAGAAATTAACTTGCAAAGGAGGATTTATAAAGGAAAACTTGGATTAAACAGACCCAGTTCAACTCACATTTTTGAAGAACTGCCAATTAGTTTGGGGAAGACATGCAGGCTGAAACTACACAGGTATTTATCCACCTTGACTGTAAGAGCCTACAGGTGTCTGGAAATCAGAATATTTGAAACAGTGATATAATTAGGGGTTATACTTTAGTAATAAAAAGACATCCAAGCTGTGCTCTGTGCTCTTTCATAAATACATTTGTTGGTTACATGAAATACATGATGGTTAAATGACTGAAGATACCTTGGGCTGGTATTAAGAAATATGAGCTGCAGGTAAATCATTTTTATTTTATAGTTCACATTTTCATGTATGATTTGTTATTTGGGATTTCATTTGTTCTTCAAAAATTGTGTAGTCACATGAAAATGAGATATCAAGCAAAGTTATTTTTTGTGTTATGAATTTAATTAAGTTGCACTTTACTTTTTTCCCTTTGCCCAACTAAGAGGTAATAATAAAAACATATAGAGAAAGATTAGGGGAAGAAAGATTGGCTTATAATCGCTTTAGAATCTTGATTGACTTAAATAAGTATAAGATGCCAGTTTTAACATTGGTTATTGAGGAAACCCCAATTCAGGCTAATCTCTGTTCAAAATTATCTGTGTATTATATTGGAGGTATTTGTTTAGAAACCTGGGACTAATACAGTAAATTATATGAAGGGTGCTTTGTTCTATTTTGTTTTATCTGGGGCATTTGGAAGCAGCGATAGTTCTATTTTTTGAGTTCTAGAATTTTTGATTGTATGTCTCCTGACTATATCGTTGTCTGGAATAGGTTCTGTCAGCCCTGAATGTTGGTAAGAACAGTGTGGTGATTCCTGGGGGGAGGAGGTATAATGGGACTAAATGGTAATGGGAAAAAAATGTAATAAAGATTTAATTGAAAAAAGCAGTGAGCATAAATATCACTTGACTTCAGAGAGACACGTGTTTGGAGATGTGCTGGTGACTTATATAATTCTTAACTAAAATTTAGTAAATTTGACTAAAAAATGAACATAGCTCATTGACTACATCTCATAAAATAAACCCTACAGAGAGAAAATAGGCTGAAATTGGAAAAGCAACAATTAAAAGAATGGACAGTAACTCAGCTTGAGTGATCCTGAGACCTAAAGAAATTCTTCCATAAAACAGTGATAATCATTAAATCCTACCGTAGGATATTACTATATGTATGTGTGTGCAAAACTTTATTATCAAGGGCCATTTAAATCCCATATATTGTAGAGGAGTAAGAAGGACAAAGAGACAGTTATGAGTCTCAAGTCCCCCTGGCATGAGTTCTCATAATATTAGTGATTGAATGGTGAAGGAACATGTATTTCTCTTAATAAGGTTTAGTTGCTACACGTCTGGTAGTTGAGGAGGGTAGACAGACCTCCCTTTCTTTAATAAACACTCTATTTTTGGTGTTAATTTTCCTTTTTCCCTCTTCTGATGATACAGCGTTATGTGCATGTGGTCAGATTTTAGTTGCAGAACATGAAATAAGCCTCTTTGTGTTCTGCATTCTGATCTCTGCTCACAGCAATCCCATTCCACACAAGTCTGTACCTGACAGGTAATGAGTGGGGGGTGGGAGTGGGTGAGTGGCTGTGTGGTTTGCAGTGGTGCTGGTGGGAGCTGAGCAGATGGTTGTGATAGCCATGTGTTGCGAGATTCCCGTGGGAATCCATGGTGGTGACAGGCAACTCACAACGTGCTATTTACAGTTTGGGTTTGCAGTCTTTTAGTGACATCTGAATGCTCTTTAGCAACTGCTTCGATTACTGTCTTTCGAGGAGCTGCTAATTGAAAATGAAATTGTGGGTGGGCTTTAAGGCAGGCACAGGCAACTCTATGTGGTAAATGGTACTTGAGAACTGTTGGATGTCTTGATGTCCAGTGTGTAATTATTTTTCCAAGGAGGAAAAGCCAAAGGTGCATTTGAAGATTCATTATGTGTACATAGGCAGAGCTGAATGTCTCATCCTGGCCAGAGAGCCAACTGTGCACTCATTGGGCTGGAAACCTAACCATCTGCCCACAGCTCACCTTTGTGTGGTTCTCTTTAAATGCTTACAACTGTGCAAGGTTGTTATTTTAAATCTGCTGTCATCTTATTATATTCTCCCTTAGTTTTTGGTAGGATATCATCCTTCTTCCTCTGTTGTTCATACAGTTAGTGTGCAGGACAAAATGATTTTCTGATCTCTTGAACTTTGAGAGATTATATTTAAGTTTTTGTATAAAATATTTTTCTGGTAAACCTTTTTCTATGATACATTTCTGTTGAAGGCAGTTGGGGCCGCCAAGCACTGTGAGGGAAGAGGAACACTGTGGATTTGATTGAATTGACAGTTGGATGATGTTCTTGATTCTCTTATGGCTGCCTTCAGTTGCAGGATTGTCATTTGTATTTCATCTTTAGAGTTGTTAGCTAACGCATCAGTAGCATTTCTGAAATGGAAGCTTTCATAAGTGCTTATATGTTGAATTGTTTTGTTGTCCTTTCTCAAAATAGCTTTGTACAGAGAAATCTTATGCTCAACAAGGAATGACCTCCCTCTTGGAAGTGCTGTTTGTTCTCTTTTTAATTAAATGTGAAGATAGATGCAGTAGTACTGCATTCTTTTTAGCTTTTCCTTGAACATTTCAGTGAATAGTATCTGAGACAAAATTATACTGATTGATAGGCTTGGTTTGAGTAGGACCGATATTTGCTTTTGGAGAGTCCCTGAGGCTCAAGCTGAGGGGACCTTAATAACACATTCCTTGCTGTACTTAACCCTCAGTCCTATTAGACCTGTTTTGTCACAGGAACCCAACTGTTTTAATGCACTTGAGCTACTGCTGGGTGCTAATGATATCTAAAAGAACCTACTTTGGCATTCTAAATGAGTTCTGGAGCATTGCATATTGATGCAAGCATTGACTATTTTATACCAAGCAGATAATAACAAAGTTCTTGCAGGAGCGTTGAGTCTTTTCACACTTCAGGGGTGTGCATTCTCACCCTAGTGCTCACACACAGAAGCAGAAACTAAGTGACTCACAAATGCAGGCAAATCCTGTTCCTGCAATCATTGATCACAGCTCTGCAGAAGCTGCCACTACTCACACATGTCTGCCTATAGTGATGCTGTTGTAACAGGTTATTTTTTTTATCACTGCTTGCACCTGCATTTGCTCAGGAAACTCTTGTGTGTCATGTCTGGAAATCATGTAGTACAAAGCTGGACAGATTCTAATTGGGGGTGATAGTTCTGAATGGCTAAGATTAGCTATAATCAGATTGAAAAGCAATAAGCTGCATTTTCTGGATAGGGAACATACAGACAAATAGTGGTCTTTGGACCACTTATTTCAGAACGACTCTGGGGCTTTTGTGAACATGCAAATTCCCAAGCACTACTTCTGACTTGTGGAGTCAGACAGAGCCCCTTGGGTGGGACTCAGCATATGTCACCAAGTTCCTCAGGTGACTCCAGTTCAGGTGCTACAAGAATCATACATTTAAATAAACTGAATTATACTCATTTTTATTTTTAGAAAAGGAAAGGGAAATATTAATTGCTGTGTTATTTGCAAAACCTGTAACAAATCTTAAAATTTTTAAAGCATATTTTGTGTGAATATAATTTTATGAATACTTGGACTATGTTCTTGTTCTGTATATTTGCTAATTGAGTTCTTTTCAAAAATATTATTGGCAAAAAAAATGTTTCTCCCAAATGCTATAGATATTAGGTTACAGAAAATAATATTTTCAAAATGGCTACTTTTTAGTAGGAATTTACTAGAATATAGCTTTAGTAGAATAATTGTTTTTTTCTTCCTTAAACACAGCTTTTATACATACAGTAAATATAGTTTTTTCATTATTCTTTCTTTTAGGTTCCACTTTTTTTCTTTAGCATCATGATGATGTTGAATTCTTATGTATATAAGTTTTATGAGTTCTCCATATTACAAAAATCATTGTTATTTGGTGGCAGTATTGGGGAGGAGGCATGAATGAAATCGGAAAATACTGCCTGTGTGTGACTAGGGACTAAATGTCATTGACTGTTTTCTTCATTATGAAGAAAGCTTCAAATTGATAAAATATGATCCTTGTTGAATTTCTGGCTTGGGTTCCACAAATTTAAAAGGAAATATTTTTCTTTCTAAGAATAAAAATCCTCAGAAGAATTTTGGTTTGAGTAGCAAAACCTTCACTTAGATTTAACTATTGCCTGAGGTGTGTCAACAACAGGTAGCATTCATTTTTACTGTATTGCTGTGAGACCAGCAAGTCTGTTCCCTTGGAGATGAGTGCAAAATGATCTACTGAAGAGTTACTAATGAAATTATCACACTGTATGAGTACACAATTAATAATGATTTTTGATTAAAAAAAATAGTATCATCAGATTTCCGTAAGAAGTACTCAGGATGATGGTAAATGTCTCTGCCTTTCAGGTGAAATATAAAGCTGGGTAATAGACCCAGCATTCGCTGCTGGAAGGTGGAATGATGCTTCTTGAAACTTAATCCATTTGTGTAATTGTCACCTGCCTCCTACCTCCCATATTTAAACTCTAAATCTGTATTTCTCAAATGAATATGGCAGCAGGGAGGATAGAAAGAGGCACTGATGGGGGTGCAACGGTGGAGTTGTATGTGAAGGGGGGATGCATTTGAATCACTTAGTATGTGCTGACTTCTCCCTTCATTTTCCAGGTGGAGTGAGGAGACAAATTGACATATCTAGATATTGAAAGGGAACAATATGGGGTTTTAAAAAACTATTTCCCTGGTGATTCTGAATAGCCTTCAAACAGTCTCATCTTTTCCCACTCTTCAGACCTGCCAGCCATCTTTCTCCTTCTCTTTCTATCTTCGAGTCTACTTTCAGGCTACACTTTCAGCTTTGGCTCTCTCACATTTCTTCCACCCTGTTGGCTCTTGCTTGCTTCTCGACCTAGTCAGAAGTGCATGGAAAACCTCTTAGATTAGCTCTCAAAGTTACAAAATGCCTTTGCCACCTGGTTCCTTGCTCTTTCACCGTGATGGTCCTCTTCACTCAACATCTTATTGATTCTTATCAGTACAATACTTAACTTATCTGGATTTTTACCATAGTTCAGCATTATTTTACTCATTGCTATTGTAATCTGGTTAAAAAAAAAATCAATGACTCTCCATAAACACCTAAATAAAATTGAAGCCCCTTAGTGTAGAACATTTAGGTCTGAGTTTGTTCCATCCAGTATACCTTTCTAGCTGCCTCTCCTCATCCCCACATTCCATAAACATCAGGCTGTTGCTCTGTTTGTTGTTATTTGCACGAGTCATGTGCTTTCTCCACACTGCAGTGCCTTTGCTTATGCTGTTGCCTTCTTTTGGAATAGCCTTCAAACAGTCTCATCTTTTCCCTCAGAATTAATTGCATTTTCCTCAGAATTCCCATGACCCTTTGTTTACAACTAGGGTGACCCCAATGTCTATCACCTAGTATAGAGGACATTTCTTATAGTGAAAGGGGGCACCATAAATAATTACCTTGGAACAATAAGCATAAAATCAGGGTTTCCTGGAAAATTGGGATATATAGTCACTCTATTTATAATTCATATTCGACCTTTTTCATTTCATACCCTGTTGTAGAGTTGACTGTATACATGTCCTTCTCCCCAGCTACAGTAAATACGCTTCCTGAGGACATTACTGTGTGACACAACAAGGGCCCCTGGGCGTGTGTCGTGCAGAGTGAAGTAAGCCTTTAAAACCGTCATGAAAAACTCAGATACCTTTCTCATTTTTCACATTTCTATTCTTGAGCCATTTCAATCCATTTTCCATACCACAACCAGTGTGATCTTTCAAAAATATATATTTAATCATATCATTTTCAGATGTAGGTCCTCAGTGGCTTCTCAGTGTATTCACATTAACATTCAGACTCCTATGGGCCGTTGGGCTCAATTATCCAACTCCTTGTGTTTTCAGCTTCACCTCATGTTACTTTCTCTTATTCACTGGCTCCTGCCCATTTGACCTTCCTTCATTTGCTCCAATATGTCAGGTTTTTTCCCATCTTGGGTACTTTTACATGGGCTGTTCTCTCAGCCTGAAGTGGTCCCCTCTCTGCTCTTTGATTGATGGGCTTCTTCCAGTCCTTTAGGCCTAAGCTGAAATGTCATCTTAGAAAGGCTTCTTTTCGCCTTATTGTTCACCCCAGAGTCTGCCTTTAATCCTCTCTCCTTTGCACTCACCTTTTTTTATTTTCTAACACTTAACACAATATATAGTTACAGGTATTTTCTTTCTGGTATCTTTTAATGTCTGCCCCTTCTGCTGGACTCCAGGTCCTCCTGAAGGAAAGTATCGTATCCATTTTCTCCACCATAGTGTTTGTAGCACATAGGAGAATGTGCTTAATAATTAAAGTTACATGATTGAAGGTTGGAATAATTATTTTTCCCATCGACAACATTGCTAATCACACTGTTGTTGCATTCCAATGTTAATTGCTTACAAAAAACAATCCAGTACAATATGACCTTTGGTTTTCCTCTCCAGAGACATGAGTGTAAAATGAGATACTGATCAGCACATACACACCAGGCAGAAATTTATTCCAAGAATATGGTGTCTGCTCTTCTCCATGGAATGTCAGACAGACTGCTTTCCCAGTGTCCTAGCCCATCAGGGTAGTAAAATTGCTAGTGCTGCCAGGAAAAGCTGGCCCAGGGAAACTACAATCTTCCATTTTCAGAGGTGATCCAAAAGACACCAGACAAGCAGCAGAGCAGAGAGAGAGAGAGGAAAGTGGGTAGGAGTGAGGTGGAATTTACTGAGCACTATTTTACATGCAAATATTTATGCGGGGTTCTACTTTTTTATCATAAAAGTACAAACTGTTTTTGGTATCAGAGCATGAATAGCATGTCTTTGCACTGTAAAATTATTGTTGCACATGCTTTCTGTCTAAAATATTTTGACTGGAGAAAACAGTTTAATTTTATTTCATTTTAAAATGGGCTAATTAAATTCATTCTCCCCATATTTCCTGGCTCAGCAAACATTTACTGAGCACCATTTGTGTGCAAACCTTACACAAAAGCCTCTAATATAGAAAGATGTATATCATGAAAACTCTGCCATTGGTGCATTTACAGCTTGGTACCTTGGTATAACCAGCCTGTCCTGGCCATACCAAGTGAGGCTGAGATGATAGACTAAGTATAATTCAAAAGGAGACACTGCTGAGCATCTCTCGGAGAATGAATACCTTCAGATATATGTATTAAAGTTCTTTAAAATTGTGTCTTTCCCATCGTGCTATTTTTCTTGACCTCCCATTGGCTTTTCAAAAAACTTTTGAGAATACTTCTCTGTATCACTGAGGGCGTCCGTAACTGTCAGAATCAGCGCTGTGTGGCTTATGTTTTCTTGGGTTCTTACTTTTAACAGTAAGGGCTTTGGCTTTCTCACATTTTCACCTCCGGTGCAATTTACTGGGAGTTACCTAACAAGTCATTTTATTAAAATCTTAATGACTCTTCATTGTTTCCAGAAATTGCCATTTCTTTGCCATAGACCATAAAAATAGGTGTATTTTCTTGAAATGATTTTGCTCCACTTTTGGAACTAGGTATCAGAAAGTCAGACTTCTGTCCAGAAGTTGAGGTTTTTATGCTCGTCTACACAAAGCAGAAACAAAAAATATCTGCCACTTTCTGTCAGTTATATGTACTTGGAAGTAGATGATTATTTTCAAGGCAAGTAGAACTTTAAATACTCTAAAATATTCAAAAGAAGTATTTGAATGGAAAGTTGGGCCCCAAATTTGTAGTGGGAATACTTATGGAAGATTATACAGTTAATGATCCCAGGAATAGATTTTAAAGCAGTTCCTGATTTGCTAACAAGTTCTTTTATTTTACAAAAGATAATTTGTAATTGCTTTTTTTGTTTTTGGAAATTCTAACTTTCTTAGAAACTGTTTAAAATGGTGGTTTCCCAGCAAATTTTTTTTTTAAAAAATTGTCTTTTAAGGTTTGCTCCTCCTCTTACACTACTCAATTTCTCTTAGTATCGACTCATTAAATATTTATTGACCGTGTACTACTATGGGCAGACAGTTTTAGGTGCATGTAACAAACAAAATGACAAAGATCTGTGCCTTGATGGATTCAGTCCTTACAGCTACAGATAATTTCAGTTTGAATGTCCAACTCAGACATTTCTCTTAGCTTCCAGATTCATAAACCTAGGTGCTTATCACAAGGGTTATTAACCTGGGTCATCCATAAGCATTTCAAACATGTCTCACATTGAACTCTGTACTGGTTGTCCTAAATTTGTTCTTCCTCTTCAATTTCCTCTGTTAGTTAATATGCATACCATCAGATAAATCTCCAAGCCATAAATCTGTTAGATCCTGCTAGAAACCTGAAGTTATACTCCTTTTCCTCTCCTTATACTCACGCATCCAATAGAATTATGTCCTATGTATTCTCATTTGTCCCTCTCTATTTACCACTTTCCACCCTTTCTGCCACTGTATTGGTTCAGGAGGACCTGAATCAAAGGCTATAAGTAGTTTCTTAGCTGGCTTCTCCGCCTCTAATCTCAGTGTTCTTCAGTACATTCTCCAAATTCCTTCTAATGTAAGTTTGAGAACATGCAAATTGAGTCAGGTCGATTGCTTCAAGAGTATTCATTGACTTCCTTTTACCTGTTACAGGCTGAACTACAACTTCCTTATATGATATAGAAGTGCACATAGTTTTATGCCTTTAGGAGCTTCCCCCATGTTTCTTTTGCTGCTTTTTGACCCTAGTATCCCTATCACATCAGTCTTATTTTCTAAAATGTTGTTATCTACTTTTCCCCACAAATCTAAGTTCTCTTTGCTTTTGTGAGATAGACCCTAGTTACATGTGAGAAGCACAGTCCTGAGTCAGAAATGGAAAGTTGTACTTATTCAAATAATTTACATATTTTCTTTATTTTTGTTCAAGTACAGTTGTCTTCATTTTCCCGCCACCGTTTTCCCCTGCCCCATACACCCCTACTTCCCACCCTCAGTCCTACCCCCACCTTTGGCTTTGTTCATGGGTCCTTTACACATGTTCCTTGAGGACCCTTCCCCTTCTTTCCTCCTCCCCACTCTCCTCTGGTCACTGTCAGTTTGTTCTTCATTTTCTATTATATTTTGCTTGCTTGTTTGTTTTTTCTGGTTATATTTTGCTTGCTTGTTTGTTTTGTTGATTAGGTTCTACTTATAGGTGAGATATAATCTCACTTATATGGTATTTGTCTTTCACCTCCTGGCATATTTCACTTAGCATAATGCTTTCCAGTTCCATCTATGCTGTCGTGAAGGGTAGGATTTCCTTCTTTCTTTCTGCTGCGTAGTATTCCATTGTGTAAATGTACCATAGGTTTTTGATCCACTCATTTATTTATTTATTGTTATTTTTTATTTTAATATATTTTATTGATTATGCTATTACAGTTATCCTATTTCTCCCCGATCATTCCCCTGCACCCTGCACACCCCCTCCCACCCACATTTCCCCCTTTAGTTCATGTCCAGGTCTCATAGGTTCTTTAGCTTCTACATTTCTCACACTATTCTTGCCCTCCCCCTATTTTCTACGTACAGTCTATGCTACTTATTCTCTGTACCTTTTCCCCCTCTTTCCTCCTCCCACTCCACTGTTGCTAACCCTCCATGTGATCTCCATTTCTGTGTTCCCGTTCCTGTTATAGTTGTTTGCTTAGTTTGCTTTTGTTTTACATGTGGTCTTTAATACCTGTGAGTTTGCTGTCTTTTTACTGTCCTATTTTTTATCTTCTTTTTCTTAGGTAAGGCCCTTTAACATTTCATATAATAAGGGCTTTGTGATGATGAACTCCTTTAACTTGACCTTATCTGAGAAGCATTTTATCTTCCCTTCCATTCTAAATGAAAGCTTTGCTGGATAGAGCAATCTTGGATGGAGGTCCTTGACTTTCATGACTTGGAATACTTCTTTCCAGCCCCTTCTTGCCTATAAGGTCTCTTTTGAGAAATCCGCTGACAGTCCGATGGGAACTCCTTCGTAGGTGACTGTGCCCTTATCCCTTGCTGCTTCTAGAATTCTCTCCTTCATTTTAATCTTGGGTAATGTAATTATGATGTGCCTTGGTGTGTTCCTCCTTGGGTCCACCTTCTTTGGGACTCTCTGAGCTTCCTGGACTTCCTGGAAGTCTATTTCCTTTGCCAGATGGGGAAGTTCTCCTTTATCATTTGTTCAAATAAGTTTTCCACTTGTTGTTCTTCCTCTTCCCCTTCTGGTACCCCTATAATTCAGATGTTGGGAGGTTTAAAGATGTCCTGGAGGTTCCTAAGCCTCTCCTCATTTTTTTGAATTCTTGTTTCTTCATTCTTTTCTGTTTGGTTGGTTGTTTTTCCTTCCAGTCCACTCCATTGATCTGAGTTCCAGTTTTCCTCCCATCACTATTGGTTCCCTGTGCGTTTTTCTTCATTTCACTTATTGTAGCCTTCATTTGTTCATCTAATTTGTGACCCAAATCAACCAATTCTGTGAGCTTCCTAATTACCAGTGCTTTGAACTGTGCTTCTGATAGGTTGACCACCTCCTGGTCACTTAGATGAATTAGTTCCGGGGCCCTGGTCTGTTCTCCCTTTTGAGACATCCTTGGTTTTGGTTTTTTTGTTTTTGTCTGGTCACGACTGTTACGTAGTGAGGGGCAGAGCCTTAGTTGTTTGCCAGGGCAGAGCAGCCCAGTCACTGGGCTGTGATGCTGGATGTGGGGGCAGGGTCCGAGAGGGAACAATGGCGCTTGCTCGCGCTGTTTCGTGGATTCCAGTCCCTTCAGCCTATTTCCCCTATCAAATTGGGTGGGTCCTTCTGGTGCTGATTTTTGTGTGGGTGGGCCTGCGCATGCTCCAGGACCCCGTGGGTATCCCCAGTGAACTCTCCTTTGAGGCTGGGACTCCCTCCCGGCACCTCAGTCCCTACAAGAATTTTCAATGGATGCTTTTAGGCTTCACTTCCTGATGCTGGGACCCTGCATCGCAGTCTGTCTTGCTGCCCATTTTTGCCTGGTTTATCTATGTGTGAATGTGTGTCCGTGGTCCGCTGCCTTGTGCGCCCAGCTTGGCCTCCTTGCATTCAGCAATGCCGCCGCCTATGCACCTGGAGTGACTGTGTGCCCAGGACCACCACTGGCTTATCCTGCTGCCATCCGACTCTGCCAGCCCTTGACTACGCCCCTCTTACTGGTCTGGGTGAATTGTTTTCAGACTCCCACACAATTCAATTTTCTTTCTGTCCATGTTGGGTTTTCTTTTTTTTTGGTTCTATATTTTTGTTGTCCTTAATCTTGGTTGTGAGAGGAGGCAGAGTGTGTCCAGCTACACCTCCATCTTGGCTGGAAGTCGGACACAATCTGATCCACTCATTTATTAATGGCACTTAGGTTGCTTCCAGCACTTGGTTATTGGGAATTGTGCTGCTATGAACATTGAGGTGCATAGGTTCTTTAGAATTGGTGTTTCAGGATCCTTAGGGTATAATCCCAGCAGTGGAATTGTTGGGTCAAAAGACAGTTCCATTTTTCGTTTTCTGAGGAAATTCCATATTGCTTCCCACAATGGCTGTACCAATCTCCATTCCCACCAACAATGTACTAGGGTCCCTTTTCTCTACAAACTCCCCAGCATTTGTTGTTTGTTGATTTGTACTTTACCAAAATGTCCCCTAGAACAAGGGACATAAAGGAAGGAATAAACGCATGGGACTTCATTAAAATAAAAAGCTTCTATACAACTAACAAAAACATCAGCAAAATGAAAAGGGAACCAACTGTATGGGAAAATATATTTGCCAGTGATACCCTGGACAAGGGTTTGATCTCCAAAACATATAAAGAAGTCACACAACTCCATTCCAGGGAGACAAACAGTCCAATTAAAAGCTGAGCAAATAGCTCTAGCTGGCGTAGCTCAGTGGACTGAGTGCAGGCTGTGAATCAAGGGTCACTGGTTCGATTCTGGTCAGGGCACATGCCTGGTTTGCAGGCCAGGTCCCCGGTGGGGGCCACATGACAGGCAACCACACATTGATGTTTCTCTCCCTCTTTCTCCCTCCCTTCCCTTCTCTCTAAAAATAAATAAATAAAATCTTTAAAATAAATAAATTTATTTAAAAAATGGGTAACTAAGTTACATTTGGAAAAGGTTACTTTTTTAACTGAGAAAATTGTGGTACAGGAAAATGAAAATGTTTAGATAACCATGGGAACTAATTTTGGGGGGATAGTCTAAAAGAGTTAAAAAACAAGGTTTTTTTTATGGTAGTTCTGTTGGAAGTTGGAAGTGACAGAGGTTTCTGTTAATGGAAGTGTTTGTCAGACCTAGGACTTTTAAGTCAAGGACTGGCTATACTGAGCTCTTTGGTGCTTTTCATCTCTAGAAGAGGTGCATCTGTGAATGACTTCTTCAGGAGTTCAAACCCAGGGACACTAGACATGATCTGAGTCTTTTTATTCTGCTCAGTTAATACTGAAGTGAAGAATAATTGATATAAGGAAATTGCTGTTACCAATCAGTTGTATAAACTTTGAGGGTATTTTAAAATATGATGTATATTGGCTTTTATTTTTAAATAAAGTGCCTGAAAAAGTGATCAGAATATGCTACCAGTTTGTTTGAAGTAAACACAGTATTACAGCTCCCCCGGCAAAGTTATTCCATATTTTATCTTGTTGAGTAAAAGCACGAAGTAAGATAACCATAATGTTTGTACAAAGTAGCACTTAGTACTGGGGTTTTCATTTTGGGTTCTTTTACTTGTTCCAGTTTCCGCATTCCCTTTTGTAAAGCTTTGGTAGAAATGCTAATTTTTTTAGCATCCTATTATCTTTATTATTTCTTACCAAAATTCCAATATTCCATGTTAGAATAGTTTTTAAGATACGCTGTATGGCACAGATGAATTTTTTTGTGTAGCAGATTAAAGCAGTAATTTAAAAGACAGCTTTATTTTCCTGTCCATTTCTCCATTTCCTCTGAAAGGTTCCTTGCTCTTGGAGGTAGAAATAGAGCTGTTGTTGAAGAGACTGAGATATGCAATATTTTCCTCTCACACTCTTGACGGGTGGTCTTTAACTTTTCTCATACATGTCAACCCAGCTCATTTTCCTTCCTTGACAACCAGATGAGGGAAAAAGTATAAAAATGAATAGGCTGTGATTCAGAGAATAAGAAACAACCAGAAAGTATATTGGAACACTTTACATTAATCAGGCACCTTCTACATTTTTTCTTTGTTTAAGCTCTATGAAATAGTGTATTTATATGTATAGGAAACTAAGAACAAACTTTGTCTACTGATAAGAGAAATGCTCTTTAGGGTCCTCTTTCAAAATTAAGGAGATCTTCATTCAGGGCCGTAAAATGATTCCTCCTGGATATCACCTGTTGGCAGCTGGAAGAAGAGGAAGCTCTCTTTACATTGTTTTATGACTGTGACTCTGAACTCACCAAGAGATTTTAAGCACTACAACTCTTTAGCGGGCAAGTTGGTGGTTTTTTGTGAATATATTCGGTGAAGAATAGGAAGTGAGTGTTTGCTGTTAAGTTGTTGAGGCGACATGAATACTTTATTGGAGAAAGTGCTTGGCAATCAGGAGTCTTGGGTTGCAGGTTCTGTCTTGCTACTGGCATGTCTGGCCTTCACTGAGTTTTTGGTTGTTTGTTAAAAGTCTTGTTTTTTAACTCTTTTGGACTACCCCCTCAAATTAGTTCCCATGGTTCTCTTAAATATTTTCATTTTCCTGTACCACAATTTTCTCAGTTAAAAAAGTGTCCTTCACTGAGGTTGACCCTCAGTTTCTGTAATTCACCTGGAATGCAAATGGTTTGTGCTTCTAACACTGGAAAGCAGTGATATGTATGAAGAAGTTATAGGTGTTAGAATACTTAAAATTCCCTTTTCCTCATTAAAAAGTAGATTAAATAACACATGAATTAACTGGACTATGGTAGTATTAATAGTTTAGATAACCTACACTTAAATATGTAATTAGTACAAAGAACAACACCTCAAGAGTTTCTGCTTTTCAGTAATGACCCACAGTGGTAAAATTACGATGTGCTTATGGTTTTTAGACTGCAGTAGATCCCCGTAGGTATATTAGGTTGAGAAACCTTAAACGGAGTGGGCTCTTGCAGACTGTTTTTAACAGGTGGTAAAAGCCTTTTCTCTGAGAAGAGATTAATGTGAAATGGTAAACTCTCTTTGTTTGGGGACCGCAACTGTTGGCAGCTATCTGGAAATTGTAATTTTACATCTTTCAGCTTGAAATCATGGAAATCTGCTTCTTATGTATAATTCATGGCAAAGGAATGAACAACATTATTTCTAAATTTTATTTTTTAACCAGTAACTTATATTTTTGGACATGCCAGTTTTTAGTTCACTTGTTTCATTGTGCAGAAAGTAAATTTTGGGGAAAATGTATTGGTTCTTCTGGCTTTGTAAAATCCTTCCCTGTACCTCACTTATATACCATGAATGAAATTTATAAGAAACAGTGTCACTAGAACTATTCAATAGTCATTTGGAGGAATTGGTCACTCACTGCACTGGTTCCCTGCCCTCTTTCAGATGAATGCTGTTTTATGTTTATTTCATATGTCCAAAACTCAGTTGTTAGAGAGACCTAAGGGTAATCTAAGAGATGGGTTTCTGTTTTCTGTGGTTTCATCCTGGAGTTACTTAATTACTGTGTAACAGTTTAAAGTAAATAAACTGTGAAAAATACTCTTTGAAGAGTTGTTGAATGATAGATACACTGTTAGTTTCTCACTAATCTCCCTTGTGATTTTTCTAATGCCATATATTTTCCTTGAGAGAGCTTTCTTACAGCTGTATTTGTGATCTTGGGCTAGAATTTATGAGCTGTCACCATTAAGGTCTCCCTCTGGCTTTGTCCTAGGAGATGGAGGGTATTTGTGGTTTGTTTTCTTATTGTTAATATGTGAGAATATTTCCAAATCGAAATGAATGTGTTTTTTTACTGTCTTTTTAGATTGATTTATTAAGAGAGATGTGTGAGTTGTGAAAATTTCTTCCTGACAGTTAAGACAAAATTTCCAAAGCAATATGAAGTTTTGTGAAGAAATATGTGTGTATTTCTGGGTTCAGCATTAGACTTGGAATTTTTTTTTTAAATTTTACTCTTAAAGCTAGGGCAAGTGGAAAGCTAAGCGAAACAAACAAACAAAAAAACATTGTAGTGGGAAGTAGAAAGAAAAAACTCAGGACATGAAAGAAAACCATTCTGGGTCTTGCTGATAATGTTAATGTGATTAGTAAATGTTGAATGATCCCAAGGATGTTTGAGTGATACTCTGCAGGCAATTAAAGAATTCACACACATCAAACTGCATCATCTTTGGCTTATTGACCTTATGTACTCAGTCTGTGAGAGGCTTGGATCTCTGGCTAAGATAGTTTTGTGGTTAAGTATAAAATATTACTAGCCAGCTTTGTCCTATTTCTACCCCTAGAGTGATTCAATGGGGCAGTTCAAAACTTTGCATTATTATTCACCTAGCTTATGCTGACCATTGACTGTTCATTATCATTATTAATGTTATTATTATTTTATCCTCACCTGAAAATATGCTCACTGATATAGAGAGAGGGAGACAAATATCGCTGTGAGACAGAAACATCAATTCGTTGCATGTGTCCCAATCAGGGGACTGAACCTGCAACACAGACGTGTCCTCGATGATAATTGAACCTGTGACCCTTGGGTCTACAGGATGTCACTCCAACCAAGTGAGACTCACTGGCTAGGGCCTTGGCTGTTCTTAAAGAAGTTTTTTTTATCTGATAAACAAAAGTACTACAAGATTGACCTAAGTATTATCTCAGCTTCCTCTAAGATTTTTTAATTGGCTTATGTAAGCTTTGACTCTTTCTTAGCACTTTTTTTTTTGTATTAAGACCCTAGTATGTAATATTGCTGTGTACAATAAGCATTAAAGGTAGAAAGAAAAACCACATTTCATGCTCTGACATGACCCATAACTGTTTCACTTCTCAGGTTGATTTTTGGTTGTGGTCAGCTCAGAAACTCCCAATTTAATTAAGATTGTAACACTATATGCCAGAAAATGTGCTTCTCTCCTTACAAATTTCCCCACTTCTTAATGAAGACCATTTATTTATAGAGTGGATACATTGTATTAGAATATGAGCTGGATAACCCCAGGCTTGTGGGAAAGGATATTGGCAGTGTGGTGTGGCATTATATTATCTCTTGGTTGACTTTTGTACAGCAAATGCTGTAATATTTTCTATATACACTCTTTCCTTAGGAGTTGGTTTTTTATTTTTTGTAGTAAAAGGAAGGCAATGTTGATAGTTTCCCTGAGGGATTAATATAACGAACAAAAAAGAAATGAGAAGTGAATTTGTATTTTCTTAAAGAAGGATAAATTAACATGTTTGAAAGTGCTTAACCAGTTGCTCGGTTATCAGTTGTTGAGTGTTGATATGCACTAGTCTCACACTAAATGTTTGCCTAAACCAGCCTGCTCAACAGTTTGTTGGCTAAGCACATTTACCTCCTGACTTCCTTCTTTTTCCTTTTTAAACAGGTATAATTGACATAAAGTAGATGATAAATGTTTCATTTTGATTGAAATTTATGTATATGATGGGAGGCATATTTATTTTTTAGGGAGGGAAAGGGAGGGAGAAAAGAGAGGAGAGAAACATCAGTGTGTGGTTGCCTCTCGTATACCCTCTACTGGGGACCTGGCCTGCAACCCAGGTATGTGCACTAGCCTGGGAATCAAACCAGAAACCCTTTGATTTGCACACTGGCGCTCAACCACTGAGTCACATCAGCCAGGGCAGATGGTGTATTAAAATCAATTTCTCTTGTATATGGAAATCGAAGTTTTGCAAAATCATTTTTTTGAAAAAACTACCCATTCTCTATTGCATTGCCTTTGCACCTTTGTATAAAAAAGCAGTTGTCCACATATATGTGTGGATTTATTTATCTATTGTCTGTTGCATTCCATTTTTTTATTTGCCTATCTATTACCAGTGTTGTAGGTTTATAGTAAGTCCCCAAATCAGGTAGTGTTAGTTGTCTAACTTTGTTTTTGTTTTTCAAAGTTGTTTTGGCTTTCCCCAGGTCCTTTGTATTTGCTTATGAATTTTAGAGACAGCTTTTCAATTTCTACAAAGTGTCCTGCAGGGATATTGATTGAGATTATATTGATGCTGTAAATCAAATCACGGAGAATTAACAGTTTAAAACTGTTGAGTTTCTCACTCTTTCATAGTGAATATATCTCTGTGAAATTTAGGTCTTATTTCAGCAATATTTGTAGTTTTCAATACACAGTTGATGTTTTTGTCAGATTTATGCCTCAGTAATATTTTTGATGCAGTAATAAATGCTATTATTTTTAAATTTCAGTTCTTATTTGTTCCTTGTTAATATATAATATATATTGACTTTCGTATATTTATCTTGTATCCTGCAACTTGATCAAACTCATTTATTAGTTCTAGCAGTTTTTTTGTAGGTTCTGTTTGATTTCCCACGGATGGTCATATTTTTAGTGAATAGAGACAGTTTGTTTCTTTCCTCCTAATCTGGATGTCTTCTTTTACTTTTTCTGTGAATGCACTGGCTTAAAACTCCAGCATCATGTAATAGAAGTAGTAAGAGCAGACAGATTGAGGGGAGAGTTGGTATCTAGTTTTTCACCATTGAGTATGATGTTAACTGTAGATTTTCAAAGATGTTTGAAAATGTTTCATTCTATTCTTAGTTTCTAAGATGTTTTATAATAAATGGATGTTAGATTTTGTCAAATGCTTATAATGTGTTTAATCAAGCTGATCATGTGATTTTTCTCTTAGTTTTTTAATACGGTGATTTTTATATTGATTTATTTTTTAATGTTAAACATTATATTCCTGGGTAAACCCCACATAAACATGATGGATTACTTTTTAAATATATTGTCAAATTCCATTTGCTAAAAATTTGTAAATGAATTTTTGAATCTAGTGTTCATGAAAAAATTGATCTGTAGTTTTATTTTCTTGTGATGTTTTTATCTGGTTTTGGTATTAGGTAATAGTGGCATTATAGGATGGATAGGGATATATTCCCTCTCTTAACTTTCTTGGAAGAGTTTATGTTGAATTGTTATTATTTCTTCTTTAAATGTTAGGTAGAATTTATCATTGAAGTCACATAGGCCTAAAGTTTTCTTTTTGTGGGACAATTTTTAATTATTTCATCTCTTTACTTGATATCGGGCAATTTCTGTTATCTCTGTATTCTTTGGTCAGCTTTGGTAATTTATGTCTTTTTAAGGAATTTTAAAATTTCATGTGAGTTGTTGAATTTATTGAATGCATAATGATGTTTATATAATACTTAATATCTGTGGAATCTGTGGTAATTTTAGATCCATAGTGCTCTCCCTTTCTCACCCTTTTTAAATCTCTGTTGTGTTTTTTTTTTTTGGTCATAGTTTGACTGGGGATTCATCTATTTTATTGACCTTAAAAACCATCTTTGGTTACATTGATTTACTTATTTCCTCCTTTCTGCTTTGCCTTTTATTGTTTTGTTTTGTTTTGTTTTGTTTTGTAAGGTGGAAGCTGAGATCATTCATTTAAGATCTTTTTATAACATAGGCATTTAATGCTACTCATTTACCTATAAATACTACTTTAGCAGTTCTTCATTATTGTCATATTTTGTTTTCATTTTTATTTAGTTAAAAATATGTCCTAATTTTCCTTGTGACCTTTTTCTTTGATTCATGGTTTATTTTGAAATATATTATATACTTTTCAAATATTTGGGGATTTCTCAGAGATCTTTCTGCCATTGATTTCTAATTTAACTTCATTGTGATAAAAAAATTTTTTTGTACGACTTAAATCCTCTAAAATTTTTTGGAATTTATTTTATTGACCAGAATGTGATCTATCTTTATAGAATGTTCCCTAGGTACTTCAGAAGGTTGTAAGTTTCTTCTGTAGTTGACTGGAGTGTTCTGTAAGTCAGGTCAAGTTGGTTTCTATTTTTTTTTAAGTTTTATTATCATCCAGATGATTTTTTGCCTACTTCTTCTACCTAGAAAGGTATGTTGAGATCTCTTACTATAATTGTGGTTTTGTCCTTTCTTATTTTTCTGTCACTATTTTATTTTATTTTCCAGATTTTTTATCTTTTAATTATATTTTTCCCATTACCATTTATCCCCCCTGAAACCCTCTTCCATCTTCACCCACCCTCTCCCTGTTGGAATCACCACACTGTTGTTTGTGTCTGTGAGCTCTTTGCTTTCTTCTTTTTCCTTCCTTATTGCTAACCTCTTTACTGCACCTTCCCCACTGCCCTGAGATTCTATCCCTTCCCCTCCCCTCGCTTCTCATTTTTTACAATCTCTATTTATTTTATTCTTAGAGAGAGGGAAAGGGAGGAAGACGAACATTGGTTGTCTCTCCCACTTGCCCCCTGGGGGTCCAAACCTGCAACCCAGGCATATGCCCAGGCTGGGAATCAAACTGGCAACTTTGGTGCTCAACCAACTGAGCCATACTGTCCAGGGTTATTTCTTTTTTCATCTGATTGTATCTAATACCTGTACCTTTAAAGGGCATTTCTTGTATGTCACATGTCAATAGGTCTTACTTTTTTCCCCTTTTTATTGAATTTGTTGGGGTGATGGTGGTTAACAAAATTATACAGGTTTCAGGCGCACACTTCCACAACGCATCATCTGTACATTGCATTGGGTGTTCACCACCTAGCTCAAGTCTCCGCTGTCACCATTTATCCTCCTTCTACCTACTCTCTCAAGCAGTCACCACATTGTTGTCCCTGTCCATGAGTTCTCTCTCTCTCACTAGTGGTTGTTTATAGAGTTAATACTAAATATCTTCAACTTATTAGATACTGCCTTTAGGTGATATTGTATCATTTCACGTTTACTGTGAGCATGTTATAAATACAATTTCATTTACTTCATTTCCCCTTTCCAACCTTTACACTGCTGATAATATAAAGTTTACTGTCATATGTGTTAAAAATACTAAAATATATTACTATTATTTTTGTTACAACAGTAAATTAATTATCTTTTAAAGAGATTTAAATAAAAAGAATAGATTTTATATATTTCTTCTGGTGATTACCATTTCTGGTGCCCTTTATTCCTTTGTGTAGATGCAATTTACATTTGAACATTTTCCTTTTGCCTGAAGGACTTCCCTTAACATTTCTTTCTGAAGGAATTCTGGTATTGAAATGTTTCTGCTTTTCTGCCTGAAAACATCTTCATTTTGCCTCTGTTTTTGAAAGCTATTCTAAATTTTAGATAGTCTTCCCCCACCCCCAGGACTTTAAAGGTGTTGCACTGCTATATTCTGTTATTGCTTGCCCTTAGAAATATATAGTTCTTAACTTATTTTTTGTTAATGTAATATGTCTTTACTTTGAGCACACTTAAGATTTTCTCTTTAGCACTACTTTTGAGCATTTGGTTTCCTTGTGCCTTGGTATGGGTATATTCATGTTTCTTTTGTTTTACATTTGTTGGGTTTCTTTGATTATTGAGATCATAGTTCTTACTAAGTTTGAAATTTTTGGTCATTATTTATTCATCGTTCTTTTGGGTGGTTCCCTTTCTCCCTTCTTTTCAGGGATTCTAATTACCTAGATACTGGGTTGTTTGAGTCTTCCCACAGTTTATTGATACTCTTAATTTTTCTTCATTTCTTTTTGTCCTTCTGTTTTATTTTGGGTGGTTGCTAATGCAGTGTCTTCAAGTTTACCTATCTTACACAATGTCTAGTATGTTATTAATCCTATCTCATGTATATTTCATTTCAGACATTGTGCTTTCATTGTTATTGCTTATTATTATTACTATTTTTTAATTGAAATATTTTATTGTTTATGCTATTACAGTTGTCCCAATTTTCCCCCTTTGCTGCCACCCACAAACTCACCTCCCATTCCCACAGTCATTCCCCATACTGTTGTCCTTGTCTGTGGGTCCTTCATATATGTCTTTGACTAATCCATTTATCTTCTTTCAATCAGTACCCACCTCCTCCCTCCCACATACAGCTGTTGGTCTGTTCCGTGATTCTGTGCCTCTGGTTCTAATTTGCTTGTCAGTTGATTTTGTTCATTCAATTCCACTTATATGTAAAATCTTATAGTATTTGTCTTTCATCAACTAGCTTATTTCACTTAGCATAAGAGTCTCCAGTTACATCCATGCTTTTGCAAAAGGTAAGTATTCCTTCTTTTTATTTACTGCTTCATAGTATTCCATTGTGTACATGTACCAGTTTTTATATCCCCTCATCTACTGAAGGGCACTCAGGCTGTTTCCAAATCATGGATATTGTAAATAGCACTGCTATGAACATAGGGTTGCATAAATTCTGTTTAATTGGTGTTTCAGGATTCTTAGGATATATTCCCAGCAGTGGAATTGCTAGGTCAAAAGACAATTCCATTTTTAATTTTTTAAGGGAAATTACATACTGTTCTCCACAATGGCTGCATCAGTTTGCATTCCCACCAACAGTGCACTAGGGTTCCCTTTTCTCTTCATCCTCACCAGTACTTGTTGTTTGTTGATTTATTAATGATAGCCATTTTGGTAGTTGTAAGGTAATATCTCATTTTGGTTTTAATTTGCATTTCTCTGATGGCTAGTGATTCTGAGCATATTTTTATATGTCTAGGGGCCATCTGTATGTCCTCCATAGAGAAGTGTCTATTCAGGTCAGTTGCCCATTTTAAATTGGATTATTTGTCTTCTTGGTGTTTGGTCATATAAATTCTTTATATATTTTGGAGATTAAATCCATATCCAATTTATCATTGGCAAATATGTTCCTCTGTACATTTGATTCCCTTTTTATTTTGATGATGGTTTCTTTAGCTGGGCAGCAGCTTTTTAATTTAATGTAGTCCCATTTGTTTGTTTTCTCCTTTATTTCCCTTTCCTAGGAGATATATTGACAAAAATATTGCTATATGAGATATCTGAAGTTTTACTCTGTTTTTCTCTAGGATTTTTATGGTATTGTGATTTATATTTAAGTTGTTTAAAATCCATTTTGAGTTTATTCTGGTGTATGGTGTAAGATGGTAGTCTAATTTCAATTTTTGTATGTATCCACTTCTCCCAGAACCATTTATTGAAGACATTGTCTTTACTCCATTGTATGCTCTTGCCTCCTTTATCAAATATTAATTGACCATAAAGATGTGGGTTTATTTCTGGGCTCTCTATTATGTTCCATTGATCGGTGTGTCTGTTCTTATGCTTATACCAGATTGCTTTGATTTTAGTGGCCTTTAGTATATTTTGATGTCAGATACTGTAATCCCTTTCATTTTTTTTTTCCTGCAGATTGCTGAGGCTATTCAGGGTCTTTTTGATTCTATATAAATTTTGGGGATATTTATTCTGGATCTGTGAAATATACCATGGGTGTTTTAAAAGGAATTGCATTGAATCTGTAGATTTCTTTGGATAGTATGGCCATTTTAATGATGTTAATTATTCCAGTTCATGAACATGGTATATGCTTCTGTTTATTTGTATCTCCCTTATTTTCTTTATTCAGTGTCCTATAGTTTTCTGAGTACAGGTTTTTACCTCCTTGGTTAAATTTATTGCTAGATACTTTATTTTTGTTTGTTGCAATAGTAAATTGTATTGTTTTCCTAGTTGCTGTTTCTGACACTTCATTATTGGTGTATAAAAATGTTGTCAGTTTCTTAATGTTGATTTTGTATTCTGCTACTTTGTCAAATTCATTTATTAGGTCAGTAGTTTTTTGCTGGAGCCTATAGGGTTTTCTATGTACAATATCATGCCATCTACAAATAATGGCAGTTTTACTTCCTCATTTCTAATTTGGATGCATTTTATTTCTTCTTCTTGTCTGATCACTGTGGCTAGGACTTCCAGTGCTATGCTGAATAAGAGTGGTGAAAGCGAACACCCCTGTCTTAGTTTTTTCCTGTTGAGTATGATGTTGGCAGTGGGTTTTTCAAATATGGCCTTTATCGTGTTGGGGTATGCTCTCTCTATTCCCACTTTGCTGAGTGTTTTTATTATAAATGGATGCTGGGTTTTATCAAATGTTTTTCTGGATCTATTGATATGATCGTGTGATTTTTGTCTTTCATTTTGTTTATGTGATGTATCACATTTATCGATTTGTGAGTAATGTATCAACTTTGCATTCCTGTGATGAATCCCACTTGTTCATGGTGTATGATCTTTTTAATGTATTGCTGGATTTGGTTTGCTAATTTTTTTTTTTTTTTGAGGATTTTAGCACCTATGTTCATCAGGGATATTGGCCTGTAATTTTTTTTTCTTTTTTGTGTCTTTACCTGGTTTTGCAATTAGTATAATAATCGCCTCACAAAAAGAGTATTGAAGTCTTCCCTCTTCTTAAATTTTTTGAATAGTTTGAGAAGGATAGGTGTTAGTGCTTCTTTGAATGATTGGGAAAATTTCCTGTGAAGTCATCTGGTCCAGAGCTTTTGTTTGCTGGGAGTTTTTTGATTACTGCTTCACTTTCATTAGTTGTTATTGGTCTACCCAGATTCTCTGATTCTTCCTGGTTTAGTTTTGGTAGATTGTATGTTTCTGGAGATTCACCCATTTTTGCCCAGGTTGTCTACCTTCTTGGCATAATGTTGTTCATAGTATTTTCTTGCAATCCAGTTGTTACTTTTCCTCTTTCATTTCTGATTTTATTTGTTTGGGTCCTCTCTATCTTTTTCTTGATGAATCTGGTTAAAAGTTTATTAATTTTGTTTATTTTTTTTTCAGTGAACCTGCTCCTGGATTTATTGATCTTTTAAATTGTTTTTAAGTCTGTCATTTTATTTTTGCTCTGATCTTATTTCCTTCCTTCTAATCACTCTGGGCTTTTTTTGTTGTTGTGCTTCTAGTTCTTTTAGGTTTAGGTTATTTATTTGAAATGTTTCTGTCTTCTTTAGGTAGGGCTTTTAATACTATGAACTTCCCTCTCAGCACTGCTTTTGCTGTGTCTCATAGGTTTTGGGTTGTTGTGTGTTAATTTTAATTTGTTTCCAGGTAAGTTTTGATTTCTTGTTTGAGCTCATTGTTGACCCAGTCATTGTTTAATAATATGTCATTTCACCTCCATGTATTTGAATATTTTTTATTTTTTTAAAATTGAAGTTGATTTCTAGTTTTAAGTAATTGTGATCTGAGAAAATGCTTGATATAATTTCAGTTTTCATGAATTTGTTATGACTTATTTTGTGTCCTCTCATGTGGTTTATTTTAAAAATGATCATGTACACTTTGTTAAGTTGACTGGGTATTTTTTCTTCCTTGTCTTCCAAATTGCTGATTTGATCCTCTGCTTTGTTTATCCTGCTTTTAATTCCTTCTAGTGTATTCTTCACATCAGATATTTCAGTCTTCATTTCCAACTGCTTCTCATTCCAAGTTTCTGTGTCATTTTGGTGCTGTTGTAATTCTAAGTTCCTTGAGAATCCTTTTAACTATTACATTGAACTCTGTGTCTGATAATTTGCTTGCCTCAATTTCATTTAGCTCTTTTTCTGGGATTCCTTCTTTTCTTTCATTTTAGATTCTTTCTTTGTGTCTCCATTTCAGCTGTCTCTTTTAGTTTGTTTAGATAGACTTGCTTTGACTCCCTGTGTTAGTGGGGTGGCCTTATATGGTAGGAGTTCTGTGGATCCCAGTGGTGCATTCTCCTTGATCTCCTGAGCTGGGTTCTCTAGGAATGTCCTTGTGTGGGTTATATGGGCTCTCCTGTTTTATTTAGGTCCTGATTGTTGTTGGCCTGTTTGCTGTTGGCATCTCCCCTCTGACTGGCTGAATTAGAGGCTTGACACCCACTGTACCACATCTTGTATGCTGTTGTGGAGGTGCTGACAGAACAAAGTAAAACAACACAAACAACAAAACCAAAACAAGCAATACCTTCAACAGGAACAGCAAAATCAATGACAACATGACAAAGAATAATATAAGTGGAAAAAGAAATAGAATGGGAGAGAAAGGGAAAAAAAAAGAAAAAAGAATAAGAGAAGACCAAAGGGAAGAGAATTGATTATGAGAGGAGAAAAGGAAGAGGACTTATATGAGTAATGAATAGAAAAAAGAAAATGAGAAAAGGGACAAAGAAAGAGAAAATAACAAAATAAGAACAGAGAAGAAGGGGAAAATGGAGTATCTCAAATGTAACAGTAAAATAAGAGATGTGAAAAAATAGAGCAACAGCAATAGAAGAAAAAATTTTAAAAGCAATGAAAAGGCTATGAAAAAGAAAAATAACCAAAATAATGAGAAAGAACACAGTGCCATTTGTCTCATCAGAGTTTAGCGCTTGCCTTCTGGGTTCTTCCTTTGGATATAGCTCTGATGTTTTCTGAAAGTGGTATAAGCCATTGTCTGGTGCTGCCCATGTCTAGCCCTGGCAGCCTATTCAAAGCTACAGGCAATCCAAAGTTCGTTGCTGTTTCCTCTGGGCTTGGCTGTGTACAGGATGGGCAGTGCTGCACTGCATAGCTGGCTTTTATCAGCACCGGGGCCAGGGGTGGGTCAGCAAACTTCCCAAGCCATGGTACGATTGGCCTCTGCCTGGGTCTGCCTGCCATCCTGCTCTCAGTCTTAGACTAGTCGCTGATCTGGCTATTTCTGCGTAGGCTTCCTGTGGGATTGGAGGGAGTGGTTGGGACTCTTGGATCTCTTGTGGGAGTTGCCTTTCAGACTTCAGGGAATATGGTGGGTGTGTTTTCTCTCTCTGAGAGCCACTTGTCTGAGTCTGTTTGGATTATTTCCCTGAACTCAGCAGGGCGGAGCCCCTTGTAGGCTAGTGGGTGGGGCCTCCATAGCTCAGATTTTGGGTCTGCTGGGAAACCAGGAGGGTGTTTCTATGGCTCTCCTGTGAGGGGGAAGCACCAGTGGGTTTCCCAGGGAAGTGTATGGAATGGCTGCACCCTAGAACCAGTCTTTGACTGAGTCTGTGTATGTTGTCTCCTCAGCAGGGGTTAAGATGCAGGGGTTTATCTCTCTCAAGAGATAAAAGAAGAAAAGGAAAACCAAAACAAAACAAAAAGATGCAAGATGGGGTGAGCAGGAATCCAGAAGATGGCACAAAGAAGAAATCCAGAGGGTGGGTTAATTGCTTTTCCCTGGGAGAGATTTGATCTTTTCAAGAAAGGTGGCTGCTGCAGTATCCATGTATGTCCTGGCACAGAAATCTCCAGTTACTTCCCCACATCTCTTCCTGAATGCCTCCCGCTCCAGATTCTCCTCACGTGACTCCAGTGCTTGGAAGCCCCATCTGGAGTTCAGGCTTCTGTTGTCTCAGGAGGAAGCTCCCACAGCTGTGCTAAAAAACATGGGCCTGTAGCCCATGGGAACAGGCCTTCCCCTTTCATGTCCCCATCCTCCTACTGGTCTCTAGTTGGTTTTTGGCTATCTTTGGTTAAAAGTCTCCTTTTGAGGTAGTGTTTGGTTATTTATTTTGGATGGCTATTCCTCTCTCTACTTTTATTTCCAGTTTGGTTCTGGGAGGAGGTGCAAGAAAGATCCTCCTACACCACTGACATCTTGCAACTCTGTGGTTTCTTTTTTAGAAGTTTGATTTGAGTATTTCTCATGTCTCTACGTGGAATACAGATATAATAATTCTTTTTTTTAAGATTTTATTTATTTATCTTTAGAGAGGAAGGGAAGGAGAAAGGGAGAGAAACATCAATGTATGGTTGCCTCTCATGCGTCCCCTGCCAGGAACTGTCCTGCAACCCAGGCATGTGCCCTGACTGGGAATCAAACCGTGATCTTTTGGTTTGCAGGCCCGCACTCAATCCACTGAGCTACACCAGCCAGGGCCAGATATAATAATTCTTTTAATGACTTTATTTGCCATACCCTCTGTGTCAATACTGGGTCAATTTTAATTAACTGACTCTTCTCATTGTAGATGATGTTTTTCTGTCTGTGTGCCTGGTAAGTTTTGATTGGATGAGAGACAGTAAGTTTTGATTTGATGAGAGACAGTGTGAATTTTACCTTGTTGACTGCTAGGTATTTTTGCATTTCCCTGTGTGTTCTTAAACTTTATTCTGGGATGCAGTAACATTACTTGGAAACAGTTTGACCCTTTTGAGTTTTTCTATTATGATTTGTTAAGAAGGAGCTGGAAAAGAGCTCAGTCTAGGAGGTGATTATTCTCCATTACTCTTGTAAGACCTTCCAGAGTATTCTCTTTAACACTCTGAAATGTGAGCTGGTGAGAGCTGGCACTGGTCACAGTCCATGCAAATGACAGGCAGTGTTTCTTCTAATCCGTTTGTGTGTGTGTCTTCCCCCTTAGCCTTGTGAAGTTTCATCCTCCTAAGCATTTATCTCTGTTGCGTGCTCTGGGTACTCTCTCAAGAACTCTGGGGTACTTGCTCTATGTAGACTTCTCTTGTATGACCTGTAGCTGCTGGTTTCCTCAGACTCTAAATTCTGTCTAAACTTAAGGAGTCTGCCTGATTCTGCATCAGTGTCCTCTCCTTTCATTGTACCTTAGAAACTCTAGGCGTTAGGTTGGGGTAAGCATAGGGCTCTCGTTTGTTTCCTGTGTCTGAGGGATTGTTCTTAGTTGCCTCATGGCCAGTGTCTTGAAAACTATTGTTTCATATGTCTTGATAGATGTTTTTGGTTCTGTCAGGCAAGAGAGTGTATCTGGTCTCTTTTATAACATCTTGACTAAAAAATGGCCAATCCCTTATTTCTTTTAATGCCATCACCATTCTTTTCTTTTCACTTGGGCGCGAGATGACAATTCATTCTTCCCTGCCTTTTCTTTTGGTCCAGTGACTCTGTTACAAGTCCTTTCTTGTTTCCTAATATGTTTAATATTCCTTGTGTAGTTGATACTAACAATCATTGGAATGATTAGAGAACATTGGAACAATCATTGGAATGAATCGTCAGAGTAGTCTAAAGTTCTGTTACTCTAGTATTGTGCTCGGAATATTTCTTAATACATTTTAATTCAGTGTAAAATTTTTCTTGTATGTTGGTAGAGCAGATTTATTTCATCATGAGTATATTTGCTTAAATAATTCATTTAGGCAGGTTTGTAGTTTTCCAGACTGAGCCTTAATGCCTCTGCTGCACTTTGGATTTTGATTCTAACTCTGTCCTTTCACATTCCTCACATTTTGCGCGTTTGTGTGTTTGCTTTTTTGTTTCCCCCATCACTTAATATGCTGCTTGAAAACAGACTTGTCATTCCTGGATATCTAGAACCTCATACAATTCCTGACATAGGGGCTTCTCAGTTATTGTTTGGTAATCTGAACTGAGAAGGCCACCATTTTAGGCATTTAGTATATTGCTAAGGATTTACCTAATATCTCTACATTATACAGATTCTTAGCTGTCTTTATATTATAGCATAAACACATTGTTATCATTGTAGCTTGTTATTATATGTCTTTGGTATATTTTGAAAGAGCTGTCAGAACATGAGCTTTTTATTACCTGGAATTACTAGTTAACTATGTTTTGCCATTGATCAGAATGTCCTTTTTTGGTTTGCTGTATTCATTGTGGTACTTTATTATTATCAGCAGTAATTTTGAGCTGCACGAATCACTGGATCTCACTTTGTGACCTTGTGGTGGTGTCATGTACTTGGTGGGGATCAGTCAGGGGTTCCTTCCTTCTACTTTTGTCTTGCCAGTCTTTTTGTAAACATTTGCCACCTTCTCTGCTCTAGCTCCTGCTCCTCCCCATCTGTACTCTGATCCATTAGTGTGTTTTGGGGGGGCTATATATATATATATATATATATTCAGCTTCTTTTAAACTGCATCCCAGAAAACTTGCATAAAGAGTTCTTGAGGAAAAAAGACCCCCACCCCTCCCCGTCAGATGTCCTGTCAGTTTGAAAGTGTTGACTACTTACCTTGGCTCAGGAATCCTGGAATCAATGACTCCCTTTAAAATGCATTCTCTTTTTACTTGCTAGAATAAAATAGCTTTATTTTTCTTTTATTGCTCATCTTCTCACAACATAAATTATATGATGTTTCGTCTCCAAACACACAAAGCATTCTTTCACAATCTCCCCAGGTCTAGGGTTTGGATGTGTATGTGTGCCCTGCGTGTGGTGTTTGTAATATGTGTGTATTTTATATTTTCTGCTATCATTGAATTCATCCTGTTCTGTCGTAAGACTTACAGCTTGCTTCCTGTGCATGGTTCTGGCTCCCTCTGCAGCACCAAATGGCAAAGTGCTTTTGTTGTATTTTGTTGCTGAACAATCTAGTTCTCAGCCTTCTTTTTTTGAACACAGCATTCTAGCTGGTATGCAAGTGTAGATTGAGATTTCAGACTTAGGAACACTTTCTTTTTTGGTGGTGGGGCAAGGCTTATTGAAGACTAAAGTCACATTCAGGAAAACTTCAGTAGATGAGAAAATGATGAAGAGGGTGAGGAGAGAAGGGAGAAAAGGCAAAAGGGACAAGCACAATTGCAAAATTAATTGGTAAGTAGAAGGTTAATTTACTTAGTTATTTACTATAAATTTTTATTAAGAAATTGGAGAGTTGCAGAGTAGAAGCCTAGAGTAATTATAGAATTTTTAGGCCATTTTATTGGATTACACACCAAGGATTTTAATGCACCTCTCATGTTGATAAGTAATGTTATTTGGCCTCCACTGTTGGCTTGGGTGTTGAACATTCAGGGTGACTTTAGGTAGGGCTTGGCATCTAAGCTTCAAATTATTTATTTTTATGGTACCTTTGAGAATTTGATTCTCCCCCAAGTCTAGATCAGCTATTAAATGCAGCAAAATGGTCCCTAGGATCCAGAATAGAAGGTTTTTAAGCAGTTGTCAACCAAATTGGCTTATAAAGATTCCATAAGTAAAGGTGGAATTTCTAGACACATCTTACCCTAGTGAAGTAACACTGTGTACATTTAAGGGTGGCTTTGGGGTGCCAGTATGATGTGTGTTCATCTGGGTGCTGTTATACACACTGCCATGTGATGTTATTTTGTTTGTATGTTATATATCAATACAAAGTATATTTAAAAATTCTCATACATTAAATACTTTTTAAGAGCATGTATCAAATTCATGCTTTTAGAGTTATTTTATATTCATAAAGTAAGTTTTGGGCCTTTGAGACATGGCCTTTTTTATTTGTTAGGTTAGCATCATGTTTTATTTTTTCCTTTATATAATCCTTTCTAGGACTGCGGGTCTCTAGGAATTGCTAAACTGTATTCTTTATGAGACCAAAGAACATGCATTAAGTTTTTTGAAAGGTCACGGCGAGGTTGGTTCTGTTTGAAATTAAATATGATAATTTTTTAGAATACAAAAGGTAAGAAAGTATTATGGGCAATTTTATTATCCACTTCTCTCCTTGACTTTGTATTTTCTGTGTTTGACTTCTATACATCTCAATTTCTTTTCTAGAAACCTTTATACCTTCCCCCCTGTATTGTCATTAAATGTTTTCCATACATGGAAGACTAAAGCTGTATATTCTTACATGACAGTGTAGTCAAAAATTGTTGAAATTCAGTATTGGTTTATATTACTCTATAATTTGACTATAAAGGTGTAGTTTAGATAGAGACTTGTTATTTTTGCTGTTTAGACTTGAAAAGCAATTAGCTGCAGAATCTAGTTTTTACTCTGGTACGAAACTCTTATATCCTTGTTGACTTCAGTGGAAATTTGAAACTTCAACCTTTTCTCTAGAGGGCTCCTAAAACTATTTCCCTGGCTTTGTGTTGAAAGGACTGTGATATACAGAAGTGGGTGGAAGGGTAAGAGATTCTCAGAGGAGTGCCTGACTTAGAGCTAGCTCTGAGATTGTGAGATTTCCTGGTGGCATGTTTGTGTCACAGATTTTGTGTAGCATTCATAGATCCTGAACCTAAGGACTATATTTCTATTTGGAGCAAACATTGACCTCTTTTTCTGGGCTGAAAACAGTGAAGTGTATCAGTTTTGGTAGCTTGGGTTATAAGAAACCTAAATTAGTTTGAAGTGGAATTATCTTGATGAAAGGGCAGTTGAAAGCCCTTGACACTGGACAGAGGATTGTCTAGTGTTTAATCTTGGCTCAAAATGCACCAGACATAATGAGAGTCATTATGAACTGCTGATCTCTTACCCCTCCCCTCAGCAGACCCTATTAGACTTGCAAAAATAGCAAACAGTGTGTGTGTTTGGCATGGTGCCAGCTGTGTACTAGAGAAAGAAAGCATACCTTGTTTGCACTCCAACCAGATACTGGTGCATCGTGTTACAGATCTGCTTGGTTCTGAGCTCCTCTGTTCAGTCTCATCCTGACAGATGCTGCCATTGCCACCCTTAGCAAGACAAATGCACCCACTCTAAGGGAGTTGGCTTTTGCTCAGCTGTGCTTGCCAGTGCTCTAAACTGATATGATTGTGTACCTGTGGAAAGGTAAACAGCCTGTGGGCCTGTTACCTTCTGCCATTTTGTGCATTACTGTTTGAGTTTTTGCCATTTCCAAAGGAGCAGTTTTAGCTATCTTTGATCAGATAAATGTGTGAGTCCTGAACTTCTCTTCTTGTTTTTTGAACAACAGAGATTTGGTAAGCACCCATAAAGGTGCCCATGAAGGTTCCTACCCTGACTCCACTGTCTCTGTAGGTAGAAAAGTATACAAAGAATTACATAATTATGACCTGAATAGCTTTGTGCCTAAAGCACTCTAATGTCTTAAAAGAGTAAGGTGGGGATCTCTGAGGATGTGTGTCAGGGAGAGTCCTCTTTCGTGGGCTATGAGGTTAAGTAGAGCTTAGAGCATGTGACTTACATGTTGCTGGGGTCTAAACTACAGGAGGAGAAGTGGCTTGAAATAAGCTTGATGAACCTGGGCTGGGGCCTGGTTTTGAAGGTTGTAGGCAATGAGGAATCATCATAGAGTTTGAAGACAGAGGAATAGCCTTTTAAAATTATTGACTTTTTTGATAAGTATTACTCTGGTGGCAATCTGGAAACTGGGATTATGCAAAAAGTGGTGAGAGCTGCAGGAGTACTAGGCTATTAAATTGGGAGATTGGAACCATAAAGGGTTTTTGGACTAAAAAAAAAAAAAAAAAACCAAACAAACCCGAAAATGTGAGGTATCCTGAGTGCAGGTAGAGAGAGAGTAGTAAGGGCAAGAAGAGACTGAGAGATATTTAGGAATCTTAAAGATAGGACTTGGCTAACAACCATATATTAAGAGAGTAGAAAGAGAAGATAAAAGAGAGTAAGGAAGGAATTGCTAAGATTTTCAGCTAAATAGTCTTTGTAAATACATTTACATAGGAAATAGGGAGGGCAGAGGAGGTTGGAAGGATGCATGGTGCTTCAGGTTGGGAAAGCTGAGTTTAAAGTACCTGTGGAATCTGTAAATATCAAGTAAATTTCAGTGTAAAATTTGGACTCACAGTTTACAAGACAAAGGGCGGGTGGATGTCCTAGATCATTTGAGTATTACGACTTTCGTCTGGCTTGATCATAAGAGCCAGGAGACCCTGTAATTCAAGACTGAGGAAGTCGGTGTCCCATGGTAACATTGTTGCAGATCAGACCCACCTAGACCAGCTGATAGCTACTAAAAAGACACTATTTTTTAGCATGGTAACATTGTTGCAGATCAGACCCACCTAGACCAGCTGATATTTGCTAAAAAGACACTGTATTTTTTAGCTCTTATGTTTAGATAACCATCTACCAAGAGCCCATCTCAATTTGCAGAGAATAATAATAATAGGGAGTTCTGTGTATCCACTGTTTGGGAACCATTCCACAGGATCACAGATCGGAAGTCTTGTCCTCTGCTGAGACTGGGCTTTTCTGGAAAGCTTCACTTGGATTTTCTTTATCTCAGTAAATGAAGTAGCATTTGTTCTACATATTCAGATAACAGAATAACTTTTGTAGAAAGCAAAAAAGTTTCTCCTGTCTATAGGCCTTTGGCCCGTCTTGGTAAGTCTGTCTGCTTTTTCCACTGGACTTGCACCATCTGTAACATCTGTCCTTTGGGACCCACAGATATTTTTTGATTATGTTAGGCAAACTGGAGCTTGATGTGACTGATGTCATCTTCAGAAGCAAGTTGCTCTCAGTGACTGCCAGTTCACCCCAGGAGGGGTAAACCTGTGTCATCTGAACATGTTCCTATGTTGATAAGTAGGCCCATAAGTTATTTACTGAATTAGAATATATTGCTCTTACGAAGTACATGTCACTTCGCTGCAAGCCTCCTGTGTTCCTGTAGGATGGATGGATATGGATATATACACATATACACACACTACTCATTTATTTATGATACTACTATTTATTATGCTAATTAAAATTTACATATATTATAATTTTTGTTTATTAGATTTCTCGGTCAATTTATTTTTATTTTTTTAAACATTTTATTTATTTATCTTTAGAGGGGCAGGGAAGGAGAGAGGGAGAGAAACATCAATGTATGGTTGCCTCTCATGCGTCCCCTGCCAGGAACTGGCCCGCAACCCATGCATGTGCCCTGACTGGGAATCGAACTGCGATCCCTTGGTTCATAGGCCTGCACTCAATCCACTGAGCTACACCAGCCAGGGCAAGATTTCTGGGTCAATTTAAATATGATTATATCCAACAGTGAATTAACAATCTATAAAGTGGGCATAACTGGTAAAAACACTAATATAAGAGTGTAATAGGTGTATCTAAATTCCATTTAAAAGATATAAATGCACATTATTTTAGTAAACTTGAGAATTATTAACTTTTCTTCTTTTTTCTCCCTTCTACTCTTACTCCTTCTCTCTTCTCTTTTGTCCTCCCTTTGCCTTTTCCTTTTGTCTTTTCCTATTCATTCATTCCCTTCCCTTCCTTTTTTCACTTTATACTTTACCCTGTTCCTTTTCCCTTGCTTTCATTCTTTTCCTTTATCCTGATTAGGGATAAACTGGTAGAGTTGAGCAGACTTGTGAGGGCCTTTAGGAGCTGTGTGTGATGCAGAGTAACTAGATGACTTTGTGTGAGAAGCCATGAGAGAGCATATGGAGAGTCAACAGGCCAGTCTCCCTAAAGGTTGTTCCTGACTCTGGAGAGAAAATTATTTCTAACTTTGGACTGCTACAAAACTGGGGAGAAGTCTGGAAGTGGAAAATTGAAGGCAGCTCATAAACCTTCTGTGCCCATAAATAGAGATTAAAATGTGGATGTATTTGCAGGAGAAGTTTGGTCTGGGAGTCAGGATGCTATTTGCCCAGGCATTTTCATGCTGTTGGGGGTCAAGGATTTCCTTGTCCTCATTGTGCTGCTACATGGAATGGTGTGGCCCAGCTGACTTCCAAATCTGTCTGGGCAAGGATATTTGCAAGAAAGCATGACAGAAAAAGGGAAAGAGAGCACACATTAAGTCTGGGTACTTTAAACTAGATCATAGTTGATATAATCTAATGCCTTGAAAAAATTCTTGAGGCCACTTGGATGAGAGAATTCTGGAAGCTGTTTCTCTAGGGGATCCAGGAGTATGGGTTTCTTCCCCACTGAGAAGAAGGAAGGGCTCAATCATCACTGTACATGTCCCTGAATAGTCTTCTTTTTCTCCCTCTTCCCCTCCTTCCCCTCCTCTTCCTCGCCCTCCACATTATTCTTTTTCTTCTCTGAGTGTTTATGCCAGGAAATAGCTTTACCTCCTTAAAGAGAATGCTGTGATGCTGTCAGTTCGCATAATGCTTCTGTGCCCTTTCCATGTGTCATGGTGAAGCCCCTGTCTCCTCAGCCATGGGGATTTGTTCCTGTCTTCAGGAACTGAGTTTGGGATGTGGCAGGCAGGGGCAGTGTGTGCTAGAGGAAATCTGGTACCATAATGTGCTGGTAGGGGTATGATGAGGACATGTTTTTGGGGTGAGAAGTCCATGCTACACATTTCAAATACTTAAGAAACTTGTCATGAAATTGGTACCTTTAAGATTCTGTTGCTCAATGAATATATTTTTTACTGCTTTAGGAATAATCTGAAAGCCCTTCCTTGAACTCCTGAACTATAATGACTGCTTGTTACAAATTGTATTTCTTGAATGCAAGGCCTAATCGGTATACCATATTCTTTGAACTGTTAAGATTGGTATACCGTATTCTTTGGACTGTAAGATGCATCTCCCCTCCCATCTGGGAGGAATAATGGTTGCAAATGTTGCTGTTGAGTTCTGTTTACATTTACATTGATAAAATATTATATATTTTTGTTACTAATTATTTTCCCGTATTTTTGCTTCAAAATTTTTTCCCCTACTTTCCTCTAAAACCTAGGTGTGTCTTATAGTCTGAAAAATATGGTAATTATGAAAGACCTTCTAGTCTCATCAAATAAGACACTTTCTCCCCAACATTTTTCTCCCTAAGTGCTACCTCCTTCCCCATGTTCTTACGTGCATCTTCCCACTGTTTTCTGCCCTCTGTAAAGCTACAAATTCAGTGCTTACACTTTACCATGCTCCAGGAAGCTTTCTTGCCTCTATGGGCCATATAGATCTCTTGTTTTTGTTTCTGGTGTTGCATGAGGAAATTACGATTTTTTAAAAGCCACTGACCCTTTGCACTTCAGAAGAGTATGGGTTGGTAAGTCATACATTGGATACATGGTCGGACTTAACAATGTAGGACAACAAATAAATCTTAAGACATGGCCTTGCCCTGAAAATGTTTACAGTACAGTGACAAACCTGAAACTAAACATGATGGAAACTGGAAATAACTGAATAACTTCTGTGACAGGGAGGGGGTGGTGTTATGGAGAGAAAAACAGTGCGAGCTAACCCAGGGAAGTGTAGTGAGCATGGAATGTGGGGCACAGAAGAGGGTGGTATGGGAAATAGGAAGGCTCATCAGTGGAGGGGAGTATGTAGGTGGAAGAGAGTCTTAAATGGGAAGGAAGCAAGTAGGGTGTGGAAGCCAAGAAAAGGAGTTTAGGCTAAGAAATGGGGATCAATTAGAGATAGTCGAATGGGTGAATAAGATAGTAATGTGTGGAATGGTTAGAAGGGAGAGTTATAAAGACCAGCCAGAAGAGACTGCTGAGATAAGCTAGTCTTGCTCATAGTGGGAAGGATGGGGAATGGTGACTTGGGAAGATGTATCAAAGGAAGAAATGACAGGGCTCAGACATATCAGTGCAGGCCTTGTGGGAACTGCAGTTCATGTTTTAAACCGAAATGTTATAATGTCATAGGTATGTGTGATATAAGTAAGTCCAATTTGTAAAGATTTAGATTTTATACTGATACAATGTTTTGCATGACAAAAGGAAGTTTTAAACACACTTGTGTAACTGTCACATTTTTTTCTTTGACATTGTATCAACTTTCTTACCTGTAAATGGAGGCAACATGTTCCATCTCTTTAAGCTTCATTCATTGAAGGCTCAGCCTGTGTGCAGAGAATTTGGTTGACAATTTAAGAACTAAATCCAATCTATTTTCCCATTCATTTTGAAGGACAGGAATTTACTTTATAGAAATACAGGGTCTAGCACAAATAATGCTCCCTTTTTATGAGAAAATCTTTTATTAAAAAATCATAAGCATGCAATTCTGTAGCATAACAGTATCACACTCAAGCACACCATATGACATTTTAGGTGAAATGGTCATATTAAAACGATAAGTTATTACATCCATATTATTACCCTTCCAACCACACTCAAGCAGGCATTACTTCTACCCGACTGTATTTGAAAAGGAGCTCCCTTAAATGTCAAGCTCTGTTAAGCTTAAACTAGTCTTAGTTTTTTTTTTTTTTTAATCAATGTAAGAACATACTTCAGAAACCTTTCCTACCTAGTTAGTGCTCCTGTGCCAAACACGCTGTCCTATCTTTGCCTGAGTCTCTCCAGTGTTGTTGCAGCTGCTGGGCCAAGCTCAGCCCACGTACATCTTGCCAGGGGATAAACTTGATACCTTTTCCTTTCATGAAACACTATCTGTGTGAAGTGAGCTCTTTGATCCATAGTCTTTCCTGCAGAAGCTGAGGGAAGATTAAGAACACCTTTGAGTAGATGAATATTGGATGAAGTTTATATAATTTGAACTAACATTCCTGTTAACCCTTTCACTCAATGGAGAGACAGAAGAAACTTGGACAGTCATGGTTCCCACTTAGACATGAGGTGCTGTGGCTTCTCTGGACTTCTTTCTCATTTATGTATGGCAGAACTTTCTTATAACTTCATAAAGAGAGCTAATATCTATGTATTGAATGAAATATGCTGAAATGGAATCAGAGTCAGTATCTGTATATTAGGAAGTGGGGTTTTGATGATGAACAAGGCTAATGTTCCAGTTGTCATATGTAATATAGTAGTAGTAATAACATTATCAGCTAACCTTTCTCGAATGCTTCCTGTGTGCAAGGTTCTATTCTAAACGTTCTTTTCATCCACTTTCTCATAATAAACAGATAAGTTATATATTATTTTTACTCCCATTTTAGAGACAAGGGAACTGAGGTACAGGCAGGTTAGGTAACTTGGCCAAGGTCTCACAGATTGCAAATAGTAGAAACAGGATTTGAACCTGGGTAGCAAGTAGTCACCCGGGTTTTAATGTCTGTGCTGTATTCATCATGGTGAGAAAGGCAGACAGTTAATAAATCCTTTTAAGTGCAGTGAATTCTGTGAGGGTCTGTAACAGAACAAACCTAGGCTACCTGGAGAAAATGCCCTCTGGGATGAAACACAAAACATGAATAGGTGCTCTACAGGTGAGATGTAGTGGACAAGAATGCAGTGGACAGCATGTGTGGTGGCCACAAAGCTGGAGAGCATATGATGATTCTGAGGAACTTAAACCCATTTACAAGTGGTGGAGAGAGTAAGAGTGTCTTAAGAGTGAGGTTGGCAGGGGCCAGATCAAGAAGGATTCTTCAGGTCCTACTTCAATGATATGAGGCATGAAAATGTAAAGGACTAAGAATGATTGTGTTTATGAGATTTGTAATTGTGATTTATGGTAAGAAATACATATTTGATCTTTGTCCCATTCCTATCATAGAGTTCCTGAAACACTTGAAATTTCCCAAGTGGTGAGAGCAATCAAGGTGTCTTTTGTTATGTTAATGAGTCACTTGAAAATTCCCTAGGTAACAAGGATGGGGCTCCTTGCCAGGAGAACCTGTCTTGTGAATAGAGGGTTGAAACTTTCAGTTTTTCCCTGGGACCTCAGGGGAGGGTGTTAGCACCAATGGCCAGTGATTTAATCCATCATGCCTGTGTAATGAAGACTCCATAGCAACCCAAAAGGACCAGATTCAGAGAACTGAGTTGCTGAAGACTTGGAGATGCCAGGGAGAGTAACATGCCCGGAGAGAGCATGGAACTCTGTGCCTCTTCCCACATACCTTGCCCTATGTTACCTCCTCATCTGGCTAATCATCTGTATTCTTTTAATACCCTTTAAAATACGCTGATAAATGCAAGTATGTGTTTCTGTGGGCCTCTCTAGCAAATTAATCAAAACTGAGGAGGGGGTTGTGGGAGCTTCTGATTTATAGCCAATCATTCAGAAGCACAGTAACAACCTGACTTTAGATTGGCATCTAAAGTAGGGGACAGTCCTGTGGGATCTGATGCTTTCTCCAGGTAGACAGTGTTAGAAATGAGTTAATTGCTTGGCAATAGTGGGGGAAAAAACACACATATCAGAGGAACATTAAATGTTAAGAATTAAGAGGATGGCAAGCATTAAAGGGATGGAAGCATGGGGGTGACAGGTTGAGAGGCAAGTTTTGAAAAGGTGTTTTTGATCACTGGTTTGTCTGATGAATCATAGGGGTAAGATTGTACATAGAGAGTGCAATCAGAGGCAGTTCTTCTGGTCCTGGTTGGTGATGATAATGGGCTAGACCAGGGTACTATCAGTAAGAATGGAGAGAAGCTCAGGAGCTTGTCAGGAAGCAGAGAATTGGTGGTTTGGATGTGGAAGATGACAATAAAGGTGGAAACAATAATAATTCCCGAGTTAAGAGTGAGAAGAAATTTGAAAACTTAACAGACTGGAACTTGAGGAAACTATGTACAACAAACCTTCTTTGGTCAAGAGAAGGATTGCACAAGAGAAAATAGATAGCTTGTGTCATAGACCAGTGAAGAGAGTGACTCTGCCAAGGGCATGGAGACATACACATACACACACGTATTTATACATTTATGTTTATTTTTGCGTATATGTATACACATACACACATATATACATACCAAGATTTGTTGTTTTGGAGGTTAGGCCTCCCAAGTTAAGGTAATACCAGAACCAAGGTTGCCTCCTTGGTGTCTACAGTCTTCTGAGTGTGGTGTTAATCTGTAAGCGCCAGTACCATGGTTCAGTCACTAACACTGAATTTCCCTTTGAATCAGCATGGGGACTGATCTGAAAGTGTCTGAGAACGTGGTAAAACAGTGGGAGAGAAGGATGGATGCCATATCTCCACATATCTCCTGGCTGGATCCGCATGGGTATCATTCCAGTTTTCTCTTTCCCTTGAGCTAATGCTGTTCACCTTAAAACATTTTCTTGTTTCTGTCTAAAGGACTTTCAAAAGCCTCATTCTGATTGTTACTATTTCTGACTAGGTTTTTTTTTGCTAAACATTTGGAACTGGGTAGGCTGAGATAAATTCTAAGCAGATGGGAAGTTTTTATATTGTAATCTATACGATAGCAGCAGCTCCAATCTGCCCTATATACCTTCCAGGAAGTTTCTTTGCTTCATGGCAGATGCATGAGGAATTTATGTTTTGATGTTTCATCAAACTTCAAACCTCAGTTGGTGGCAGCCATTTTAGTGGTTGTGCATGAAGGTATGTACTTGCCAGGGGCATGGGGTTAACTTGTGTGGTATGTGGATTATTTCAGGAGTAGTTAAATGCAGTGTTTGAAAACTTGGGACATGAACGTCTTCTGTTACACTGGAGTTCCTGAAGGAAAAGCAGTTGGACGAGAATGGATGAACTGGTTTAAATTCTGTGTCTTACTTGTGACTCTGGGTTGTTATTTGTGTTTGCTTATTTTATTTTTATTGTTGAAGTATTTTGTTTAATGTACCAAACTTTGTGCTCAGGACAGTGTAAAATATTTGGGATAAGACCAAAAAGAAACAGCATGAAACAGCTTTCATTATGGTCCTGAAAACCTGGTTGTTACTGAGAACATATAGAAAATTTATACATGATCGTATTGTGCTTCCTACTTTGCAGAGTGCTTCCGTAACCCTGCGGCATTACTTGATCCTAGTGTCCTCAGATCAGGGTTTGTAGTTGTTTTCTTTACCCACTACTGTACGTCCCTTCCACTGGAATATACAGTCATAAGAACAGATACTTATTCTCTGCTGTATCCCCAGCATCTAGAGCAACACCTGGCACATAGTAAGCAATCAATTTTAATTAAAGAAATAGACAAAAATTTATATTCTAAACATCAGTCTTAACTCTGTAAAATAGGCTTGGCATGCTAACAGTTATGTATATCACTCTGCCGGGTTTCCACCCAGGTTTTACAGTAGTTGGTTGTCCCAGGAGAAGTTTATGAGCTATGCTTCTTTTTAAAGACAGTGAATATTGTCATATTGCAACTGTAGGGGTCCTCATATACATGTCCTGTATCTGTGAAGATTTTTTTCTATTAGAAAGCCCACCAGTAATAAGTATTATTCCCATGTTGCATAGAGACTTTTCAGCACCCATGAGGGTTTGGCTGGTGCGTTGGGACCCTGCTAAGAGAAGTGCTTTACCACCTAGGCTGGGATCCTAGCAGTGGGATAATCTGAATTGTGGTAGCAAGTCATCTTGGCAGTAGCACGTGTAACAAATGTCAACTGGTGATCTCAGCATGATTTGTATGAATTTCTGTGTGACGGGAGTCATGACAAAACCATTGTGTCTGAAGCTGTCAGTTAGTTGGAACTGTGAAAATCAGTTTGCATATGTCAACAATTAAATCTTTTAATATACTGGCCCATGGAAAACTGCCACTAGAATTATTTTTCTGTATGTACCGACTAGAAAGATGTGTGGTTATCAAGTATCCTGATTGAAAAATCTTTAAAAGCTGGTCTTTAAATTGGAACCATATGCATGTTTTTTCCCTAGCTAAATCTATTTATGTTAAGTATATTACCCACATATGTGTATATACACATTACCCATACATGTGTATACACAGACACAGCATACAGTTAACAGTACATTGATGTGTGTTACGTGTGTGTGTTCATTCAGAGCACACATGACTATGCATGAGCTTTTAATGTGCTCATAGATTGAAATGTAAGGATGTTGGGGAAATTTTCTGTTAACTGAGATAATACAATTACTGACATTCATGTTTCCTAGTAGTATTAGGTTGGTTAATGTTTATAGTCCTTAAAACAGTGCCTAGTATATAGTAAGTCCTCTATAAATATTAACTTTTATCAAAATTGTCCAATCTGTGGCCCACAGGCCACTGGCAGCACAGAATGGCTATGAATGTGGCTCAACACAAAATTGTAAATTTACTTAAAACATTATGAGATTTTTTTTGTGATTACATGTTGCAGTGTATTTAATGTGTAGCCCAAGAGAATTCTTCTTCTTCTAGTGGGGCCTAGAGATGCCAAAAGGTTGGACACCCTGATTTGAGTATATCTTTATCTTTCAGCTTTAGCCTGGCTATGTTGGTGTCTCTATCACTTCTTATAACAATTTAGCTTCAAAGACAGGCTGGCATAGTCTCAAAATTATTGTGTAAGTGGGAGGTACATCTAATGAATTTGTTGTTAATCTGAAATGCCTGTAACAAATTTTTCCTGCCGTACAGGGAATATTAGTATTTGTATTTTTAATTCAAAGCCATTTATTAACTACTTCAGTAGTACTGATTCCTGTTTTAGTTAATAATAGTTCTCTAAGTCATCATCATTCCCTAGAGTCTGTCAGCATCTTCAGCACATGTGTAATCTTCATTGTCAACCTGAGACCAGCTTCACTGAGAATTTTATTTACAGGTTTGAGGGAGAACAAACTGTTCATTCATTAAGAAAAAAAATAGATAAGGTATTTGCTAAGGTCTGAATGTTTGTGTACCCCCCAAATTCATATGTTAAAATCCTGGCCCCCAAAGGTGATGGCACTAGTAGTTGGGGACTTTGAAAGGTGCGTAAGTAATGAGGGTGGGACTCTTGAGAGATCTATAGTGTTTTCTACCATGTGAAGTTGCAGCAAGAAGTTTGAAACCTGGAAGAGGGCCCTTGCCAAAACACGATCATATCTATTTTGGGCCAGGTTTGTTTGGGCATGTTCAAAAAGGTAGCATGTTATTATATATAGACCACTGGACTGTACTCTGGGCCTTTTCAGGAAGGCTGCTCTTGTAATTTGAGTCATCTGCATTTCAATAAAGTATTTTATCTATGGAGACCACTGTAGAAGGTATTTGTATTTAGGGTATTGATTTCAAAAAAACATATGGATAGGATATATTATCTTTGAATTTTAGGGCAGTTATGAAATGGAGTCATGGGGGCTGCTGGGCTAAGAACCACTGAACTTGATGGCCACCCACTTTGTTCATGCTGCATTTTTATTTTTCTGTCATTTGGGGAAAAGATAATCTTTTAGTAGGCTTTTTAGAGTTTGACTGTAAGATTCAGAGGAGTAGTCTTTTGTTGGGTGAGACTTTTTTTTTTTTTTTTTTGAATAAAGCCATGCTTTTTTTAAAGTTTATGAGTATGCTCTGTTTTTATCCTTAGAGATTAGATTTCCTGGTATACAAGTAGAAATATATATTAAACCAAATAGATATTGGTAGTAATGGGGAAGTTTGCAGACAGTAAAGCAACCTACTTTGATGAAAGGGCCAGATGGGTTTTAGATCTATAACCCTCCCCCCTTTTTTAGCAACCTAAGTATTCTGAGAAGCATTAGGAAAAAGTAAAACATACCTTAGTATTCAGGGTCAGCCAACCTGGTTTTCTGAGTATCTTCTCTACTAGCTATATGACTCTGAAGTTTGTATCTTTGTCTGCAAAATAAAGCTAAATGATACCTGCTTTATGATTTAAAAAAAAAAAGTGTAATTGGCATACTATTATATTAGTTTCAACTGTACAACATAATGATTTGATATTTGTATATATTGTGAAGTGATCTCCACAGTAAGTCTAGTTCTAAACAGTCCATCATCATACATAGTTAAAAATATTTTTCTTAAGAACTTTCAGGATCCACTCTCCCAATTACTTTCAAATGCGCAGTGCTGTGTTAACTATAGTCACCAGGCCTTAGATTACAACCCTGTAATTTAGTCATTATTTCTTTATTCATTTATTTTTCGGTGGAGTCTTTAAGGTTTTCTATACATAATACCATGTCATTCGCAAATAGTGACAGTTCTACTTCTTCCTTTCCAGTTTGGATGCCCTTTATTTGTTTTTCTTGCCCAATTGCTCTGGCCAGAACTTGCAGTATTATGTTTAATAAAAGTGGCAAGAGTGGGCTTCCTTCTCTTTTTCCTGATTTTAGAGGAAGAGCTGAAAGCTGTTCATCATTGTGTATGATGTTAGCTGTAAGCTTGACTCTAAGGTTTGCTTCCTTTGTCTGCAAAATAAAGCTTATGATATGTGCTTCACAATTTTTAACAGCTCTATGAATATATATTTTATATACCATAAAATCCACCAATTGAAAGTGTACAGTTTAATGCTTTTAGTGTATTTATAGTTTTACAGCCAGCAATTACCACAGTCGATTTTAGGCTTTTATGTTACTCCAGAAAGAAACCTTAAACCATTACATATAAATGGATATTACCTATAAGTGGAATTATATAATGTCATGCTTTATGATCACCTTCTTTTACTTAGCTTAATGTCTTCAGGTTTCATCCATGTTGTGGCAAATATAGTAGTTCATTCTTTTTTATTGCCAAATTATACTCCGTTGTATGGATATACCATATTTTGTTTATCCATTCGTCAGTTGATGGACACAATGATTTTTGTGAAAACTGAGTAGGAGAGCAGGTAGTAAAGTGTATAATGATAGTTTGCACATAGAAGCAATATGTATTTTTGTTATTTCTTTTCATATGGTTTGGACAGGCTTCTTGTGTGAATTAGAGCAGCTCCTCTGGTCTTACTAGGCAAGGGAAACAGTCTCATTGATTAAACCATCTGTCTGCCAGTTGTCTCACATTGGTTCTTAATTCATTGAAGATCCTGGTGGGCACTCAAGTTTGATACTAGAATTCACACTGCTTTTCTCAGCAGCCAGAATTGTTTAAGTGTTACCAACAGTGCTTGTTGTCATTATAGATGCTCTGTAAGTAGCTGTAAAGAGGGATTTGAAGGGATTGAAAGAAAGATCACCGAGGCTTACACAGATGTCAGATAATCTAGTGCTGATCCTCATTCTGAACCTGAGCATTGATATCAATATCAAGCTAATGATTGGCATGTTGTGTGCCAGGTTTGAAAGGAAATAAGGCTTTGGCAGTTCCATCCTTTGCTGACTCTCCAAAACATAGAAAATTGCGGAGGGCTTACATGACATCAGAAAGGAAGTTCATGTTACATATATGGGGCTCTTGGCAAAAACAAACAAACAAACAAACAAACAAAACAACTCTATCTCTGTTTTAGGATTTGGGATTGTGAAATTCTAGGTAATGACTAAATGACAAGTAAAATTCAAATTGAAGTAGATTATTACCAAAGGTCAAAGCAATTATTTGAAAGCATTTTGTGTTTTGTTGGCTGTGGAAATATCATGGGACTCAATTATAATATTGTAAGTAGAGTTTCAGAAATACTGCTTTAATAATTATCTACTGAAACTCTACTTAAGTTATCATAATATAAAAAGAAAATTCTAAACAAGGCCCAAAGAAAAGGCAGTTAGCCCTTTGTATCTGTGGATTCCACACCCACATATTCAGCCAACTTCAGATCAAAAATATTTTTTAACAATGTTGCATCATTGTGGACATGTACTATGTAGTTACGCCAATGATGGTTGTATCTATCCTGAACTTGTACAGACTTTTTTTGTTATTGTTTCCTAAACAATAATATAAGAACTATTTATATTTACATGGTATTTACATTGTAGTAGGCATTATAAATAATCTAGAGATGATTTAAAGTATATGGGAAGATATCCATAGGTTAAATGCAAATGCTGTGCCTTTTCGTATAGAGGACTTGAGTATCTGTGTATTTTGTTGTCCATGGAGGTACTGGAACCAACTCCAGCAGATACCAATGATGACTGTTATTTTAGCATCTATTGTGCTATTGGCCTACCCTGTTTGTCATACAGAAAAACAGAATAAATGTTCTTTGACTAGTAAGTACTCTTATGTCCAAGTTTCTATTTAAGGTCATGAAATAAGTTGTTATAATTGAAATTTCTGGTGACAGTTTTTTTAAAAAAAAGATTTTATTTATTTATTTTTAGAGAGGATAAGGGAAGGAGAAAGAAAGGGAGAGAAACATCAGTGTGTGGTTGTCTCTTGTGCACCCCCTACTGGGGACCTGGCCTGCAACCCAGGTATGTTCCCTAGACTGGGAATCAAACCAACAACCCTTTGGTTTTCAAGTAGGCACTCAGTCCACTGAACCACACCAGTCAGGGCTGATTGCTGTTGTAAAGATAAATTTGTCATATAGGCTTTCTGTGCTTGTTCACCTTGTTCTGCAAAACCAAAACATTAATAATAACTTACATATATCGAACACTTTATATGGATTATCTTCTTGATCAAAGATAGTACAGTTAATCTCTCTTTTCTATAATGAGAAAACTTAGGCACAGAGAGATTAAGTTACTGTCCCAAGGTTACACAGCTTTTAAGTAGCACTTTTCTTCATAGGTTTCTCATTTTGTAAAATTTAATGTTATGAAAAGTGCTTTAGAAATTCAGGTTTTACTCGGATACTCTTTCCTTTTGTCCTGTCTGTGTACAAATCAAAACAGATGTGGTTTATTTCTTAGGAAATTATAATAGATAAAAATAGTCCTATACTGTAATTATATTAAGAACTTTGTCTTTTAATAGTGGTGACCAGTAAGCTCAGCTGCTAATCTTTATCCTGTGAATAGTCAGGTGGCCACTAAAGCAAGCCTCTACCTGAATAATTCCAAGTAACTTTTCAGAGGGAATTCCAACTCATTCAATCACACTGCACCAGATAACTTTGTACAAAAGATATTCTTACACTTCTTTACCTATAATTATCAGCTGATAGTTATTAGTGCCAATTCAATGCCAACAGGAATCCCAGGCTTAGGATTTAGTGAGGAAGGAAGCTTTATTTAGTGCAGACAGCTCAGTTGTGATACAGCATGGCTATGGAGCAAACAGCTCAGTAGTGTTACAGCTCAATTATAAAGCAGCACAGCATGGCTGTGAGGCCAGCCCTGGGGCTAGGATCCTCTGCCTAGTCAGCTCTGCTCTGGTCTAGTTTGGTCCACTCCACTCCATTCTGCCCTGTGCTGGTCTGCTCTGCTCAAGTGATACATCTTCATGTTTCAGCTGAACCTGCAGGGGTGGGGTGGGGCAGAATTAGTTTTCAGTCTTCCATGGAAAGGGAAAGGGCACTTGCAGAACCAGAGGGGAGCTGACTTAAATAGAAACCCCTGCTCCTGGTCCTTGCTTGGTTTGTCCTCATGCAAATGAGTACTGCAAATCCTCAGTTTTGGTTGATGAAAAAGGCGCTGTCCTGATTGGTCAGAATGGAGCCTCTCTGATGGGCTGGTACGCCCAGCTCTGGTTGAACAGGAAAGCCTCAGTCCTATGGGTTGAAAACAAGATTCCAGGAAGTCCTCTAGAGGGGCTGGCTCAGATAGCAGAAACACAGTGCAGAGGCATTCAGTTTAGTGCAGGCTTCTCCTTGAAGTGCAGTTTGTGTAAGAAACCCATGTTGCTGGGCTCTGTTTTTAAAATTTGAGCCCAGTTAGCCACTTAGGGTCCTTCTTAGTAGGTATCTTTTTTCTCAGGGTATACATCCTGATGGCAAGCATTCCAAAGAGAACTTAGGCCTGTGGCTTGTGGATCAAAGTTATTTTCCCAAAGACCAGGAACTTTACTGCCAATTGCAATTAAGCAAATAGAAAATATACTTCTAGAATGTCAGCAAACTAGTTTAAAACACCCCAGCTGCAGTATTATTATTTTTTTAAGTTTGGCTAAGAAATCTCAGTCATACAGATATTTGATAAACAGGAAGGGGATAGGAGAGAGTTATTTTCCATCTTTTATGAAGGACTAGGTCTTTTTAACCTGTGTTGTCCCTTACCCTAACATCTCTTAAATACTTATGTGCTATTATTTTCATTTAAAAACAAGGAAATTGAGACTCAGTGACATAAAATGCTTTATATCACCACCACATTAAGTGGTTATGATATCATTTCAACAGGGAAAGTCAACATTTTATATTATTGGTTGATATTATTGTTTTACTGATCACCTAGCCTTATTGTGATTTGAACTTACCATTAAAATACCACAAACCAAGTGAAAAACAGAATGGATGATGGATGTAATCTACTATATGTATGTAATGCATATAATACAGTATATATAAAAATGAGTGAAAAATCCCTGAAAGATTGTTTCCCTGTTGCCTCATGTCTTAGTAGTAATAGAATATGCTCAGTCCTTATTGTGGTTCAGTGAATGTGACAGATATTTTTCATGTTTCATCTCCAGTTCTCACCACCATCCTATCAGATGGGTGCTATTTTTACCCAAATATTTCTAGATGAGACTTAGGAAGTTAAAAATCAGTTGCCTGTGGCCATGGAGCTAGTAGCAATTAGCAAAGCCATTGCTTGTAACCACTGTGCAATTTTCCTTGCCTTCTAAACTTTTTAAAAAGTTTTACTCTAGTTACCTATTGATTTTAAGCCAGGACCAGATATACATTCTAAATCCATATGTGATTCTGTTCAAAATATTTCATTTTTCCTTATGTTTTCAGAAAAGTTGCTATTCATTTTTCAAGACCTGAGATGGATGTTATTTTTTCTATGAAACTCCCCTGCTACTGTTTATCTGTGCATTTTTGTAGCACCTTGTAGCCTGGCCCAAGGGTGTCTGGCCCATGGGCCACATGCAGCCCAGGATGGCTATGAATGTGATATGGTCCAACACAAAATTGTAAGTTTCCTTAAAACATTGTGAGTTTTTTTGTGTGATTATGTGTCACATGTCACATGAAGTAATGTATGTGTAAATAGCTCTGGCTATTTGACCGCATGTGTTGCTTCAGTTTTACAGCGGTGTGCGGCTTCCAGTGTGTCATCTTCCAAGCCCAGGCAGCAGAATTGACACCATCAGTCATTACATGTGCTCATGGTGACGTAGTCAGGCAGCGATTATCAATAGTATTTCAACCTGCCATTGCAACGTTAGGTGTTCAATGTTCCTTAGAAGTCAGGTAAACTTTCTTTTTGATTATTAAATATACTTCGCCAACTCGGCAGTGCCTCACACATCGCCGGCCACGCTTTTCTATCAGCCTTCTGCCTCACCTTGCATCGGCAGCTGAGAGGGCTGTGAAAGTGCCCAAACCTTGCTTTCTATTTTCTTGTCAATTACATTTCATAATAAAAGTAAATAAAGTCACTTATTAATCCCAGCATGGCTTTCTACAATATCTCAAAAGAAAACAGAACCATGTAAAAGAAAAAATTATAGATGAAGGAAGAGTGTTCAATGAAAAGTGGACAGATGACTACTTTTTTGTTGAGGCAGATAGTAAGGCACTTTCCTTTTGTAGGGAATTTGTGCAAGTTTTCAAAGACTATAATTTGAAAAGGCATTACATGCAAAAGCATGCTGCCAAAATTCAGTGTGTATGACAGATTGTGTCATAAGGACAAAATATCGGAACTGAAAAAAAGTCTTCTTGACAAAAATTTATTCAAAAAGTTGCAACTGGGGTAGATTCCATTGTAAAAGATAATTATGTGGTAGCACATTTAATAACAAAAAAATCATAACCATTTACTCATGTTGAGTTTATTAAGCAATGTATAGAAAGCATGGCAGATATAATTTGCCTTGAAAAAGATGGGGATATTTCTAAAATCAGTTTCTCACTAGACTATAGCTAGTTGAATTGATGAAACTGGAAAGTCTATTGAAAGAAGTTTGGAGAGCCAAGCTGCTAATTTTAAATTTTGTGCTTTGGTGATGGGTGATAGCACTGATGCTATAGATGTGGCTCACCTTGCCATTTTGTTAGAGGTTTTGATGACAAATATAATGTCACTGAAGAAATGGCTTCTTTAGTGCCATTAAAAGATACAAATAAATCAAGAGATTTATACAAAACAGCAAAATTTGTTAAAGTGATTTTCTTTGTCCATTGTCCACATATCTGGTGTAGTTACTGATGGTGCCCTGCGATGGGAAGTAAAAGAGAGGGACTTGTAAAAGTAACAGAAGATGATGCAATTGCCACCCAAAACTCATGCTTGATGAATTATTGTTGCATAGTACATGAAGAAAATTTATGAACAAATGCTTTAAAAATGGATAACATCATGCAAATCATCATGAAGACTGTGAATTTCATAGAGGCCAAGGGATTGAATCATCACCAATTCCAGGAATTCCTTAGAAGTATTGACATTGACTATGGAGACATCATTTACTTTTCAGAAGTAAGATGGCTAAGTCGATACCAAATGCTTAAAAGATTTTATGATTTGTGACACATTATCCAGTTGTTTATGGTATCAAAATACAAATTTGTGCTGGAACTTGATAGTGAAAACTGGCTTACAGATTTAACATTTTCAGTGGATTTAATCACTGATTTAAATGAGTTAAACATTCATCTTCAAGGTGAAAACCAGCTTATCAATACCATGTTTCAAACCCTAACAGAATTCCAAATGAAACTGAAATTATGGCAAACTCAAAGTAAAGCAAACAATTTTATGCATTTTGGCACATTGGCTAAACACAGTCCTGTGAACAACAAAAAACATACATCCTTGCTTTTTGATTTGATACAAGAATCTGAAAACAGATTTCAAGGTTTCTGGGGGGGAAAAATCAGTATTTTGCTATATTTGTGACTCTATTTTCAGTTGACATAAATATGTTACCTGCCAATTTTAAAATTGAATGAATAGAGCTGCATTCAACTTAGAGAAGGAAAAATTTGATTGTGTCTCTTTACTGGACTTTATAGGTCCCATCTTCCCAGAGACAAATATCTCTTGCTTCACAACCATGCCTTATTCATGTCATCACTGTGTAGCAGCATCTGCATTTGTTAGCAACTATTTTCAAGAATGAAACACATTAAGAGTAAAATTAGAACCAAACTTCTGAGAATTGCAACTACTTCTGTGAAACCAGATATCGATGCACTAGTTTCTCAAATACAATGTCAAACATTCTACTAGTTTTATGTTGCCCTCTTTTCTTTAACTGTGTAATAAAAATATTTTTAAAAATCAATGATATTTTATTACTTAGATATGTACATTTTCTATATTAGTTATCACAAACTTGGGACCTGCATAAAAGATTATTGAGAGGGCCACTGGATAATTAGGATTATTATGTGAGAACTTTTTTTGCTTATCTGTGATGGTGGATATCACAGAATTTATGCATGGACCTTTTTTTGGCTCATCAGTTTTCATTGGTGTTTGTGTATTTAATGTGTGACCCAAGACAACTCTTCTTCTCGCAGTGTGGCCCAGAGATGCCAGAAGGTTGGACACCCCTGGCCTAACCCATGCAATCTCCACTGCCTATCCTCTGGACTTTTTTAGGATCAAGTTGTCTAGCCTTTGTTTGCATTGCTAGCATCTTGTTGGTGCTTGAAGAATAGTAGATGGTTAATAGATATTTGTTGAATTGACTTGGATGTTTAATAAATGTTTAAATTTAATTATGGTACTTACTTTCTGGTAAAGGTCATTGCATGCAGCATTGGGTGCCTATGAAGAGCCTCAGTTTTTCAGACTGGGAATTGATGACATCATTCCTATAAGAGATAAGTTGAGTTCACCATTGAGGCTGAATTTTTCTAAATATGGCTCAGAGCACATGGTATTTTTTTTTTCTCTTTAAAGAGTGCTAATGACACTGCTATAGTGAGCAAAATAAAAACTTTAAAAAAATACGTCACACAATTTCTGCAGCATAGTTTGTGAGCATCCCAGTGTTTAGAAAATTAGATTTTCAAAGTTACACTTTATTGATTTATATGCTATTTAGCCTGAGCAAGTGGAAAGAACATGGATTTTTGTGATTCTGGTTCAGCTACTTCCTAGCTTTCGACTTTGATCAAAATAGTTAACTTTTTTCAACGTAGTCCTTTTATTCTTAAAATGGGAAGGGCACACATTGGCAGATTTGGGGATGAAATATGTTGGGAGGAAATGTGTTAAGTTACTCAAAAAAAGATGTATAGATTCAATGAATTCTGCAGTAATTTTTAGTGTATTTTCATTTTAGTTGATTAAACTGTTATTCTGAGTTGATTCTTCAGAATAGTGTAAGCATATTGAGACTCATCTTTCTGATCACCTTAAAATCAAGCACTGCTATATAACTTCTGGCCCAGTGTTCCAAGTAAAGATCAAATAATATCAATGTGTATTCTATATAGATTTTGTAGGAGTTTGAATAAAGAAGAGGGAAAGAGTCACCTGTATGTGTCAAGGTCATGCCATGGCACCAAGTACCATATTTAATATTTAACACAATCTCAGCTTAGAATGGGTAAGTTTGGAGAAGAGTATGGAAGAGGATCTTAGTAAATTTGCAAGGAATACTTTTTCTGAGTTCCAATAGTAATTGGAATGCTATTAGTATAGCATATGGTATTAGCATAGCATTCCAATAGTAAGCAATCCAGTAGTAATTGGAATTACTAAAGCAGTCTCCTCAGGTGAGGATTAAAAAAACAATAGTAATTGGAATGCTTTAGATATCCATTTTAACACAGATTTTTATATTGTTGCAAGTTTCCTTACTTTAACTCAGCAAAACAATTTTATCAGATTGCCAAGGAAACCCCATTAAAATGACATTCTAAATTTGCTTACTTCCATTATACATAATGATAAGTTCTGATTATCTTGACCTCCTCCAGCCACTGGACTGCTTATTTGGATTACTCAGAATCATGGTTTTGAGTTCCCTGTTAGGTTCTTTGAGCTTCTTTAATGGAGCCAGACTTCCAAGAGCTTCTTTGTATCTGGTGTGAATTTGAGACTTATCCTAGAACATGTTGATTTTGAGAGCCTTGATTGATACTAACTTCAGATGTATCTTGATTGAGCTAAGTTAGCAGTTAAGAATATTACCTGATTACTTTTCTTGTATTTTTAGGCCTTTTTTGGTTTTAGAGTAACATTATAATTTTTCAATCTTTAGAAAATATGAAGGATTATAGTTTATGAGTTCTCCAATCTCTGATCAGGATTGCGTTTTTATTTCATCAATTTGTGCTCTGAAATTGCAGAGATAGGTATGTCTGATGCTACCTGATACAGTCTGTGGAACCATTGAGAGCTGAGAGTGGGCACGATGAGCCTCTCTGATACTGTAGATGGACAGTAGCCATCCATTTAGCCTTTGGTCTCATTGAGGTCTCAGTAAATCCACACAGTGAATTAACTAAAGATGTTTGAGAAGCAGCCAGTGGGATAATAAATACTATTGTTTTCAAAAAATGACTGCAGGAATCTGATCAGAAGACGTGCTTTCAAAATGGCAGCTGGGCTTTCATTGTGCCTTTGAGACTTGCATCCAGAAGTATGCTTTGAACTGATTTCCCCTTTTAACAGGAATTTATTAGGGGCATGTGTTATCTATGAACTATAAGAGAAGGGAGGCCTTGGCCAGTATGGCTCACTTGGTTGGAGCACTGTCCCTAACTGAAAGGCTGTGGCTCAGTTCCTGGTCAGGGCACATACCTAGGTTGTGGGTTCCATCCTGGTCTCCCTATGGGTGTGGGTGTTGCCTGGGCCAGTGGTGTGGATCCCTGGTCCAGGTGCAATCAACTGATACTTCCCTCTCACATTGATGATTCTCTGTCTCTCTAAAGAGCAATGGAAAAAAAAAATCTCCTCAGGTGAAGATTAAAAAAACAATTAAAAAAAAGGGGGAAGTTAACTTATTTTATAGAGAAAAATATAGGACTTTAACTCTTAACATTTATATGCTGGGTGTATGTAAAAAATACCCTGTCCCCAGTCTGGAAAATTGATATTAAGGACCTTACATTTTATTTAGAAATAAAATCAGATTATTTTAGTTACTTTAAGTTTTGGATTTCTGCTGTATTTATTCGAAGAGAGTGCTCACATTTTAATTTTTAAGACCTTAGTTGCAAATAGTTTTTCCTTCATTTTTGTGGCATCTTCCTGTTTCTAAGGATTGAAGTTTTTAATGTATTTTTTCCCCTCATGGGATAGCATTGATGTTTTTCCTCTTTCGAAACAAAGCATAAAAGTATAAGTTTATACTTATGGTGTTTATCCTTTAAGTATTTTGTGTTACCTATGCTTCTTGATACAAAGATAGTGATACTAAATTTTAAAAATGAAAGCAGTGAATGTTGAACATTCACTAAATTATTAAGATGCAAATGTGAATTGAAATATGGGTCATATGGGCAGTGGCAGGCGTACTAGGACTCCCCCTCAAATATAAGCAAGTTTTAACAGTTTGGAGGGAGTGGATACATTTTTGAGTAGTTAGCTTTTTCATTTACCTCTGCGTACTATTTAAAACTTACATCCAGAGAAGCACTGTGAATTAGTGAAAAGTACACTGCACTTAACTAGGAGTTAGAATGCTGGCTTGAATATCTAGTACATGTGACTTTGAGCATGAGTTTTTGCCTCTCTAGGTGATAGTTTCCAATAATTAAAATTGTAACCTTGGACTATATCATGGTTCCCTGTTGTGTGTTTTTTTGGGAATTGTGGCAGTGTGCTGGGAGCTGTGTAAAGTCACAGCACAAAAATGCAGCAGTGTCTCTTCCAGATCTATTTTACTTGAGATTTTGGCAAAATATTAATTTATACTTAAACAAATATATATTAAGGACCAAAAGGAATTCAAATGCATTATTAATAATGTGAAAGATATAATATCAAAACTAAATGAACTCTGCTAACTGCAGGCCGCTGAAAGCATCCTCTTGTTTTATGTTCACTCCTTTTACTGTTAAGTGCACTCTGGTGGACAGATTTGAAGATCACTGCATTAGATAACAGTTAAGTCTTCCTATTCTAAAATTATGTACTTTGAAAACATTTCCAATTTAAATTTCCTTCTCCTAAATGAGGGACAGTTTCTAAAGCAGAGTTCATGCATTTTATTTACATGAAACCTATCTCAAAGTCGTTTGAAAACAACACTGTTAAGATATGGAAGGATGGTGCTTTAAGTGTTGAAAGTGGAGGAGTAAAGAGCAATGCCATAGGCACATTAGACCCATTGATGCCCCTTTCAAGTCCCTCTACCGCTACGGTGTGATTCTCTATTTCTAACGCTCACTGTAGTTTTGTTCTTTGTTTTGTCTTTTATTTTAGTCTGCATTCTAGCAGAATGGAAATTCATGTTTCTGAGTTTAGTATGCTGGGTTTCCCCCCCCCCCTTTCCTCCTATCTTCAGCAACAATGTAAGTACTCTTGATGGCGGCTGCTGTATTAAGCCCAAGAGCTTAAAAGATTAAAGAAACCACTAACAACAGTTAGGAGGAAGTTTAAGGGACTGTTTTTCTGAAGGTTTGAGTTTTCATTCTGGTGGTTGAGTAGAAAATTACAAACAGGTTGTGTTCAGCAGCTGGAATGTTCTTCAGCATCTGGGGAGACCCAGCCTTCTGTTCATTTCCCATTCATTTGAAGGGTAGCCGGCCTGAGGTGGAAACTGTAGGCAGGGATATTAGAATTTGTCTGTAGACATTTTTTCATAGAAATGCCTACTTGTCCTCCTTTCTTCCCTAGCTTTAGGGAGCTCTTCACCTTAGGTTATTCACTGAAGAGGGACCTTAACAAAATTATCTAAGGACCTCCCAAAGATTTCCCCCCTGAAATAGGAATTGTTTGGACTCAGTGAATTTCTGCTTTGGAGTCAAGAGCTGGCCTGCCTCTCTATCTCTGCATATATCTCACAGTCTCTCATACTTGAGGATTTAGTTTGTGGCTGCTAGAGCCCAGGGGGCCCTGTCTCAATAATGTATGATGATCAGGTCAGCTTCTGTTACACATTTGCTTCTTTTGCATTCTGGTAGCTGGTTCATAGAGTGAGTCTGACTAAGGAAATCAAAAACATACGCTGATTTGTTAGTGGCTCCCTAAGCACAATTAGGCGATGCTCTTAATGAAATCAGTTTTTAAAGTTAGACTTGTATTTTACTATACCTTTTCTCTTTCATTCACCTTCATTTTTCCCATCCCAGTTAGAGTTTTAGAGCTAGAGCAGGAGCCTGACAATTCCTTCAGGCTCTGGGCGCTGAGCAGATAACAATTTTGTGTCCACTCCCTTACGATAAAATAGACAGGAAGGGACTGTGGCAATCTTCGGAGTGCTTATTTCTTCTTAAGGCAATCAAAACCATTAAAAAAAAAAATAAATAAATAAGGCCCTGGCTAGTGTGGCTCAGTGGATTGAGTGCTGGCCTGCAAACTGAATGTTCACTGGTTTGATTCCCAGTCAGGGCACATGCCTGGGTTGTGGGCCAGGTCCCTGGTTGGGGGCATGTGAGAGGCAATTAATTGATACATCTCTCACACATTGATGTTTCTCTCCCTCTCTTTCTCCCTCCTTTTCCCTCTCTCTAAAATAAATAAATAAAGTATATATTTTAAACATTTTATTTATTTATTTTTAGAGGGAAGGGAGGGAGAAAGAAAGGGAGAAAAATATCAATGTGTGGTTGCCTCTCATGTGGCCCTCACTGGGGACCTGGCCTGCAACCCAGGCATGTACCCTGACTGGGAATCAAACCAGTGATCCTTTGGTTTGCAGCCCATGCTCAGTCCACCGAGCTATGCCAGCCAGGCTAAATGAAATATTTTTAAAAATCATTTAAGAATATAATGTGCTGGCCAAATAAAACAGGAATAGTTTAATTGCTCTCTACTTTTGGGCAGCTTCATTATTTTATAGATCAGAAAAGGGAAGCTGAGAGAAGTTTTGCTTTACTCAAGGTCACAAATCTGATCAGTGGTCCAACCAGGTGTGGAACATGTTCCTTTTGGGCTGTTTGAGACAATTAAGTGTTCTAAGCTCCATCATTAGTGTCACTTGTGGTCCTAGGTATGCACTGAATAGGGTTTCATGTTTTTGGATTCTTAATATTTTAGGATTATTAAAGCTTAATGTAACTTTTGGATAAGCCACATGGATTTTGGAAATTATCAGTAAGAACCCATTGTGATGTCTGGAACAGCTCTTAAGTGGAACTTTCAGACAGATTGATTTGCAATTGTTCTGTAACACCATATGAATTTTCCTAGATTTCCAAGTAAATCCATTTTGTATATTGCTTAAATTGTTTTCTCAACATTTGTGTTCCCATGTAGAACATCATCTCTTATGCTACTGAAGGGATAACCTGTTAGAGTATAGCACACACTCTGGACACTACTTTCTATTATATTGATGTTTGCTATGTGTTTTGTTTCATGTTTAACTGAACTTCCTAAACAAGGTGCTATGCTTCTGTACTTTAAGGGGAAGTCATCTTTTGCCATCAGTACCTGCTACATGCCAGGCACTATAGGTATCTCATTGATTTCTGGTAGCTTTCCTGATAAACTTGTAAGATAGGTGTGGTTATGCCCACTTTTTAGGTAAAGAAAGCAGAGACTTGAGATTGTGTCCTTCCTAATTATACTTCTGAAAGTGTAGAGGCCATTTCACAAAGCCATAGTGCTTCTTTGCCATCTTTCCTTCATCTTGGTTTTTGACTGGCATCTCATCCAAAGGAGTTTCCACATTCTTTTGACTAGAATATGGCTTTCAAAACTTTTTTTGCCCCAATCCACACAGTTAAAAATACTGTTTAGATCATGATTGAATGTATGTACTCATACATGCACATGTAGAAATGCACGTACACATCTGTGCTTACATATACACATATCAAATTGAGGCAAAGTTTCATTAAGTCATAGCTTACTACATTCAGCTCACTCTTACATGCAATGCACCTGCCATTTCCTTTTCAGTTCTCTTCCATCAGCATGCACAGACAACACAAATTCATACAAATATAGTGGTGATTACCAACTAAATTGATTATATGACCAAGGTCCCCTTGTAGTTGAGAAACATTGATGTATAGGGGAACTTTCTTTTTTTTAATTATATTTTATTGGTTATGCTATTACAGTTGTCCCATTTTTTCCCTCTTTGTCCCGCTCTACCCAGCACCCCCCACTCCCTCAGGCAAATCCCCACACCATTGTTCATGTCCGTGGGTCATGCATATAAATTCTTTGGCCACTCCATTTCCTATGCTGTACTTCACATCCCATGGCTACTGTGTAACTACCTATTTGTACTTCTTAATCCCCTCACCTCTTCACCCATTCTCCTACACCCCCTTTCCATCTGACAACCACCAAAACTCTCTTCATATCCATGATTCTGTCTCTATTCTTCTTGTTTGCTTAGTTTGTTTTTAGATTCAATTGTTAATACATATATACTTATTGCCATTTTATTGTTCATAGTTTTGGTGGTCTTCTTTTTCTTAAATAAGTCTCTTTAACATTTTATATAATAATGGTTTAGTGATGATGAACTCCTTTAGTTTTTCCTGTCTGGGAAGCTCTTTGTCTGACCTTCGATTTTAAATGATAGCTTTGCTGGGTGGAGCAGTCTTGGCTGTAGGTCCCTTCTTTTTGTGACTGAATATTTCTTGCTAATCCCTTCTAGCCTGCAAAGTTTCTTTTGAGAAGTCAACTGACAGTCTTATGGGAACTCCTTGTCTGCTTTTCTCTTGCTGCTTATAAGATTCTGTCTTTGTCTTTAACCTCTGGCATTTAAATTATGACATGTCTTGGAGTGGGCCTCTTTTTGGGTCCATTTTATTTGGGACTTTCTGTACTTTTGGACTTGCTTGTCTGTTTCCTTCACCAAATTAAGGAAGTTTTTTTTTTTTTTTTTTAATTATTTTTTCAAATAGATTTCCCATTTCTTGCCCTTTCTCTTCTCCTTCTGGCACCCCCATGATGTGAATGTTGGTATGCTTATAGTTGTCCCAAAGGCTCTTTATATTATCCTTGGTTTTTGGATTCTTTCTTTTTGGATTCTTTTGGATTCTTTGCTCAGATTGGTGGTTTTTTGTTTTCCTCATGTTAAATATCATTGATTTGATTCTCAGCCTCATCCACTCTACTGTTGATTCCCTGTAAATTGTTCATTTTCATTAGCATATCCCTCATTTCTGCCTGGCTCTTTACACTGTTGAAGTACTCACTGAGTCCTTGAGCATGCTTATAACCAATGTTTTAAATTCTGCATCTGATAGATTGCTTATCTCCATTTCGCTTAGTTCTTTTTCTGCAGTTTTGATCTGTTCTTTCATTTGGGCCATGTTTCTTTGTCTCCTCATTTGGGCAGCCTCCCCATGTTTGTTTCTATGTATTTGGTAGAGCTGCTATGACTCTGTGTCTTGGTATTATGCCCTGATGTAGTAGGTGTAGGGTCCAGTGGCACAGCCTCCCCTATCACTCAAGCTGGATACTCTAGGTGCACCCTTCATGTGGGCTGAGTACACCATCCTTTTGTAGTTGAGTGTGGGGGTGCTCTACCTGCAGAGCCCTGCCCGTTCACCACGGATGAGAATGAGACTACCAAGACATGATCTGCTTGGGGAGGAGAGGTGGCCAATCTCTCAAAGGAGAAGGGCCAAGAGCCCCTTCCTCAATGGCTTTTATTAGGTTTGTTTTACATAGGAATACAGGTAAAGCTCATCAATCACTGTCAGGTGGCAAGGATCAAATAATAGATAAAATTTCAAAGAACTCTGAGGGCTTATTCTGAGTCAGAGTCTATCAGCTAAAGGGCTACAAAACTTTGGGAGACAAACTTATTTCCTGCTCGGACCCTTATCATTTAAATGAGCGCATTTTTAGCAAAGCAGGTTTCACAGGACTTTATGAATTCTTTCTTATGCCTGATCACCCAGGGAGCCTGCCGTAGCCAGCACAGCACTTGCCCTCTATCGTTGTTTCAGGCTTATGTGGAGCAGAGCAAGGGAGCCAAGAGATAAGGAAACTTCTCACAGAAGGATTGAGGACTCAGGCTATGTCAGGATAGCCGGGTGGGGGGGGGGATGACGAGGGTCCATCACCCCCTTTTGCTGTGGCCCCCAGAGTCCTTCCTTGAGGGCCTTCCTTGTGATAGTGCCTGTCTTAGGTGACCCCTCCTTTGAGGGAATCTTACCCATCATTGGGGGCCAAGCATTGGGGGCCAGATATGGATGAAGCAGAAGCAGCGCTCCTGCCAGGGAGATAAGCTTTGTCTCCTTAGTGGCTTACATTCTGAAGGTTGCTCACTCAGCCTTAGCCATGGGGGGGTTACAACTCCTGAAACCAGGCAGGGTGGTTCCCAACAGTTGAGCTTTGATTGCTGTTGGCAGGTCAGTGGGAGGGGTTTACCTTGACCAGTCAGCTTCAAGAATTGGCTGTGACCACTGACTGCCAACCTCTGCCCTCCATGGATGATCAGCTGTGCAAGGGCAGGGTGGTGGTGCTCTGACCTAGTCTGTTGCTGTCCACTGGGTACCCAGGCTCTGGGGTTTTCTGGGTGGTGCAGGCCAAGGTCAGCCCCAACCTGTGTTCTGCCCTGGGCCACCTCGGGGGGAGCTTTCTAAGGTGGGGTATGTGCCTCCCAATCAACCCACAGGATTTTTAGAATAATCCATTGGAGCACAAGTCAAAATAGTAGGAATTATGTTTAGATTTATTGTTATCTTTAAAGAAGACATATTGGAAGTTACTGATTATAATATCTCCGTTGACAGTACATGATCACTCAGTCTGTGGGACAGTCAGTCCTGCGTCATGTAAAGTATACAGTTTTCCAGAATGGAAGTGTCACAGAATGGCAGATTCCTCTGGCTTTTTGTGCACCGTGTTGTGGAACATGTTCCAATTTGTGTTGCTCATAAAGTATGTTTACTGGGCTATATTACTTACTGTTAACTAAAGTAATCCTCATAAAAAGGACAAGTGATTTTTTTAAATTTTATTTTTATTTATTATTTTAATCCTCACCTGGGGTTATGTTTTTTTGATTTTAGAGAGAGGGGAAGGGGGGAAAGTGAGAAAGAAACATTGATCGGTTGCCTCCTGGCCAGGCTATTATTATTTATTTATTGGGGTGATCTTGGTTTGCAAAACCATTACAGGATCTAAGTGTTCAACTCAATAAAACATCATCTGGACACTGCATCGTGTACCCATTGCCCATGCAAAATCTCTTCCTGTCCCCATTTCCCCCCTGTAGCCTTCCTTCACCTAGCTCTCAACCCCCTTTCCCTCTGGCTGTCACCACACTGTTGTCTGTGTCTATGTATTCTGTATATACATATTTTTTTGGCTAATCACTTTGCCTTTTTCATCCAGTTTTCCTTCCCCCTTCTCCTCTAACAGGTGTTAGTCTGTTCCATGTATCCCTGCCTCTCTTTCTGTTTTGTTCATCAGGTTATATTGCTCATTAGATTCCACATATAAGTGAGATGATATGGTATTTGTCTTTCTCTGACAGGCTTATTTCAGTTAGCATAATAATCTCCATGTTCATTTATGCTATTGTAAAATGTAAGATTTTTGTCTTTTTTACATCCCCATAGTATTCTATTGTGTAAATATACCACTGCTTTTATCCACTCATCTACTGATAGGCACTTAGGCTGTTTCCAGATCTTGGCTGTTGTAAATAACATTGCAGGAACATATGAGTGCATATATTCTTTTGAATTATTGTTTTGGAATTCTTAGGATATATTCCCAGAAAAGGGATTGCTGAGTGAAAAAGCAGTTTCATTTTTAATTTTTTGATGAAAGTCTATAGTGTTTTCCACAGTGGCTGCCCCAGTCTGCATTCCCACCAACAGTGCACAAGGGTTCCCTTTTCTCCACATCCTCACTAGCAATTATTGTTTATTAATTTATTGATGATGGCCATTCTAACAGGCTTGAGGTGATATCTCATTGTGATTTTAATTTGCATCTCTGGTAATTAGTGGTATTGAGTGATTCATAAAAATTCCTTTAATAAAATAGCAGAATGAGAAAACACAAGAGAATAGCAGGAAAATGGCAAATCTGATACTTTCATTATTTCTATGAACTCTTTATCAACTGTGTTACTAGTTACAAACAACAACTATTTATTTATATCTAATAAGAATTTGGCCAAAAAGTTGAAATTACAAAAAATTGGGAACTTAGGTTTATATTCATGATCATTAACGATTTACCTTGCCCTAAGTGGAATTATACATTGAGATATTAGATAAGGCCATTATGTTGGGTAAAATGTTAAAAATTTTATTCATTTTATCACCTTTCACCATTTCATTTTGCATATTTTATAATATACACAACCCATCATTGCCATATAAATAGCTGCAGACATGTCATGGGAGTGTGCTCAACATTTTTTTGATTATGATGAGGGTTCATAGTCAAAATCATGTGGCGACTATTCCTGGTCTGAAGAACTATCTGTAGAAATGTTCAACAATCGTTAACGGGTATTGTGGGGTCTAGATGAAAAGAAGAGTAAAAATGTAAGTGGGAGACAGAGGATGTTGTGTATAAATTAGAGAATTTCCCTCTCTGGGTGGGTTCATTCCCAAGGGCACATGGCTTGTTAAGCCGCCTGTGTCTCTGTGAATATCTCAAAAGTCTCCCCTTTTTCCTGGCAAGCCAGCCCTGTGTTATATAACACATGGCCTGGCTAGTGGGCATGTGCTGGGTTTTAGCCCCCTTCAGCCCTTCACCCTTCTGCAGATATAGCCTACAGAAGTAAGTGCTTGTAAAGTGCTCTAATGATGTGCTAAAAAAGAAAGAAGAGTGATGAACAGATGTTGATGAATGTAGAAAGCAGCAGCAACTAGTTCCCATTCTTTAACTTATTCATTCAAGTAGGTATTTACTGAACCCCTTTTCTGTCCAGCCATCTTCTACAGCAGAAAGCAAACTACAGCCTGCCAGCCAAACTCAATGTGGTATCTGATTTGTAAATAAAGTTTTATTTGAAACAAAGCTACACTCCTTTGTTTACATGTTTTCTGTGGATGCTTTTGAACTATAATGACAGAGTTAAATAATTGCAGCAGAGATACTATGGCCTGCAAATCCTGAAATATTTACTATTTGGCCTTCTTCTGATAAATGTGGATCCCCAGTCTGGGATATGATTCAGTACTTGCTTTGGTACTGCCCCATGATAACTGGTCCATGAGCTGTATGGCTTCTCTCTCCTGTGCCCTGTTTGCCAGAAAAACCACCTCCATTAAAGCCAAGTTAAGGCATATTCAGGTAGAGGTCATAGATAAAAGCATTCAGACAGGGCATATCCCTTGCTTAGGTGTCTACACAGGCAGTATTGTGTAGAGAAGTGAATGAAGGGCTAGGAGTCTGGACACTCTGGCTCTGATATCAAGTTACTCTGTGACCTTTCTGGGTCTCAATTGCCCTCACTTTATAACTAGGAGATCATGGTAGGTCAGTAATTCTTAGACTTTAACCAGCATCAGAAGAATCACCTAGAAGGCTCATTGAACATATTGCTGGGATACACCCCAGACACCCAAGTTTCCTGATTCAGAAGGTCTGGGAAAGGCCTGAAAATTTATACTTTTAGCAAATTCTTAGGTGATGCTGACGGTGTCTGATGCTCACCAGACAGACAAGTGAGGTCTCTCACCTGTCTGCTCACCACACAGACAGGTGAGAACCATTGAATTAGATTGTCTTTAAGGAGTTCTTTGAAGAGTAATTTGTCTTCTACAATTAGACAGTGTGACTGGATTGCTCTTTGGTAGCCTGTTTCTCTTTGACATTGGGAATGGATTGGCTGGAGTGTCCACTCTGAGAAATGACATTTGGAAAGGACCTAGATCCTAATTGACTCTCTGATTTGTAACCAGAACTATCCTGGACTAAATTGTAATATATAAAGGAAACTACAGCCCTCCTTTTAATAATCAGCCATCCCACATTTTGCCTGTTGCGTCTGAAATTCTAGATCCTCAAGTAATCGGTCTTTAACAACAGTGTGGGAGAACAAAATCCATTATGGTAGATTATTATTCATGGTCTCTTTACATCCCTCCTGTTATGACAGCTATTCTTTACTTTTCACCTTATGAAAACTCTTAAATTATTCTGGTTACCTTTTTTCTAGGTAATCATTTTCGTGGTTCCAATAAACTGCTAATGTTTCAAGAGCTATTGGGAGCCTACTGGTGTCAGAAACTATGCAAGTTGCTTGGAAAATAACTTTATTATTCTCAAAAATTCTTGGTAATATTCTATTTTCCTCACTTTACAAATGAGTAGTAATTACAAATTTGGAGTCAAAGAAGCTCAGTAATGTGTGACCTGGAAAATGTCAATACCTATGCAGATGACCATCAAAAACCAAACCTTCCGAGGTCTTTGGCTTCCTTCCCCTTTAGCCCTTTGTTTCACTTCCTCCTAACTTTCCCTACTTATGTTTGGATCTTGGACTTTGTTGTCAGCTAAGGTTACTCTCTGTTGGGAATAATGAACTCCAGTGTCATTCTGTCACTACAGCTCAGCAATTTTGGTCTTGGTAAAGTTGTCTCTTAACTTTCTTTTTGTGCCAACAGAAATACTTTTCTTCTGGGAACTATTTCTACATTTAAAAATATTTATTAAAAAAATCTGTATACTTTGTTATAAATTGTATTTATTTATGTTTCTGGTTTTCTTATTGTGAGGTAACCTTCTTGAGAAAACTTATTTTGTATTGGTAATTCAGGTTTCTATAGAACCAAGTACTCTGTCTGGTATATATAGTAGGCACTTGGTAAATAACTGTTTAACTGAGGTAGGGAATGGTATGGTAGAAGTTTGAATCCAGTTCTGTCTTGCCTCATAGTATTGTATTCAAACTTCCCATCACCCATGGCCTATTCATTTCTAATCTGATCTGGATGAAGAAGGAATTGTTCCATAGGTGATGTTATTTGAGATGCTTTGTTTTTCCACATCAAGTATGCTATTAGCATTGACTTTTCATTTTGTCAAAATGCATTTTCTCTTTTTCAACTAGAGGTCAAACAAAATAATTTTAGACAATATCCTAAGAACATTTGGAAACATGACATTTCAAGTCTGTTTTTCCCTCTTTAAAGAAGTGTATACAGCTATAATTACTAATTGCTGCAGTCTAAGTAGAGACAGATGATATGTATGTTTATGACAGTTTTCCAGAGGGATAGCTAAGTAACCAGGCTGATTTTTCTATAATGTGAAATGTTATTCACAAACTATTACCATAATTGATGCACCAAGCCACTCTATGGTAAATAATGTGTTGTGTCTGGGAAGCAAGCTAGTAGTCAGTGAATATTAAAGAATAAAACCTCATTTTAAAAAAGAAATAGTAATTATAATCATTCTGAATTTATACTAAAAAACCAGTTAAAATAACTTGGCTGACATTTATCTTTATAATTCTGTGTGTTAAGGAAGTAGGTGTATGAGTAGAGTTGTATAGAAATATGTATAAACATACACACAGTTTTATTAAAAGACACAATGCCAAACTTCAGTATTAAGTCATTTTCCAAAAATATTTGGTGAAAGATGAAGTGAACATGAGAAGAGTTAATCAGTGAAAATTACATTGATGGGGAAGAGCACAATTTCAGTTTTCCCATGTTTTGCTTTTGTTGGTATTCTATGTCTACTTGGAATGTCTTTCCTTACCAAATCAGCTTCTGTATTTTTTTCAAAGCTCCTTTTTCTTAACAAGTCTTTCTCATCTACCTCTGATCCCTCTCTTATTGCTTTCTAGATGCTCATCAGCTGTGTGTGTGGTGTGTATTGATTTGCACTTTTGGGATTTGTTTATAATAGAAGGTCATAAGTCATTCTTAGGTGTATCATTAGTTTCCGCAACCAGACTGCCACATTATTTCAGGAAGGGATTGTTCTGTTTTGTGTGTGTATGTGTGGTTCCTCCTTGTATTTCTCATGAATCATGGTTAGTACTCTTCATGTATGTCTAAATTCTTGGTAGTTGCTGTTGCTTATTTCTTTTTGTATGTCAGATGCTGCCTTATTTTTGTAAAGTTGTTAAGTTTTTGTGCTTTTTTCCCAGTGTCTCTGAAAAGTGCTCTGATGTAACTGGTGTGAAGTTTCTGTCAGAGTTTTTTTCATCTTTTATGAAGTTCTGAAATGAATGGGAAAGTTGTTACTTTTGTCTCTTGGTTGTGAATATTTTTCATCCATACATTTTAGATGGAGGCAGGTGATTAGGTCAGAGTTTTGATATTTTTATATTTTGAAGTAAGTCATAGTATATCTACTGTTAGGAACCTTTTAGAAAATCTCACCAACATTGATCCTGTTCTTAGTTGTAATCTGAATATATTCTGATAATTTCCTTTCAGTGTCATGTGGGCAAAAGTAGGTTTACAGTTGTTTGCATAGAAAATAATGCAATAATTAATAAATAATAATACAAAAATAAACTCTATGTTTTGTGTACTCACAATTTTAGACCTCCTTTTGCCCCACCCTGTATATTATCTGTTCCTTCTATATGGGTATCTCACATCATGTTTTTTTAAAGATTTTGTTTATTTATTTTTAGACAAAGGGGAAGGGATGGAGAAAGAGAGAGAGAAACATCTCTGTGGTTGCCTCTTATGTGCCCCCTACTGGGACTTGGTCCACAACCAAGGCATGTGCCCTGACTGGGAATTGAACTGGCAACCCTTTGGTTCTCAGGCTGGTGCTCAATTCACTGAGCCACAAAAGCCAGGGCAAGGGTATCTGTCATCTTTTGTACCAGTGAAAATATGGATAGCTTCTTTTATGCTTTCTTAGCTCAGATTTCTGTGGCCCTTAATGTTAGACAGAATCAGTATATTCAGCTAATTCAACCAACTGGACACAGTTACATAATAAAAACATGAGTAAATGGAATGTTTCTTAATATATCACTTGTATAGACAGAACCCATGTTGTAAGGCTAAATTGCTCTTCCTCTCAAAAGAGGATTATTGTTTTTTTGCCTTTTACCCAGTATTAAACAGTTTGACTTTTCTGAGGGCTTTTGGGAAAGTTCTGATGGAAAAAAAAAATCATACAACCTCAAGGAATCCTAAGTATCAAATATCACCTCAATAAAGGCAGTTGGTTCAAAATTTGAGCATTATTTGCTGTATTATAAAGCATGGTAGTGCACGATTCATGTATCTAACTCTGTGATACCTTGAGCTTACTTGTCCAGATGATAGTTGTGACATGAGAGGAACATTATCCAGGAGTGGGTTTTTTCAAGGGGCAAGGAGCCCTGAAGCTGACCCCTGCAGAGGCTGTTCTCATCCACTAGTCTCCATATAGCAGGGTGGCTTGGTGTATTGTTGAGACCTTTCTTCCACCTGAGAATCCTAGATGGGACTTTGGGCTGGTTCCCTCAAGGACTCTGGAAACTACTTAGCTTGGAACGGTGCCTTTTGAGTCTGTTCTTGGCAGTGGGCCCTGGCTCTTGTCCTACTAGGCCCTGTGCCTTTTAGGAAGAGAGTAGAGGTTAGATGCAGATAACACAGACATGATTTCTTCCTTCTGAAATGCTCAGCTGATGTGCACTTCTCCCCGCCCCCCAAGGGTTTAGAGAAGAACATACTTATCATGGAATATAAGGGGTAGGAAAGAACATAGGGCTTTCTTTTCTGCTGAATAGCAGACTGTAGAATAAAAATCTTTCTGTTTACAATTCAGCTGTATCTCTTTGTAGTTGGCCTTCAAGTCATTTTAAGTTTTACTGTTAAGCTGAACTTCTGACCAGTTTAATTTTCAAATTTTTCCTTGGAGGGTAAAGGGAAGCTTTTGTAAAGAGTTGAAGTCCCAGAAGAAAAGTAGGAGTTAACTAAAGGGGTGTGTGTGTGTGTGTGTGTGTATGCATGCAAAAGCATGTACATAAATGTATGCGCTTGGTTGGATAGCAACTAGGGTTAAAAAAGAGAGGAAAAGTCATTCCCAGCAGAGGAAGCACAACTTACAAAGGCTGGAAGACTCCCACAGTACTTGACAGATAAATAAAACCTTCTGAAGGTTTTATAAGAGCTGTGACCAGACTTGTTTGCTGTGAAAAGGAAAAGTCCTTGAGCACCCATCATACCTCTTCAGCCTCTCTTAACAGGCTTTCAGATGCTCTGCCAAAGGAAGTGGTGTGTTCCAAGTGCAGCGGCAATGGAGATGAGTTCTTTGAGTGCAGCTGAGGCGATTCTTCCACATAGACTGTCCCATTTTAACAGTAAACTGTGTAAAACAAAACAAAACAAAACAAAAAAGGGGTGGGAGTTGGAAGAAGGAGTTTATGTCAGGAAAGGAAAGTGAGTTACTGCAGAAGCTTTTCTTGGTTGTGGTTTCAGTTATTAAGAGGGTTCAATTGCTAGTTTGCCTTGTCTCTTTGTATGTTTTTGTGAACCTTTATTTCTCCAGTAAGCATTAAGGAAAAACAGAAGTCATATTTTTATTAGAGAACACACTCGTAGTGTTGGAAATCACTGCCTTGCAGCTCATGAGCCAAATGCTTACTTTCACCACTTATGTTCACTAAGGAACTAGGTAACTCATGGTGTCCTCTGTGGCCTCCCTTCCTTCCTCCCTTCCATTCATCCCTTCCTTCTGGCAAGTCAGTCAGGGTTTGAATGTAATTAGAGGATGATTAAGGCTCTGATACAGCAGTTGGTGTTTCTGACTTGAAGTCTAAAATGTGATGTTTCTGTTGCATTCCCAGCTGACCATTACTAAACAAAAGTTAGGTTGTGATGTAATGGAAGGTGACACTGTCTTGACCTTTTAACAAGCTCCGATTGTGAGGCTGGAGCTATATTGACTAATCTACAGCTATGAGCCCAATTCATTTTCATGGGGATCCCCATGTTAAGGTAGGTTTCATTATCCTTAGTTTACAGAAAGGGAAGTAGAGGGTAAGAGATAGATAAGTGACTAGTTTGCAATTATACCCAGTATTTCTCATGTTGGGACTGAGGTCCTCCGATTTCCAAAGCTTTTGCATGCAACCAAGCCTGTTACGTTATATTTTCTCCTGTAAGTAGCCTTCCTTCCTACTTCTACCAACTCTTGTCATTCCCCTCTTTTCAGATGCTTTCAACATAACACAACGAAAAGTCTGTCTTCTGAATTGAGCTTAATTTCCTTCCTTATCTCTCATTAAGAATATATTAATGCAAACATTAGATATTTGATGGGGAAAGGTAAATAGCAATTTTACTTCATTTCCCCTTGACTCTTAAAATAATTTGTATCCTATCATTAATTCTCACTGTTCCATGATCATATTATGTTACCTGAGATGAATAACTCTGCTGTAGTCTTACCAGTGTTCTCAGGATACTCTTACGTGCATTAGCATAATGATAGAGCAAGGAGCCAGGATAGTCTTGTGGGCCCTGCTAAGCCACACACCAGCTGTAAGACCTTGATGAAATCACTTCATGTCTTGGGGCTTCACTTCTTTTCGTCACTGTGGGTTTTGGACCAGGTCTCTTCCCAGTCTGGGAGCACAGCCTTTTCATGGTACTCATGACACACAGGTGCTACCCTCCTGTGTGCACATGATTTTTAGGTGTTTCCTGAAGGGATGGTTAATAAAATAGAACTTTATTAAAAAGCATTATTAAATTCTTAGATTTTGTTTTTCTTTAATCAGTAATACCTGCTATAATTCAGTGTATTATCAAATAGGGGGTTCAGTTGTTCTTTTGGCTTAAAAGGGAGCCTCATGTTAAAAGCTAGATCCTGTTGGTTTTCATGAACTTTCAAAGTCCTCCCCTGCTAGAATATTCACTGAGCCTATGAATGGGTCTACCTATTTGATTACCCAAATTGTAGCTTTTTAGAACTTTTTGTTATCTTTTCCTCCTTTCCATGATCATTTGAATTTATGATAAAGGAAAAAATCACAAGGAAATAAATTGAAATTAAAAAAAAACAACAGTGTTTTATAATCTGTCCCAAAGACAGGATGTTTTGACATCATGTCTGCAGGTACAATTGGTCAGTGGTTGTGCTGTCATCTAACTCTCCCCATTCCATGTTTCCTATGAAACCCTGTGCACTTCTCTCTTCTCTCAGACCACAAGCCCCTTTGGCCTCACTTCTTTACTTACTGGGACTGCATTATGTATGTAATCCCCTTACTACCTCTCCCACCAGCACTCTCAGGGGTTCCCTGAAGCTCTTGTCCTTCTGCCCATTTCCTCCCAAGAGCATCTTGGCTATCTGCACTCTCTTGAGTTTTATGTTCCACTTGAGAGAATTAAAACTCTGTCTGGACTGTTACTATAGCTCATAGGGATCAACATCTGAGGGCTTTTTCAGTGTTGCCCATTAGTACATTTACTAAGTTGCTTTCTTTGTCCCCTGGTGGCAGTTTCAAACTCTTCCCCACTCAAGAATATAATGGTAGCAAGCATTTATCAGGAATTTACTGTGTTAAATAAAATGTACTAAGGACTTTACATGTACTGTCTCATCCCTGTTCTTGCTTTATGACCTAACTTCTCCTCCTTCCTTCCCTCCCTCCTTCCCTCCCTCTCTCCCTCCTTCACTCCTTTTCTCTTTCCTTCCTTCCATCCATCCATCCATCTATCCATCCATCACTAACTGAGAATCAGCTGTACCTAGGCGTGGTATCTAGCCACAGGCTATAACTGTGATTGAGGCAAATTGGTGATTTTCTGTCAAGAGGTCTTCAATTCAGAGGGAGATGCAGTGAGGTAAGTAGATCACAAGAACATTGTATGATAAGTGCTAAGAAGGGGAGAGGTTCAGTATACTATAGATATAACCAATCCAGACTTGGGGATAAGGATAAGGAAGGCTTCTTGGAGAAACTGACAACTACGTGCCAATCTAAAGAATGAGATACTATGAGTTTGGTGATGTGATGGGTACATATGAAGGTATTCTAGAAAGAAAAACTGGGTGCTGGAAAGACTTCAGAGAATTGAGAGGGGCCAGTAAAAATAGAGCCATAGTTTTTAGAGAAATTAGAAGTCTTCAGATATGAACTCCACTGACTCTCTTTCCCACCTCCTAAGTGATTTATATCTTCACTATGTACTTGTATAGCTGCTTTGCTGAAATGGTTTTAGAATGTTAGCATGAGTATAGGGAAAATGCTTCTTCAAAAATATTAAGGGAATGTTTAAAATCATTGTGATTTGGAGGTATAGTTTTTCAGGAGGGCTTCTCAGTAATTATCAGTCTAAAATTTTGAAGGCTAAAATGAAGCTACTGCTTAGCCTGATGGTATGTAATAGCAGGTTAAAAATGGAAGCATATCCCTATTCCATAAAGACATTAATTAAATGTCATTTGGCCTTGGCAAATAGTATGTCCTCAGACACCTTGACTAATTTTTGGCTGAAGGGGTTATGGGGAGGAAAGGTTGGTGCTTCTATAACATGAAGGTAGAGAAATGAAATAATGGTCCACAAATGCTCCTGGTCATTTGCAGGTGTGAAAGGGGTATGAGCCCCCGTGTAGACTTCAGCCCTTCTGATAGGTAATCAAATTTGCTCATTTAAATAGCATAGCGGCTTCATTGTTCCTTCATTATTAGACTGAGTGAACACAAAGCAAATGAGTGGTAAAATATTTTAAACTATTTAAATCATTTTGAAAGGTAGAGGCTATAACATCACACATTCATACTCACCTGTTTCTCTCCTTTTTGCAGATGAGGGTAGTTTACAGCATCTTATAGAATTTACTTTTAAATCCAGATGAACTGTTTTATTTTACTTTAAATTTAAAAAATTTATATTTATTTATAGTTAACATACAGTATTATATTAGTTTTAGGCATGCAACATAGTGACTCAACATTTATGCATCTTATAATGTGATCACTGTAATAAGTCTCAACATAGTTTGTTACTATACAGTTATTCGTATATTATTGACTATATTTCCTATGCTGTACATTACATCCCCATGACTTATTTTATGACTGTAATCCCCTTCCCCCTTTCTTCCCATGCCTCACCCCTGACCCTCTGGCAGCCATCAGTTCTCTGTATCTGTTTTGTTCATTTGTTTGTTTCATGTTTTAGAATCTACATATACCATATTTTTTGGACTATAAGATGCACTCCCCTCCTCCTCCCAGTTTGGGAGGAATAATGGTTGCTAATGCTGCTGTTGAGTTCTGTTTACATTTACATTGGTGAAATATTATGTTATTTATGTTATTAAGTATTTTACCACATTTTTTACTTCAAAAATTTTCCCCCTATTTTCCTCCTCTAAAATCTAGGTGCATCTTATGGTCCAAAATATGTTAAATGAAATCATGTGGCATTTGACTTTCTCTGACCAACTTATTTTACTTAACATAATAGGGTTTCTAGGTCCATCCAAATTGTCACAAATGATACGATTTTGTTCTCCTCTATCGCTGAGTAATATATTCTATTGTATGTATTACCACATTTAATCAATCATTTATCTATCTGTGGAAACCTAGGTTGCTTCCATATCTTAGCTATTATAAATAATGACTCAATGAACATAGAGGTGCATGTATCTTTTCAAGTTGTTATTTTTGTTTTCTTTAAATAAATTCCCAGAAGTGGATTTGTTCAGTTGTATGCTGGTTCTATTTTTAATTTTCTTAGGCAGTTTTCCTTAGTGGCTGTGCCAGTTCGTACTACCATCATTAGTACAAGAGAGTTCCTTTCTCTCTACATCTTTGCCAACATTTGACTTTTGTCGACTTTTTGATAATAGCCATTCTGACAGGTGTGAGGTGATACTCATTGTAGTTTTAATTAGCATTTCCCTGATAATTAGTGGTGTTGAGCATATTTTCATGGAGAAATCCAGATTAATCTTAATTTATTTTGTGTAGATAAATATTTATTATTTGGGGGTAGGGTGTAGGAAATAGAGACAAAAGATATGCCATCATTTGAAATATTTTGAAAATTATTGTTTTCTGTGTTCCTGATTATCTCTAGCATTTCATTCACCTTTAGAGCAGTAATGCACATTCATGCATCCTAAAGCCATTCTCCTAAAGGTTTCATCCCCTTTTCTCCGTTTCATCCATTTCTTGCATCTTCTAAAGTGGGTTCTGATGCTGTTTCACTATTTCTCTTGATAATATGCAAGTTGAATGAGTTAATAGTAGTAAAGCAAAAATAAGAACATTGTCTTTACATTTCTGAAAATAAATGTATGTATGAAGTGTTAATCATTTTTCTAAGCTGTTATCTCTTGAGGCTGAATACTAGGAGCTCTTTTGGCAGCTAGTAGAAGCAAAAGTGAAAATAGTAAAAGAAAGCTGCCCCAGTTTCTCTTTCTCTGGCTACAAGAGGTTGAAAGATGTTGTTACAGCTGGAGAATTTAAAATGCATTCTTACTCACTTTTTGCTAAAGAGACTGGACTGATTTTAATGTTGTCATCTTCTGTAGGCTTGGAAAAGGTCACCTCCTATTCTTGTTTTGGGGATAATGGGGTTAAAGCTGTGGCAGAGTCCTTTTTCTAGACCCTGGCTCTTGTCAGAATAATGTTTGACCAGGTGTTAATCTGTGTCTGGAGGGGGAGTGCTGAAATTCTTTATTCATCCCACAGGGTAGTGGTGGGAGGAAGAGATTGGCCTTCTGGGTGGGTGTAGGGCCAGGGCCTGCCTCCTGCCTTTACTGACATGTGCCATTTCTGATGAAGGCAGCTGAAGTCCATTTGAGGAATTCTCTTGTCAGCCAGCCAAGAGAACAACACAGAGGGAGCCAGAGGGAGGGAGAGGCAGACAGCTCAGCAAGGCAGTTCTGGAGTGCAGTTTCCGGAGCAAGATCACACACAGTGTTTTAGGCGCTAAGGAAGGTGTACAGGAACATAAAGGGGAAGGAGGCCAGGTTGGAAATAGTGCATTTTCCTGTTTGGTTCCCCTTTGTCCCTCCTGTCTCTGAGTACATATCATCTTTTGGAAAACTCAGCATCTAAAAGAAGCCTTTGCTGAAACACTGCTTTTTCTTCAGCACTATACTGTTTTTGTTTTTTTTTTTTTTTCTTTTTCTTTTTCTCTTTTTCTTTATTTTTTTCCATCTTCTTTTCCTTTGAGGGCAGGAGGTGAGACAATGATCAAGTCAAGCTGGTTCTATGTTAAGTTCAAGTATGCAGAGAAGGTAAGTCAATATGTGTTTTTTTTCCCCCAAGGGAAACTTTCCACCTCCTTTAGAGTCCTCTCATTTGACTGGCTCCTCTGGCTGTTGGGGGAAACGAATGAGCCTGGAAATTTTATTTGTGAATGTGTTTCCTCTGGCTTAATGATTCTTTGATGAGAACATAGGCTTTGTGCTTGCATTCTGACATTGCCACTAACCAAGAAGAAGGAATCTTTAAGCCTTTTCCAAGGCATTCCTAAGAGTTTAAAGAAGAAAAATAATGAAACTGCACTGACAGAGTTTATGATGTTTTAGATTGAGTAGAGAATTTTCAAGAGGAATAGATGTTATGAAACTTGATGCATTTTTGGTTAAAATAAATTGGTAATCACTTTCCCATTACCTGCAGTTTACTTAGAGGAGTTTAATTTTTTCTTTTGGTTGACTGACCAGCTCATTAATTTCTGGAGAGCTTTGCAAAGTTATTTGGGTATAAGAAAGAATTCCCATCATTTTGGCTGGCCACATATGGCACTATCCCTTTACTGTCTGTTGGGGGAGGGGGTTATATTATAGGGAAGCAGTGAATTTGGTTGCATGTGAAATTTTGATGTTACAGTTCTGTTTTAATATTAGTAGGCTTTGAGGGAAAGAAGTGTGTATTTCCTAACACATCATCTCTTACCTGAGTCTGTTGACCATCTTTTTGGTCCCAGATCCATATATGTCACTCTGTTGGAAATGTATAGGGTTAGTAATGAGTTTTACAGTAGTATTCTAAAATTCTCCTGTTTTTGAAATTCTTTCTTCCCTGATTTGCTCATTGAAAATATTGGTATATTGACTGTAGAGTTAAGCTGAGCATCCTAGAGAATGGAATCGTGATGTGGCAAGATATAAATTGTGATGACTGCCTTCATACTACTTGTGATTGTATGCATAAGCACATTAAAAAAATCCCTCATCATTCCTTGTTTAAAAAGGAAGTTAGTACACTTCAGGCTTATTTTTTCTGTATTGTTTTTTCTGTATGAATTTGTCTGCTGTGTTTTTACGTCAGCAAAATTACTTGTTTTTTTACACATCATGAAAGTATAGGATTTAAACCCATTTGCATTGTTAACTATTAAAGTTATTATAACTAAAATAGTTTCTCTTTGTTTACAGTGTTAGGAAAGGTTATCATTATGGTTTGGAATTTGCTTTTTTCTTTTACTTTCTTTGAGTAGCTTATCCATTTTCTGCTGTTAAAAATTTTGGTAAATTAAACTGTACTTCACCTCCTTAACCTTTTCCTTTCACCTTCTGTGCCCTGAAATAGAAACCTGAAATTCAAAGTTAAGGAATTAGAGTAAACTAATGCTAAAATGGGGAAAACATTTTAAGAAATGATTTTCATAAAAGGAGAAGAAGGGGGGCATTAAATTAACCACTTCATTTGAATGATCGTATTCTATTTTTTTTTAGGAACCTAACAGAGACCATGCATTCATATAGTGAGACATGGGCATAATACAAAGCTAAATAATGCAAGACTCCATCACTAATTAAAGAATATCCTTCTTTTATTGGGATGGGAGAAAATGAGAAACAAAAATCTCAGTGTTTTCAGGGGACATGCTTATGGTATTCTAGATTTCCATTATTCTTAGCAGGACTTTTTCATTTGTTTTTTCATGATACTTTTTCTATGATATTTGTCTACAGCTATAAGAAAATATATTACATGGCATCTTCAATAGCCAGTAGTTTCTTAGTTTTACATTTAAGAATATGATTTAATGAGCAAGATAAATTAAACCAAATAATGCATTACCAGACACATTGACACAGGAGAGTGTTGATTCCTTGTGATTATCAGGATTCTGACTCCTCTCTGAAATTATGTGTGTATGTGCACGCGCGCGTGTGTGAATGTATTTGAGATCAACAAACATCTTTTTTACTCCCACCATACCGACATACACATTCTCTGTATTTCCATTTGAATTATTTATGGGTTTTCTTTTTCTTGAATTAGGTCAGTACCTAGCCATCATTTCTTCTAAAATACTGCTTAATTAAGTTCATTTTATCCCCCTTTCCCCTCCTCATTTTACATATTCTCCCTGAGCAATTTCTTATTTTCATGTGTTTTAGTTATGTCCTATAACTGATTATTCCCAAATCTCTGTCACTACTCTACTCCGCTTATTGAGTTACAGATGCTTACATTTAATTGAAATTCAACTGATACCTCAAATGCAACATTCTAAATTGCAGTTAATTTCTTCTTCCTTACCCAAATATATCCTCTCTCTTGTATTTTCTACCATTGGTAAGGCTACACTATGCAGCTGGCCATCTGCATTCTCAAAGGACCCATTTTAGTTCTCTTCTTACCATCATTCTCTTACTACAGGAGCCTCCTAATTTAGTGCATTGGCCAAAAAGTCTGTTTAGTTTTTTCCATAAAATAAGACACATTTTTCATTTTTGCCAATAACTGTATCGATTTGGATATTTTGAGTATGTCCGCTATCTCCTGCTATTGGCTTCTAGTGGGTAGAGGCCAGGGGTGCTGCTAAACATCTTCCAAAGCATAAGGCAGCCCCACAGCAAAGAATTAGTGACCAAATGTCAATAGTACCAAGAAACTTCGCAAACCACTTTTGACATGTGTCATCAGTCACAGCACCTTCTGCAGGCACTGCACAAATGTTTTTTTTTGCATTTCAGTTGCATTTTTACCTTTCTTGAAATAATAAAGCACATAATACATGGAAATGTTGTGTATCTTCTTCCATCTTCAAAATTAAAATGGCTGCACAAAAATTCACCAGTTTTGGTAAGATTAGAAAAAATACATGATGATAGGACAGCTGTCACAATACAATCTGAACAAAATTGTTTTGAATGAAGTTGAAGACAATCAAGCACTATGAGAACCATGGTACAGAAAAAAAAACTAAATGAACTTTTTGGCCAACCCAGTATTTCCATGCTGCTGTTCATGACACATTCTAGTGCTCCAAAACGCAAGTAGAATGATCTTGTTAAAAGGTCGATGTGGGATATTTTAGTCTTCTGCTTATTAATGGCTGTCCTCTTCCATCTAATCATCAGTTGATATCCCTTACCTGTGTTAGTACTTGGCCTCGGATATACATTTTATTACATACATTCAATTACACCACCATTTTATTATAATTCACTAATTAGTTTATTCACTAATATATTTTCTCTCTAGCACTCTGAGACCCTAGATATACAAAATTATGTAGTCTCTTTTTCATATCCCTAATGCCAGCACATAACAGATGCTCAACTAACTATTCAGGCTCTTGAGTAAATCTTTTTGGGGGAGTCTGGCAGACCTAATCTTGAATTCCGCTTCTATCATTTACTGGTAGTATATGACACTTACAATATGTAAAAACTTGGTAAAATTGTTATCAACTGATATACTTTTTAAAAATCAAGCTTTTTGTTTTGAGATAGTAGTAGATCACTACACAGTCATAAGAATACAGAGAGATACGATGCGCATTTTTTTTTTTTTTAGTTTTCCTGATGGTAACATCTTGTGAAACTATAGTACAATATCACAGCCAGGATATTGACATCAATATAGACAACATACACAACAATTTTCTCACCAAAAGAATTTTATTTTTTTCTCCTGTTGACCTTCTGTAGCTGTATCACTTTCCTCCCATCCCTATACCACCCCACCAGCAACCAGTACTTTTTTCTCCAACTTTTAAACTTAGTCATCTCAAGAATATTCTATAAATAGAATCATATGCTATATAACTTTTAGGGATTGTCTTTTTTCACTCAGAATAATTCTCTGGAATTCCTCCAAGTTGTGTGCTGTTCCTTTTGTTTCTGAGTAGCATCCATGGTATGGAGGCACCATAGTTTGTTTAATCACTGTTCCCCTTCTGCCCCATGGAAGGAAATGAATTATTTTCAGTTTTTTTCTCTTACAAATAAAAGTGCTGTGAACATCTGTTTACAGGTTTTGGTGTAGACATAAGTTTTCTTTCCTCTGGGATAAATGCCCAGGAATCCAATTTCTGGTAAGTATATCTAATTTTTAAGAAGCCACTGATCTGTCTTTTATAGTGACTCTATCATAGTACATTTTCTTTGGTGCAATGAATGAGTTATCCAGTTTTTCATTTTCACATATACATTTCATTACATTACATATACATTTTCACATACAGCATTTCGTGGTGTTACTGTTTTTTACTTTTATTTTAGCCATTCTGTTGGTATATATCTCAGTGTGGTTTTGATTTGCACTTTCCTAATAGCTAATGATGGCAGGTATCTTTTCAAGTGCTTGTCATCTTCTTTTGTGAAATAACTCTTGCTTGTTAAATGCCTTTTACCCATTTCCTAATTGGATTTTTATTTTTACCATTGAATTTTTAAAAGTTCTTAATATATTCTAGATATTAATTTGTATTTGGATATGCATTTTGCAAATATTTTCTTACATTTTGTCCTTTCATTCTCTTCTCTCACAGAGCAAACATTTTAATTTAATAAGTCAATTCATGGATTTTTATTTGCCTTGCTTTTATTGTTAAATCTAAGAACTCTTGCTCATTTCTTGATCCTGAAGATTTTATATAACATTTTTTTGCTATAAAAGTTTTATATTTTACATTTATGTCCATGATACATTTAGAAGTAAGTTTTACATAAGATATGAAACTTAGGTCAAGAATTTCTTTTTTGTCTGTATATGTCCAGTTAATCAGAATTTGTTTATTTTACCATATACACAAAGGTTTATTTCTGGGCTCATTATTCTATTTCACTGGTCTCTTTGTTAATTTTTTTTTATGCTAGTACCACAGTGTTGATCTTTATAGCTTTGTAATAAATTTTGAAGTCAGGAGATGTCAGTCTTCCAACTTTGTTGTATTTTTTTTCAGAAATTGTTTTGGCTATTTGGAGTCTCTCAAGATTCCATAAATTTTAGGGTGAATTTTTCTAGTTCTGCAAAACATACCATTGGGAGTTTGATAATGATTGCATTGAGTCTGTAGATTTCTTTAGGTAGTATGGAAATCTTAATAATATCAAATCATCCATTTTATGAATATGGAGTGTCTTTCTATTTATTAGTGTTTTCTCTAATATCTCTCAGTTTTTTTGTAGTTTTTATGAGTTTTTCTCTTTTTATTATATTCTAAACTATTCTCTTATTTCATCTTTATGTCTTCTGTTACTTTGCCAAGACATATCTTTGCTGTAAGTTCCTGTTTTTTCTTTGGATTCAAGAATGTTTTAATTGTTATGAGTGCGTTTTTCTGGTGTGTGCTCTAAAATCTTTCTCATATAATTTTAATATTTCTAATAGATAACATTGGTGCCTATTGATTGTCTTTTTTCATTCAAGTTGAGAGTTTTCTGGTTCATGGTATGAAGAGTGATATTTGATTAAAACCTAGATATTTTAGGTGTTATGTTTTGTGACTCTGGATCCTATCTAAACCTTTTGTTTTTAGCTAGATTCTTTTGACAGTTCTCTGGCAAGAAAAGGTGACTGTCATGTTGGGGTAAAAGTCCTGATTGCAACCTCAACCTCAGTTGTCACCTGAAGTAGAGGGTCTCCTTGTTAGTTCTGAGTAGGAGTGCTGACTCTCCTCCAGGCCTCAGTTGATACTGTACTGGCTGTACTGGTTCTTTCAGTGCCTTCACTGACACCACAGGGGAGCGGTGTGGCCTTGTTACCACCAAGCAATGACTCCCCAGAACATTTTATTATACTATCTTAAAGGGGACAGGTGGGAGGCACCTGTTACTGCCCTGCGAGGGTAGAAGGCTAGGTTTCCCACATGGTCTCCACTGACACATCGTGCGGGAAGGTGTCTTTTTGCGCAGAAGAGGTGAAGGTCCACAGTCTCTGCTCAGGTTTCTCTAGCACCAATTAGGTGTGGAGGTGCAGTACTTTATTAAAGCCTGGTGAGGGTAGAAATCTCTCCATTCACCTTGCTGAAGGTGGAAGGGGTGTTTCCAGTGTTTTCTCTGGTGTTTGTCTGTAAGTTGTCTTGCTAGTTGGATTCTTTTCTGATACTTTATCTAAAGTAAAGAGAGCCAGTTTTTCTTGGGAAAACTATTGGCATTTCTGAGCTTCCAGCTTCTTTAATTCATACTGTGGGATATATGAGGCAAACTAACAAACGAAAAACACTAATGAAAACAAAAGCCTAAGGAACTCACCACCATTTCTTTGTTTTGGGTCCCCAGGTTTCTAACTGGTTTGTCTACTTCTTCCCACTTTTTGGAGTCCATTTATGTTCATTTTATTTATAATGTCTAAGGTTTTTATTTGTACTTTGTGTAATAGAGAAAAGTATGTTTATTCCATCATCTTGGAAGCAGAAGTCTCCTAACATGCTTTTTAAAAACCAATTAAATGATAATAATTTTAAATGTTTGCATTACATAGGGCCTAAGAGTAAGTGCTAAGTAGAGAGTGATAATTATCTTCATCTTTTTTATGTTTCTCCTATCTGTGCTTGAAATGTCACCATACTTTGCCGTTTGCTAGAGGCAGCTCCATCAAAAGTTTATATTGTTTTAAGTTGCATTATTGATAATACCTACATTTTTTAAATTTAATCTTTATTGTATTTTTTCTATTGCCATTTAGTCCCCTTATACCCCTCGACCCCCTTCTCCCCAGCAATCACCACACTTTTGTCCATGCCCATGAGTCCTTTTTCCTTTTTGCTTAGTCCCTCTACTACCCAAACTCCCCCCAACCTGTCATCCTCCTCCTCATCTATGAGTCTTATTTTCCTGTTAATTCAGTTTGTTCATTAGATTCAACATATGAGTGAAATCATATGCTATTTGTCTTTCTCTGACTGACTTATTTCACTTGGCATAATGTTCTCCAGGTTCATCTTTACTGTCACAAAGGGTAAAATTTTCTTCTTTTTTTACTGCTAAATAGTACTCTATTGTGTAAATATCCCATAGTTGTTACATTCACTCATCCACTGATAGACACTTGAGCTGATTCCATATCATGGCCATTGTAAATAATACTGCAGTGAGCATAGGGATGCTTATGTTCTATTTATATGGCAACACAAAAGGCCCTGCACAGCAACAGTGATCCTAAGAAGGAAGGACAAAGTTGGAGGAATCACACTACCTAATATCAACCTATACAATAAGGCCATAGTAATGAAAACAGTATGGTACTGGCATAAAAACAAACATATAAATCAATGGGACAGAATAGAGAGCCTAGAAATAAATCCACACTTTATAGTCAATTAATATTAGAGGAAGAAGGCACATACAATGGGCTAAAGATAGTTTTTCCCTAAATGGCTTTGGGAAAATCGGACAGAAGCTAGACTACCTTCTTATACCACACACAATAATAAATTCAAAATGGATTGAAAACTTAAATGTTAGACCCCAAAACATCACAATCATAGAAGTAAACATGAGGCAGCAAAATCTTGGCCATTGGTCGTAGTGATATTTTATTGGATATAACTCCCCAAGGGAAACAAGAGAAACCAAAAAAGAAAAAAATGGGGTTATATCAAATTAAAAAGTCTTTGCATAACAAAGGAAATCATCCACAAAATAAAAAGACAACTTACAGAATGAGAGAACATATTCATCAATATATCTGATAAGGGGTTAATATCCAAAATTTATAAAGAACTTACAAAACTCAACACCAAAAATCAAATAACCCAACTAAAAAACAGGTAATGGACTTGAATAAACACTTATCTGAAGAGGACATCCAGATGGCTAATAGACATAAGAAAAGAGGCTCAGTGCTGAATACACTAATCATCAGAAAAATGCAAACTAAAACCACAGTGAGATTCATCTCATACCTGTCAGGATGGCTATCATCGGTAAGTCAACAAACAACAAGTGCTGGCCAGGATGTGAAGAAGGGGGAACTCTTGCATTGTTGGTGGGAATGCAGATGGTGCAGCAACTGTGAAAAACAGTATGGAGATAACTCAAAAAATTAAAAATGGGTTACCTTTTGACCCAGCTATCCCACTTCTGGAAATATATCCAAAGGAACCCAAAACACTAATTCAATAATACGTACATTTGTATCTTGATACTCTTTAATTGCTATTCCATGGAGATACAGATTTATAAAAAATATGAAAGACTATATTATTACCACTGTACTTCAGAAATAAAAAAAATATAGCTAATACAAAATAAAGGTGTGATTCCAGAATACTTTGTAAGAATATGAGGCGGACTAGAGCTGGTAATCGAGTCACTTGGTATCAGAGAGCACACGGTACATCAGATGTGACTTTTATTAAGCAGTGTTGCCCTTACGCATTGTGTGTAGTAGACGTCTCTTTCAGCAGTCTATGATAGCTTCTTGTTAAAAGAATGTCTGCTATAAAGTTGTAGCAGATGAGGTATGCAAGGGATATGGACGCATATATGGATCTTGTTTATCAGGTGAATATTTTTGCATTTTTCATTGTTTTAGAGCACTTGGAATAAGTTTAACTATAGGATAGTTATGTATTATATGCTTTTTTGCATGAATAAATGAGAGTGAATTAATCAGTTTGGTTTCCTCAATTGGAGGTTTTGCCATGACCATATAGAAATGAAGTTTCTGCCCCCTCAACAAGGTACCACCACAGCCCCCTTCCACCTTTTCAAACTAACTGTCCCCCCCTCTACCTTTCTAGAATGTGACTGTGTACACTTAAAGTAGCTGAGGATCTCACAATATTGTAGGAAGTACAGGGTAGATCAGTCTTTCAGAGGAAGGGCACAAGAATTTCATTGAAATTGCAGAAGTGATGTTTCAGCCTCACTTTGCTTTAACTGATAGATCTTATCTGTAGATATTTGTTAGAAGAAAGGCATTCAGATCCCACTCATTGAGCTTGTTAGGGTAAAGTAGATCTGGTTCCACACTTTCTGTTGTTTTGTAGAATACTTCTTATCTGACATCATCAGTTCTGTAGTGTATTTACAAATTAGAAACAGTCACTAAAGCTTGAAATCATTAAGAGGAAAAAAAAGCATATACTTAAGTACTTTATTTGAAGATAAGTGTTTATACATCCTCTCACCGATCTTTTGATGTAGATCAGAGTTTTGCCTTGCCTGCACATATGAACCAGTTGGAGCTGTAAAAAAATTATGATATCCAGGTGTCAAGCCTGGAGAGTCTGAGTAAAGTGGTCTGAAGTGCAGACTTGGCATTGGGTTTTTTCAAAAAAGATCCCTAGGTGTTTAAAATGTGCATTGAGGGTTGGTTTAAGAATGATTCCACAGATTTGTGTTCCAATTGTTCTTTCTTGAATAAACCACACCCATAATGCATTGATCACAGTTGTCTATCAGTATTTACTAAAACTGTTTAAACAACTTAGACATAGGTGAGTAAATCAAATGAAGAACCTGTTTAAGTTCCATTTTCTAGTCTTTCATAGTTGTCTCATATTAATTCAACAGTAGGGTTTTTTTAGGAGCCCCTTTACAGTGCTCAACTTAGTATTTATGGAAGCATTATCTTACTTTCATTTTGTAATCATCACTGGTTTATATGGTAGCTAATTAAATAGTAAAATAAAACTAGTGTAAACAGGTTTAGGAATGGTTTACTATTAACGAATGCATGATTTCCTGGTATGTCATAGAGGAACATTCATTGGTTCTTAATTGTTCAGTATTTTTTACAAAGGGAATGAAGAGCATCCTTTGATCCAGGTCATCAGCTGAAAGGAAGTCAATGAAAAGATAATTTTATTGTAAAAGATATGTGGTTGGCCTGATTTTTTAGGTCAATCAATATTCACCTACTATAAGGTGGGGATATGTTTCATTTTTATTCCTTAAGTGAATATATAACTATAGATTTTCTTTTTATTTTAGATTTAATTTCTTATTCAGGTCTTCAGGTTAATTAGTATCTAATGTGAGTACCTGATAAACATAGATAGAACCAATATAATCAATGTTATATCAAGAGTCAGAACTGATTTTTGCCTGTGGTTTCCTAATCATCTAAATGATACTCATTCTGGGCCTTCATTACATGCCATTGAGCTTAAGAGTCTTGAATTCAGTCTAGGCTTGGAGTATCACATGTCTTGAAATACACTTCACATTAAATTTGTGAATAAATTGTAGAAAATCTTAATGTTGGATTTCAGGAATTAATCATTGTATTTCCTCCTAATAAGATGTGCTAGCAGAAAGATATTAGAGCATTAGGAGTTCCTTACTAGACTGTCTGGGATTAGTCAGACCCATCAAACTAGTAATCTCCAGTTCTTATCACTTGGCATGTGCACATCTAAAGTTAGTTCTCAGTTGCTTATGGTAATTGCGTTTGCACTTTTACTTTCATATAAATAGCTAATCGCAAATTTTGTCTTTTTTTTTTTTTTTTGCTCTCATTGATCTGGTTTATCTGTTTGTTTTGTCTTATTTTCAGATTGTGTATTTCTTGAGGACAAGGAATCTAGTCTTCCTGTGGTATAGTGTGTACAACACAGAACACAATTTTAGGAATATACTGTTTGAATTAAATTTATTGAATTAATGGCTATTAGATCTCTACTTGGTGCAGGATAGAATACCAAGCCTTGAGAGCTGATCCCAAGATCATTTTTGTTTGCTTTTTTTCTTAGGAAGGAAAAAAAAATGTGTGTGTATGCAGCTAAGTGCAAGTACCAAGTTCTGCTTTTTCATTCTAACTGCTCTGTTAGATTATCTTTCAGGAAAGCTGAGTAGCTTAGCACAGTGAATACTAAAGGGAATGAATGCATTCCATTCCTCTCTCAGGGGACTTAAGTAGTGTTTAACACCACTGTAAAATCCTCAGCTGTGCCTTTCTCTAATGCAGAATTTGTTTAAGAAAGAATACAAGAACAAGGACAGCTTTGTGTGCTTTTTTTTCTTCACTTTTCCTTTATTCTCCCACTCTTGCTCCAGGCTATCCCTAAAAACGTGGGATATTTTCTTTGAGCCTCTGGATTGTGCATGTTATATATATGTGAATCTGAGAGAAAAACAAAAAACTGGCAAAAACAAGGCAGTAGTTACCAATGGGAGTGATTGACCACAGGTAAAGTGAACAAAAATTACATGAATGAATTTGCTTCTGTACAGCCACTTTACTACTCAGTGAACTAAATAAGTTGTCAGAGACAAAGAATGGATCTTGGCATGTGATAACCCCCTAGCCTGGCCATTTACTTAATGAGTGTAGGACTCAGTTGTGCTATATTCTTGACAGAGATGCAAGCCTTCAGAAGAGGTGTAATTTGGCAACTCTACTTACACTCTTTTTTGGTATAACCTTTGAGAGCTTCATTACAGTGACTGTCTTTCAGCAAGAAACAAGGGAAGACTTTAATATTCAGCTAGGTTTTTAGTGGCAAGGAAAGACTTTCTGAGTTTTAGAACTGAAAACTATTTATTCTAATACCTTCAGTCTGCACATGAGGGCAGGAAGCCCAGAATCACACCTAGCATTAGTAGCTAGAAGTGTAGATGTAGAAATGAAGTACGTTTACTCTACTGGAAACCAGTGGTGTAACCAGACTTGAAGCTTTTCTCTCAGTCAGTACTACTTCTTTCCTTTTGTTAGGGAACAGCTATTATAATCCTAACATTGGCACATTTTTAATTTTTATGTTTCTTTCCAATGTTTGCTCTTATTTACCTTTTATAACAAATTGTATATACTTTTATATTATCCTTGGGTACATACATCATTCTAATGTTGCATTTGTCACAATTTCTTCGGATTTTCATTAGAATTTACTAAAATTTTCCCTTGTTGAGCACTTACATATTCAAAATTTTTTGTCATGAAGGTGACAGCCATAATAAACAATGTAGTGGATGTAATTTTTCCTTCTCTTAAGTTGTGTATTCTCATCATTTGCAGCAATGGCAAGCATTCTGTGTAGCCTTCTGGCATCGGAAAATGTGTGCCCCACACTGTATGTGTGGGTGTGAATGTGCCTGACAGAAAAAATATCCCCTACTCTTTGTAGGTCAAATAACTGATGAGTCTTAATGTAGGATTTTGTGTAACCTGTCAAAGTGCTGCTTCTACTGAGAAAGAGAAAAGCATTTCCATTAGTATAGTTGATTAGCTTTGTTAATGTTGGGCAAAATCAGTATTATGAAAATGAAACTATAGTTTTTTTAATTATAAAATTAAACATAGGTGACCAATTTATACACTTTTGTGAAGGAATTTTTGAAGGGATATATGTTAAAATTTGTTGTTTATATTAAATGTATATTCAAAGATATTCTTTCTTCCTCCGGGGTTCTAGGAATATAACAAAGAACAGAAATATTTAACTACAAATTGCTATGATGCATCAAACAGCACAGCTTTCATTTTATGGAGTTTATCTATTGATCTGATTTAAACTATTACTCTTTTTATCATGTAGGAACATTTAAGAATAATTATGTAGTTAAAAATGTAAGAACTTTGACCTAATATTGATTTCAATTACGTTGTTTTACTATATTTTCTTTTCAGATAGGTGTGAGTCAAAAAGGGAAGCTGTATATTCACAAATCAGAATTCTAAAATGGTTATGGAAATTTTGATAGATTCTTTAATAAATAAATGTCTCCAGTAAATGATTTTCTGATAGTGGAGTTATCAGAACCAGTGATAGCACGCATGGTTCTTGATTGTATTATGTTATTTTCCAGAAGAGTTTGACTTAATCTTTACAAACAAATGAGGATGGGTACTTTAGTCTGTGCTGACTGTGGTGTATGCTGTCTGTCAGGTGACTGGTCTGTAGAAAACCTTTTTCCCTTTCCTGGGCTAATTTGTCTGAAATTGCTAGATTTGGTAGCAGACAGACTTCTTTCCATTCTCCATTATGCCAAATAATGCTTTCTGAAAATCCAGATTACTGTTCTAATATGCTTTCTAATTGTGGGCCTTGGCAGATGAGTAATCTGGGAACTGTGGGTGGGAGGAGCTGGGCAACCTCTGTCATCTGCCATTGTGAGATCTTTACTGCATCAAAACCTAGAGGTAATTAGGAATAATGGCTGGTCAGGATATAAGTTTGGGGAAAGGATTTTGCTGACATTTTATGAAGAAGAAAAACTGATGATAAATTAAAAATAAAACTAGTTTTCATTGTCTGAACCATTGAGGTCTCCAAGTATATTTTTTAGCTTTTTTCAATGTAGATATATAATATACACAAAAGGTAACTATGTGAGGTGATATATGTGTTAATTACCTTGACTGTGGTAATTATTGTGCAATGTATACATAAACCATCATGTTGTATGCTTTAAGTATAACAATTTTATTTGTCAATTAATGGTACAACAGTGTCAATAGCAATAGTCACCACACTGTTCTTTAGATCCTGAAAACTTGTTCATCTTACAAATGAAGTTTTTTACCATTTGACCAGTGTCTTTCCATTTTCCCCATCCCCCAGCCCTTGGCAACCACTATTCTACTCTTTGCTTCTATGAGTATTACTTTAAAAAAAATTCTACATATGAATGATACCATACAGTATTTGTTTTTCTCTTTTTGGCTCATTTCACATAGCACAGCCCTTCAGGTTCATCCACATTGTAGCAGTGGCAGGATTTCCTTCTTTTTTATGGTTGAATAATATTCCATTATGTGCACATTGGTGTGTGTATGTGCATATACAGTTGACCCTTGAACATATAATTGAACTGTGTGGTTCCACTTTATATGTGGATTTATTCCACAGGGATGTTTTGACTAAGTTGATCCTTTTTGTGCATCTGTGGCAGTGGTGGCGCTGGTGGCGCTGGTGGCTCAATGGAGCAGACACAGAGCCAGGGGAGGGAGGATGAACACTTTTTGAGCAATAGCGGTTCCAAGGCTGGCTGGCCCACAGCAGTGGTAGCTCTAGTGCCTGAGATGCAGGTGCATATGGACCAGCCGTGGAGCTGGGGTCTGAAGTGTGGGTGCATGTGGAGTAGATGCAACTTTGGGGTTTGATGATCATGTTGTGTTGGTGGGGGTGGTTGTGGTTCTGGGTTGGTACAGTGGCAGTTCCTTCTTAGGTGTGCATAGTGGCACCTCCCTCTCTAGGGGTCCAATGATTCAGCAGCAAAAGCTGCCAGTGTCTTTTGCAGAGCAGGCCACTTAGGACCCTAATAGTATCTGTTGTGTGGCTGATACTGATACCTCCCACTTCTTTGTTCTTCCCCATCTCCTGAAGTCTCAGTCAAGGTCATCTCCCTAGTCATCTTTTCTTTTCAGTTATCTGTTTTTTGCTCCACTATGTTGCCGTGGGTTCTTAATTGGACTCCTGAGCCCTCCATGGGCTATTTTTTTTTTTGTTTGTTTGTTTGTGGATAGCTTTGCAATTCTTTTGTTTTTTGTATGTGTGGGGAGGTGGGGATGCAATCTAGCATCTCCTACTTCTCCATGTTGCTTATATACACTTATGTCACTTCCCTTAACACATATGCATCATGTAAAAGGAATGCGCTGCCGTTTCCCCAAAGTTGAGCCTTGTCTAGGTCCTTGAAGCAAGGCAGGGAACGAGATCCAGTTGCTCTGTGACTCCATCACTATGCTAGCCCAGCCTTCACAGTGCTGTGATTGCTTTGCCTCTTATTTCTCCTGGAAAAAGAACTGAAGTCATAAACAATGAAGTGGAGTCACAGGATTCACTGATTTTCACTGTGGTAATGGTGTTTTCATTCTGTATGTATCAGCCAATATGATCTTTTAAGAACACAGATAGTGCTTTAACATTCTATGTGATCCTTGCCTACTTCTATTTCCCCTAACCCTCTAGGCCTCTAGGAGTCTCTCATGGGCCTTCCTGTAGTCCTTTGACTAGTTCCCTCTGCCTAGGATTCTCTGCCACATCCTCCCACATGGTAGGTCCCTTCCTGCCTCTTGGGTCTTCGTTCAGACATTGCCTCTTCAGTGTCATTGTCTTTGACTATCCGTGTGTGTTTGCACCCTTTATTTTTTCTGACTCTGCCATCCTTTCCTTTTTCTGTTTTTACTAATACTTACCACCATCTGACATGATCTTTTTTCTAAATGTATTTACTTATGTATTTAGTATTTTTTTGTGTGTGTCATTTTTCATTGAAAGTAAGTTCAGTGGTAGGAAGGACCTTTAGGATGTTATTTGCTATTACATCCTTAGCACCTGGTACAGTGCCTGGCACACAGTGAATATACTAAGTATTTGTTCAATAAATGGGAAAACAAAACAAGTTTATGTTGCATGTAGGGTACTGTGTGAGCAATAAAAAATGTTAGATTAAGGCCCTGCAATGTTTCTCATAATCTGAAATTATTAGTTGGAATTCTTTACAGAAATCCAGAATCAGGCTTGCTTGGGAAAATAACCTTGCTGATTATTATCTGCCCCTCTTTCCTAACATTTTTATCTTTTCTTGGCAGCAGAACCAGTTTCCAGGTCAGAACTTCATTGATTTTGGCCAAAGGCCAGTGCAAACTCATTGCAAACTTTCCATTATTATTAAGGGTCTCCTGGCCTCCCTTCCTGACTAGGACAGTTCTCCTTGCTTGAAGGACTAAAGTTTCTCACAGTTGAAAGGCACAATAGAAATCACACATATCAACACCATTATTTTATTTGCTTTCTGAATGGTTATCTGAATTTACTGTGAGAATCTGGTTATTACCAGATCAAATAGTATTATTATCTTCAGTTGTTAGTCTAATTTTCCTGTGTACTGCCTTGTCTGAGATACTGGTTTTAAAGTGGGAAACAAATTAATAAGCAGTTATTTGGTTAATTTTGGGGTTACCTCTGACATAAATACTGTGTTAACCCTTCCAAATATTTTATAAAAATTATTTTAGACTTAATGTGTTATATTTTGGTTTGAGCAGTTTGAGCAGTAGGTTTGAGTTTAGGATGGGGTCCATAGTGTCAAGAGATAAACTTTGCTAACCTGCATTTGTACTATGTGCCTGTGAGTTTACAAAGACATTACTGAGATAAAAATATTGAAAATATTAAGTGGGGACAACTGTAATTGAGCAACAATTTAGAAAATTACAATAGCCATCACACACACACACACACACACACACACACACACACAAGAACTCCCCCCAAATTTTAAAGCCATTACTCATAATGCTGTAATTTCTCTTAGACAGATTAAAACATTTTATAACTGTTTATAAAAATGATTTGATACTGTAGTTCAGTTCACATGACAATCAGAGCATTGGATCTGTGTTGAATTCAATTAAGTGATAAGGTGAAAAGGGGGGACTCTTTTGGATTAAAGGAGGCCACAGAGATATGATGATCAATAAAGAAGATTGTGAGCCTCGATTGACTCCTTTGTTGAGAGAAACTCTATGAAGGTCATTTGGGGACACCTAGGGAAACTTAAAAATTGGACTTTATTAATTATAATATTGAATAAATTTTAACTCTTGAATATATTAATGATATTGTAGTTTTGAAGAAGAATGTCCTCGTTTTTAAGCTCATGCTAAAGTAAGGAGTTGAAGTGAAGGGATGAAGTACCATAAAGGTTGCAAGTATTTTCAGATGGTTCAACAAAATGTTGGGTGAGGGTTGAGGCAGAAGATATGGAGTGGGTAGAGAAGAGAATAAGAGATGGGGAAGGAGGGAAGAAGAAGGTAGACACAGGAATAAAGGGTTTATGAGCATTTATTGTACTCTTTCAAGCTCTCTGTGAATTTGTTTTTTCACAATAAAATATTGGGGAAAATATAATAAAGAGAAGCTAAGTGTGTAAAAGCAATGGTACTTTAAAAGTGATATTTCACCACTAACTCTGTGAAAGACTACTTGCTATTTAGAAATTAAATCCCGTTTTGCTCTTTATTTAAATACTGAAATTGATGATCAGATAGGTTTTAGTTGGTACATTTAGGTTTTATTAATGGAATATGCTCATAAAATAGTTTCATACAGACAATTAATACTTTTTAATTTGTCAGGAATCAAGACTAGAAAGGTAAAGTAGAAGGAAGGAGCCTGTAATCCCAAGCATCTACTGGGTTGCCTTCCATTACAGCATTATATCTTAAATTCATTGTAATATGCTCAGGGAGAGCAGAAGTGTATTTACTGATTTTGTTCATTGTTACAAAATTCCATTGTATGGAATTTTGAGTATTTGATTTGTTTTAAAATATGTAGTTCATTTTCATATTGTGCCAGTTAGTACCTTATTTCAGTGGTATTTGAATGGTAAAAATAGTCATTGTTCTTTAAAACAAAAAGAGTTCTGAGGAGAAGGGAAAGGGAGAATATGATTATGAATGATTACCTGAGTATAACTTTGATACTGCATCCAAAGCTTTACTAAAGCTGCCTTTACACTGTTGTGCCTTCGGGGAAGTAGTAAGTGCCCTTTGAAAGGCTGATGACTCTTAATAATGTAAAGAATGATATTTGCCACTCTTAGTTTTCTCTTTGTGACCTATAGTTTTCCATGAGACAGTTAGACAATCTAAAAACACTGCATTTAGATTTCTTCTAGCACAGCCTTCTTTCTGTATAAGGGAGACTTTGCATCTTTTGGGAGAGTGTGAGTGAGACTCAGTCAAGATGGCAGAGCTAGCTCTGGAATAGAATGCTAGTTTTCTGACGTTTGCAGTGCATCATGCCTTCCTTTAAACAGGACAACAACCTTCTCAGATCTTTTGTATACATATCTACAAGAATGGGTAACATTTAACGTGAAATGTCATAATTATATGTCATTTGTCACATTGTTTATTGTACTTCCCCTTACAAATTGTAAACTCCTCCAGGATAGGGTTTTTATCTGTTTTGTATACTGCTGTTTTTCTGGTACCTAGAACTAGAACACTGGCTCAGAGGTAACAGGCACCCACTCTATATTTATTAAATGAATAAATGAACCAGAACCAGAATGACCTAGGAATAGATTTATAGCTGTCCATGTAGCAAGAGTTTGGGGAATAATCAATCTCTAGAACACCACATCCCCATCAAAGTAGCTAATGGTGTAAACTGAAAAATTAGACATTCGTTTCCTGTTTAATTTCTAGTACTCCTGGGAGTGCTAATACATTAAGCTCACTTAGTTTAGTGGTTTGCTAACTCAATGTCAATGATCTTAACAACCCTTCCCTTAGGATGACCTTTAGATGAAAAGAGAGGTAGAACATGAATAAGCAGAAGAGACTAAAGATGGAAAAAGAACAAGAAAAGAGGCAGATGAGATGTAAAGACAAATAGTGTATCATGATTTTGGGCAAGACAGTTTTGCTGGTATGTAGGTTGAGAAATACTTTGTAATAAATTGCATGGTATAGTTGGTCAAGTTCATTCATGGAACTGTGGACCCAGAAATTTGTACCATGTAATCATCTGCAATTCAAGATGATCAGGGCTAGAATTTGGTGAATTGCTGCTAATTCTCAACGCTGTGTGTGGGCACTCAAATGTAGTGCTTCAGGAGAGTAAGCTGTTACTCTCTGGGGATTGTGTTGGCCTCATGCTTCAACGTGCTGCCACCTTATGTGCAGCATATTGTGTGTGTCTATTATCACCATGCGACAGTTATGCCTCAGGAAGTCTTTTTTAAAAAATGCTGACACTCTTTAAGTATTTTGGGGAAATTTTGAGGATCAGATTCATTTATTATGTGTGAAATTTGTGTTTAGGTAGAAAATTGTTGAAATCATGATCCTAAATGAAAAATTGAACTCCTTGGAATAGCTGTTGAACAGACAGGTTCTAACATAGTGTCTGACACATCATAGTTATTTAATAAAAACTTGGTGTCTGGGATGACAGGAAGAAGAGAGAGGAAGGAATTTTTGTAACTGGCTCATCAATTTATGTTGTGAATGCGACCAGGCACATGTTTCCATAGATTGTTTCTCTCTATGTTGAGGTTTTAGATGGCATCCTTAATAGTTGCTTCTACCTTTAAGATGTGTGCAAGTGCACATCAAGTAGATTAGGGGAGAAAATAAAAGTTTTCTCTATACTGAAAAGTAGTTTTAAAACAAAAATAGCATTACGAAGCCACAATGAGAATTTGTACATGCTGCCTCACCTCCCAGAGTCTCAATTTCCTCATCTATAAAATAAGGCTAATAGTATGTATTTCACAGTATTGGTTGGTGAGGATTAAAAGAGATAATCTGTGAAATATGTTTAGATAAAGTAGCACCTGGCAAATTAAATTATCAGTGTCCACTGGATTGCTAGTTTTTAATGTTGGTGGTCATACTTAATAGATTAAGACTGAAAGAGGAGAGCTAATCTGAACTCGGTAGAGGAAATACTGTAGTCTGGGAAGAGGAGACTTGTCTTTTAGTAAGGATATGGGATATTGTGAAGAGATGAGAAATCTTGTGTTTAATTCATGTGAAAGTCATTAATAAGTGAAAATGAAGGGGGACCTAGAAACTGGAGCATGCATCACGGAGTTTAATTTTATTTGCGCTATTAGTAAAATGATTTTAGGTCCAGGGAAACATACTGAGCTGATAGATTATAGGAAAGCATTTCAGAAGGGTAAGATGGAGCACAGCTGGGCCACACAGTGTGAATTAAACAATTTGATTTTCCTGTGGGCCTTCCTAGAATGAATGAACTATGATCCCTAGCTTACCCAGATCTTCTGTCAGAATCATGACAGGAGCAGTTCACTAACTATAAGATAACCGATCTGATGAAAACAGGAGTTAGCTGGTTGTTATTATATCCCAAATGGACTCACCTCACCAAGAGTTAGCCTTGGGTGAGAAATTCCTTAAAATATTAAAGGAACTAGACCATTGTTAATACATTTGGGGAACAAGCATGTATTGTTTAGTATATGATAGCAGAAGAAGTGAAACTTCAGACTTTGAATGAGAGCTTAGCTCAATTGAAATATAATAAGGAAATTACTAACACCATATGATATGATAATCTCAATCATTAGGAAGTTATCATAGAACTTTGGGTGTTTATGATGTCCAATGTTGGTAAAAAATGGTACCATTCTGGTGGGTGATGGTACTCGTTGACAACAGGGGAGGCTATTCATGTGTGGGGGTTGAGGTATCCGGGAAATCTTTGTTCCTTCCTCTTAGTTTTATTGAAGAACTAAATATGCTGTAAAAAAATAAGCCTTTAGGAAAATGTTGTTAGAGCTAAGAATGACCTTGAAACTCATCCAGTCTTAGCCCTTTACTTTAAAAACTTAGAAACTGAGGTTGATAAATAGGTAGTTATTTCCCCAAAGTTACATTGTGAAATACAGAGCTTATTTTGATATCTGAGTTTAAGTTAAAATACTAGTCTCAGCGAATATTTAAGGTAACTACAAAAATTGTTTTTACTGATCAACCCAGTAGATTAAATTGGTTGGTTAAGTGAGCAAGTAACTCTTTACCAATCACAGCTTCATTATCATTGCATCTCAAAATTGTTCTTGGTCCTTAAATTTATCTAAATTGCTCAGCAATAATTTCTAGTCTACAACTTGTGTGGTCTCAGGTTTTGAAACAACTGAGGTTATTTCTGCTAATTCCTAACTGCTATAGTATTTGTAGTAATTAAAATCCAGTGGTTGGGGGTTTAGGGAAGATTTAAGAATATATACTTCCAAAATTATCTGTGTGTGTATTTGTGTGTTCTCAAGTGTTTGTGTGAATATTTGAATAGGAACAGGATATGTTTTGATTAGCTAAGCATTTTACTTAGTTCAAAGTGCTCTTTGGAAAGCCTAGAGCATTTCAGTAGGATTATAGTTTGTAATGACTATATTCTGATAAAATCATGAGTCTTAGCAACTCAGGTGACAGAGTATATCCCATTTAGTGGTGTGTTGATTTGTAGACAGATAATTCTCTCTGTTTTGAACTAATTGCCCAGGCACGCTCTTTTGCTGTCCCTTCTACCGGGCAGACATGTGTGAGTTAAAAATTAATAATCACATGTGATTTAGTTTAGTTTGTGTGTGTGTGAGAATGTATGTTTCTCTTTTCTGCCTGTGGGAGAGGTTTAAAGGCCCCTTTCTCTCATGGGGCAGTGGAGCTGCCCATTATTTTGTAGGGCCTGACTGCTAGAATTTTTCCCAGGGGTTAGGACTTCTGAACCACAATGGGCTGTACCAGGCTTTGTGGCCTAAATAGGCCCCCTGTTATTGGCAGTTTTTTAAGTATTAGTGTACCTACCAAGTCTGGCCATGTGTCAGGAGAGGGGAGGCTTTCTTTGAGCTACCACTGATGGATCACATGATTTTTCTTAAGAGAGCAAAACAAGCACTTTTTGTTTAGGCTCAGTAATGCTTGGCAAAGAAATATAGCTGTAATTATATATCCTAGTTCTTGTTCCTTTCTCTCCATCTAAGTTTTACTTTCCCTACTCCCAACTTTGTATAAAAGCAGCTAGCATTGGATCTGAAATAAATGTCATGAATGAATAATAATTTCTTTCATGTACGCAGTAATTAAACCTGTTGAATGCTGACTTCATGCTTTACTGCACTCTAATTTGACTGGAAGATGTGGCTTTTGTGAAATCAAAGAAGAGGGAAAAATAGAAATTAAATACCTACTGAGACTATTAAGGAGGGCATTTTTCAGAAGGGTTCTTCCTCCTCCTATTTCTCATCTCATGTTTGCCCTCTGCTTTCTGGGACACTTAATACTTGAGTTGTTTTACAAATCATTCTTCAGTTTGTGTGCCCAGAAAGGCGCCCCAGGGTCAAGGCCTCCTGGCCCCACAGATAGGAGGCAAAGGGCCTTTTCTGCTGCCATCATCAGAATTGCTGTTGCTGGTCGTCTGAAGCATTAGAATTCTCTCTGGTTATTTTTTACATTCTTTTATTTATCATTTAAAGTATATTTTATTATTATAGCTATTATAGTTGTCCCAATTTTTCTCCCCTTTATCCCTCTCTGCCCTGCACCCCATCTCTCCAGTATTCCACCCCTGCAACCTTAGTTCATGTCCATGGATTGTACATATAAGTTCTTTGGTTTCCCCATTTCCTGTATTATTATTAACCTACCCCTGTCTATTTTGTCCCTACCAATTATGTTTCTTATTCCCTGTACCTTTTCCTCCATTCTCCCCCCTCCCTGTCCCCACTGACAACCCTCCTTCTGATCTCCATTTCTGTGATTCTGTTCCTGTTCTACTTGTTTGCTTAGTTTGTTTGTATTTTTAGGTTCAGTTGTTGATAGCTGTGAGTTTGTTGTCATTTTACTGTTCATATTTTTTATCTTCTTTTTCTTACATAAGCCCCTTTGACATTTCATAAAATAAAGGCTTGGTGATGATGAACTCCTTTAACTTGACCTTATCTGGGAAGCACTTTATCTGCCCTTCCATTCTAAATGAGAGCTTTGCTGGACTGAATAATCTTGGCTATAGGTCCTTCCTTTCATGACTTGGAATATATTCTTTCCAGCCCCTTCTTGCCTGTAAGATTTCTTTTGAGAAATCAGCTGACAGTCTTATGGGAACTCCTTTGTAGGTAACTGTCTCCTTTTCTCTTGCTGCTTTTAAGATTCTCTCCTTTTCTTTAATCTTGAGTAACTTAATTATGATTGTCTTGGTGTTTTCCTCCTTGGATCCAACTTGTTTGAGACTCTCTTAGTTTCCTGGACTTGCATGTCTAGTTCCTTCACCAGATTGGGGAAGTTTTCTTCTTTATTTCTTTGAATAAGTTTTCAATTTCTTGCTCTTACTCTTCTCTTTCTGGCACTCCTATGATTCAGATGTTGGAACGTTTAAAGTTTTCCTAGAGGTTCTTCAGTCTCTCCTCGTTTCTTTGAATTCTTGTTTCTTCACTCTGTTCCAGTTGGATGTTTATTTCTTATTATTGTTCCAAATTGTTCATTTGAGTTCCAGTTTCCTTCCCTTCACTGTTGGTTCCCTGTATACTTCACTTCGCATAGCCTTCAATTCTTCCTTCATTTTGCAGCTGAACTCAATCATTTCTGTGAGCATACTGATTACCAGTGTTTTGAATTGTGCATCTGATAGGTTGTCTACTTCCTCATCACTTAGGTCTTTTTCTGGAATTTTGATCTATTCATTCATTTGGGCCATATTTCTTTGTCTCAGTGCAGCTGTTACATTATAAAAGGCAAAGCCTTCGATTTTCATCAGGGAAGGACAACCCGCATTACTGCATTGTGGTGCTGTATGTGTGGGAGGGGTCAGGGAGGGAACAATGCAGCTTGTTAGCTTGTCTCTTGCCCCACTTTCCATCACTTCCCTCACTTCCCACACTTCCCACAAGTAGATTGTGCCTTTTCAGGTGCTGATGCACAGGTGGGTGGGCTTGTGCATGTTCTAGGGACATGGGACTTGTCCCTAGAACGTGGGACTCTCCAAGGGACTCTCCTGTGAGAGTGGGAGTTTCTTCTACCACCACAATCTCCACAGTTTTTTACAGCTGGGGGTTTTGAGGCTGTATTTTCCTGTGCTGGAATTCTGGGTTGCGCAGTTTGTCTCACTCCCCAGTTGTTCCTCCCGGCTTATCCACAAGCAAATGTGGGAAATCATGTCCGTCAGCCATGGCCTCTCCCTGCCCCAGTCCACCGCCACCTTGCCGTGAGTCCTCTCTGCCCCTGCTGCCCATCTCCACCCCTCCTACCAGTCAGGGATGAATGTTTCTTCTTTAACTTCTTGGTTGTCAGGCTTCCATGCTGTTGATTTTCTGGCAGTTCTGGATGTTTTTTGTTTTTAAATTGGTCATTATCCTTCATTTGGTTGTGCAAGGAAGCGATGTGTTTCTGTCTACGCCTCCATCTTGACCAGAACTCACATTCTTTTCTTCTTAACCCATATAATTTCAGTTGGTGAGTCAAATGGTCTATATGATTATGCTTGAAACACAAAAATATACCTGAAAGTTGACAGATGCATTCAAGCCAGGAGCACTGTAGGTAATGACTGCTCTTCTGAGCTTTTCTGCATTTGTGTCCTCAATTTTTGTTGTAAGGTAAGTCCAGTAATTTGAGTTGGAAGTCCACCTTGTTTTTCTTGGAAGCAAATCATTTTCTAATACAAGTTCAGTTTTGTCCTAATAATAATAAATTATAAATAATTCATTCCTTGAGCTCCCTCTGCAGCAGTCTGTGAGTTTCCTCAGTGATAGTCACTGCCCCATGGTGAGGTGGGCCACAGGGAGCCTTGATTCTCTGTATGTACTCACTCTGTCAGGGCCAACTAGCCAAGCTTCTTTGAGTCTGAGAGAAAAGCGTGATTGTGTTCTGTGTAGACTGTGCTTGTGTTGCTTTCAAGTAGCCGGGGCTCCCTTGTAGGGATTTTGGGAGTGTTGACTGGGATCATGGTTGTAGGAGTCCTGACACTTAGCCAGAGTCAATAAATATTAGTTCCTTGCCCTCATGTAGAAACAAAGAGAACAGGAGTGTTTAAGGAAAGTTTTTGTTTTTGGTCTGGGAATCTCCTGGAAATACTTCTGCCCCCACTGCCTAGTGATAATATTTACAGGAATTAATTTTCTTTGTCCTTTCCTTCTTCTTCCTACCCACTCATCTCCCTTCCCTTCCTCTCTAAAGTTATGCCAGATTTATTCAGGATAGAGTTTTCCTTTAGAGAAAATTCTAAAAATATTAAAACTTGTACTCTAGTATATGTGTATGTATATATGTGTGTGTGTGTATTTCATCTAGTATATATTTTAAATAAATAGTTTTCTGCCATTAGAAGCATGGGTATCAAAGATAAAGCTTGTTTACTCATTAACTATATGTTACATAGTTTATGATTGTGGGATTCTTTCAAATGCAGCCTGGATCGATACATTTGGTATATGATATATAGTTTTATATACATTTAATTGTTTGTTATTTTGCCATAGTTTGAGTGCTTTTACTTATATGCTAGGCACTGTGATAAATGCTTTGTTATATACATAGGTCACTGTTTCTCATAGTACTTTAAGAATTATGTAGGGATTCTTGTGGAAAAATACATATCCCCTAACTCACCCCAGTTCTACTAAATATGGGTATTAGAATATAAATTTTGAGTTTTCAAATTTGGCTCCATGTTGAAATAACTCAGAACTAGAACACTTAAAAATTCCTGGAAAAATATCCTGAAGCTCAACATTAGACTATTTAAATTATCATATTTTTAGTGTGTCCCTGGTCATCATTTCTTTAAGTTCCTTTGGTGATTCTAAATGTGCAGCAATGGTTGAGATTTAAAAATCTCTCTAGGAACTTCTTATAACCTGAAAATGAAACTAGAAAGTGAACTGGCTTTGTTTATTTAATGCTTACAATAACCTTGTGAGGCCCAGCTGGCATTATCCCTATTTTCAGATGGGAAATTAGAGGTTTGGAGAGGTATAAATGCTAATATCAAGAATGAGAGTTACTTGTTCTTTTAAATCTTATAATCAAACAGTATACATAGTATTACCAACTATTTGCGGATGCATATACCTTTTTATTTTATGGCCACAGTACATGATGAAATGTTTGTTTTGACAGGAAATTAAGTCGACCATTTCAATATGCTTTGGAACCAAGTGTTTGTGTGCTAAGTCCTTTTGAATATACATACCTGCAGATAGACATTATTAGTTCATTTTGTTAAGCTCACTGGAAAAGAGAATGAGCTTTACACTTGTGGTTCATTACTGACCTATAAACCTGGGTGGGCTTTGAGTGCATTTGAGGGCAGAAGAATTTAATATCTACTGTTTTTAGAGGTTTTGCGGTGAAACACTTTGGTGTTATTTTATGAACTGTGCCTTCTCATTCATGGATTCTTTTTGAATGCGCTCAATTTTATCTCCTTTCCACTGCTTGTTGTCAAGGGACGTTGTTGCAGGTGCTGTTATTGCAGAAGAGTGATTTGGTTCTTTCCCTGTAGAAATGATGACCATGTGGAGCAAATCTGCCTCAAACTATAAATATGAACCACATTCATTAAAACAAAACACACCTTATAATTCTAAGACTCCCCAAGTAGGAGTCTGTATCTAGTCTTTTAAATGGACCACACCCATGGGAAAGCCTCCATGCCCTTCAAAAGGAGCTCAGATGTTTTTCTTAGTTTCATGTGTTTAAACAAGTTGCTAAATGGTTCTTGGTTCTTTGCATTTGAGATTATTAATTCATTTTTACGATGGCTTAGAGAACCATGCCTGTGCATAAGTGTATGTACTCATTTGTCCAGGAGATGTTTTCTGAACTTCTGCCATGTGCCAGGCACTGTTCTAAGTTTTGGGATAATAGTATCCAAATCAAAAGAGAAAAAAACAGCTTTGCTCTCATGGAATTTTAATTATATTGGAGAAAAAAGGAAAAGTAAATATATAAATCTTTTTTAAAATAATTTTTATTTTTCAATTATATTTGATGTACAATATTATATTAGTTTCAGATGTACAACTCAGTAATTAGACATTTATGTAACTTATGAACTGATCTGACACCATATGTAGTTATTACAACATTACTGACTATATTCCCAATGCTATATTTTATATACCTGTGACTATTCTGTAACTACCAATTTGTACTTCTTAATCCCTTCGACTTTTTCACCTATCCTCCCAACCCAGCGCCCACCTCATCTGGCATCAGTCAAAATCTGTCTGCTTCTATTCTGCTTGTTTGTTTATTTTGTTTTTTAAATTCCACATATAAATGAAATCATATGGCTTTTGCCTTTTTCTTTCTGACTTCACTCAACACTGTATTCTCTAGGCTCATCCATGTTTTTGTAGATGGCAAGATTTCATTCTTTTTTATGGCTGAATCATATTCCATTGTATATGTACACCACTTTTTCTTTATCCATTCATCTGTTGATGGACACTTAGGGTTGCTTCCATATCTTAGCTATTGGAAGTAATGCCGCAGTGAACATATGAATGTATATGTCTTTTTGATTAAGTGTATTGGGCTTTCTTTGCATAATTACCCAGATGTGGAATTGCTGGGTCTGTCTTTGTCTTTTGTTCTAGCTCTGTTTTAAAGTCTATGTTGTCTGGTATAAACATTGCTAACCCAGGTTGGGTTTTTTTGTTTTTGTTTTTTCATGAAATATCTTCTTCCATCCCGTTACTTCCAATGTATGTGTGTGTCTTTCAACCTGAAGTAGGTCTCTTATAGACAGTATATATGTGGGTCTTGTTTCCTTATCCATTCAGCTACCCTATGTCTTTTGATTGAACATTTAATCCGTTTACATTTAAAGTGGTTATAGATAAAAATATAGTTATTGCCATTTTATTATTCATGTTTATGGTTTATTTTTCTTCTTCTTCTTCTTAAAGAAGTCCCCTTAATATTTCTGGTAATACTGGTTTTGTGGTGATGAGCTTCTTTAGCTTTTTCTTTTTGGAGAAGCTTTTTACTTCTCTTTCAATTTTAAATGATAGACTTGCTGTGTAAAGTAGTCTTGGATGTGGTCCTTGCTTTTCATCACTTTAAATATTTTGTGCCAATCCCTTCTGGCCTATAAAGTTTCTGTTGAGAAATCACCTCATAGTCTTATGGGAGCTCCCTTGTAGGTAGCTGTCTTTCTCTTTTCTGTTTTAAAGATTCTCTCTTCATCATTAACTAGTGGAATTTTAATTTGATGTGTCTTGGTGTGTGCCTCTTTGGGTTCATCTTGTTTAGGACTCTTTTGTGCTTCTTGGACATGTGTCTTTTTCCTACACCAGGTTAGGGAAGTTTTCAGTCATGATTTCTTTTAATATGTTCTCAATCCCTTGTGGTCTCTCTTCTCCTTCTGTTATCCCTGTGATGCAGATATTGTTGTGCATGATGTTGGCCCAGAGGTCACTTAAATGATTCTCATTAAAAAAAAAAAGTTGCATGTTTTTTTGTTTTTGTTTTTTTTTTTTTTTTGCTGCTCTGATTGTGTGTTTTTTGCTACTTTGTCTTCTACATTGCTGATTTGATCCTCTGCTTCATCTAATCTGCTATTGATTCCTTCTAGTGTGTTCTTTATTTTGTTATTGTATTCTTCATTTGTGTTTTGTTCTATTTTATGGTTTCTAGGTCCTTTTTATACTGTTGAAGTTTTCATTAAGTTCCTTGAGCATCCTTATAGTGATTGTTTTGAACTCCATATTCAGTAGTTTTTGTTTCTGTGTTGCCTCCATTTCATTTAGTTCTTTTTCTGGAGTTTCTTCCTCCTCTTTCATTTGAGACATATTTATTTGTCTCTTCATTTTTGCTACCTCTCTGTGTTTGTTTCTATGTGTTAGGGAGATCTATTATGTCTCCCAGTCTTAATAGGGTTGCCTTATTATATATAATAAGTGTCTTGTTGGGCCCAGTTACCTAGCCTCCTGTGTCACCTGAGCTTGGTGCTCCAGTTACACCCACATATTGGCTTTGTGCACCCTTCTGTCATTGTTGAGCCTTGATTGCTATTGGTGCATCAATGGGAGGGATTGGCCCCCAGCTGATTGGCTACTGGAACCTGCCACAGAGGAGGAACTGTTGTGCAGGAGTCAGTCCCATGGAGCAGACTTGCTTTTAGCAGGGCTCTGGTGCTTGCTGGGTCCACCCGTTAGGTCTTATGTGTGTTGCTGTGAAGGTGTTTGGGTAGTGCTCCTATGTGGCCAGAAGCTGGCCGCTAGTTGTGGTTGCTCTGGATCCCCCCGGGGGTGTGGTTGCTCTGGATCCCCCCAAGGTTAGCAGCTTACTGTGCTCTGTCTGGAGCTACCTGGCATGAGCTACAAAATGATCTGCAGATAGCTGCTTCTTGCCCTGGGCTTAGTGGTGCCCAGTTGAGGCCAAGTTGTGAACCAAGGCCAGTGGCCACAGTGCGAACATGGGACTATTTAGTAAGAGGTACATAGCACACCAAGGCCAGATGCTACTTGTTCAACATTTGTGAATGTTTGAGAAATTTAGGAAATTTTGCAGCATGAGCCAAGACACCATTTTTATGGAAAACTCATTGGAATCAGCGTGGGTGGGCCTACAAATTGGGTGGGGTGGGATCTTAGGGAATCACCAGGACAGGATGAACTGTATTAGCTAAGTTGATGGAGACTCAGATACGATGCTAGCCTGTGCCTGCATGGGGAGAGCTCAGCAAAGGAACAACGACTTCTTCTAGCACTTCTGTTTGGAGAAACATGCACCTCCAGCTGTCACCCTGAAGCCATACAATTCAGTGTCTTTCCCTATGTCCCCAGTGCCCCAGCATTGGAGCTCAGAAAGAGCGAGTCTGAGTAAGCCTGTGTATGGGCCCTTTAAGAGGAACACTGAGATTCCAGAAGCCCTCAGTTTTACTCAACCACAATCCCCACTGGTTTTCAAAGCCAGAAGTTACAGAATCCTGGGCTGAGGACCTGGTGTTGGGCTGGGACCCCTCCCTACTCAGGGGAGATCTCTACAGCTGAGATATCACTCCTGATTCCCAGCTATCACAGGGGAGTGTGGGACCAGCCTGTTCTGCATCTCTTTGCCCCCTACCAGTCTCCATGTGGCTGCTTCTTTATATTTTTAGTTATAGGAGTTCTGTTCAGCTAGATTTCAGGCAGTTTTCAGTGATGTTATTTTGATGTGGCCGTAAGAGCATGCCAGTACCACATTTACCTATTCCATGTCCTTGATTGGAAGCCATAAATACATTAATCTTCAAGTATTTTGGGAGGTGAAATTTAGAAAAAGATAGCATGTGAGAAAAGAAACCTGTTGACCATAGTTGCGGAAATGTGACATTTTTAATAATGTGGTAAAGGTACATGGATTTCGAAGCAATTAGTTGCTGGAGGCAGAAGAGTACATCATGCAGATATCTGACAGGAGGGCACTTTCAGGCAGAAAGCACCTGCAATGTGTGAGGTTTAGCAAGGAGGCCTGGCTCTGTTGTGTCTACTACCTAGGTTATATCTACTATGTAACAAGTTAGGATTAAGGTTGTACCAAATTACAATCTTTGATGATTTAGAATTTATCATTAGCACTTGAAGGAAAGGGGAGGGGACTGTGAAACTTGCTTTCAAAAACTCACTTTTGAACTCTAAACAGATATAATTTCAATACCTCATGCTTTTTTTCCATCATTATTTTTTCACCCTGATTGGGCAGTTATGTAGAAATAGACAGTGTCTGAATTAAAAAACATGGATTAGAGGTCCAGTTCGGCCACAATTACTTGTGGGGCTTTAAGGGAAAATGCTACATTTGGTTATGCTTGTTACTGCTGTATAAAATGCAGCTAGTTTTTTCCTACTTGTTAAAGTCATCAGCAGTGAAGACCAGATGAAAAAGGGTATATAATACATTAAATTCTGAATGACTATGTGAATATGACTGACTTGTTTTTTTGGAAAATGTACCTCAAAAGAGAATAGAATGTTGGCTGTAAAAGGGTGTTTTAATTAACATTTTTCCATCTTTACCAAGTGCTTATTGAGAATCTACTATGTAGAAAGTCTAGTGGTCACCACTTTAATTTCCTTTCCTAGAGCTACATGTTTCTTATAGGTCTGATGTGTATATTGTCAATCACAAAATTTATCAGTGACAAAGAAAAGGAACCTAATAAAATTAGTAGTATATTTTTTCAAATGTTAAATGCTTACCCCTAAAAAGTTACATTAAGCATGGTCTATAGGAAAAGACTTCAGGTTGGCTTGTGTAAGTGGGCATTGAAAGGGTTGCAACATGTGAATTATTGTGATGTGGTGGAAGAAGGGTATGTGAAATGAGTGGAAATTTGTAACATCAGATGTGGAGGTGAGTGCTCAATGATCCACCCGGTGAACTGAGGTAGCTGGTAAATATTTGAAGTATATGCAAGTGTGTGTTTTGTGCGTTTTTTACACAGGTTAGTTCAACTGGGTACAGTTTTCTCAGTTCACCTAGTATTTCTTGCATATGAAATTATACACAAGAAAATGCAAAATTCATGTCATGCTCAGATTGTTCCTACTGTATCAGTTGCATTGGAACACATTTTTTTTTTTTTTCAAAATAAGCTTTATATCAATACAGTTTATACAAGGAAATGAGATTCATTTTGGTACAATCAGGTAACTATTAGAATGGGATGACTGAAGTATAATTTGTAAAGGATGGAATAGCAAGAGTTACTCAGAAAGGGAGACAAAAATGGGATCAAAATGAGCTTTGTATCCTGTGTCACTAGGACCTTGTGTTTTGCTGTAATCATGTATATTTTACCTGTCCTCTATTCTGGTATTTAAATGTTCTTGTAAAGAGCTAAGTCAGGACATTATGGATAAAATATCAATGGGGTACATTTGTGCAAATTAAATTTAGTCTCACAAAACAGAAAGAACAGCAGAGGGACGTTAATTCCAGTGAACATTAGAAAATACCTTTGTGGTCTCTTATATCAGAGTGGAATGTTTGCCTTCTTCAGTCAGAAGGATGGTGTGAACATTGTTTGGAATGAAAAGACAGGAGGGCTAAATAACTCAACTCTGTGTTCTCCCTTCATCTTTTTGTTTGAACACAAAAAGTGGTCTTTCTATCATTTTCTCAAGTTATTGAACATAAACAGGAGCAAATAATAAAGCAGATGATTAAAGGGCATCCCATCTGCCCCATCTCTGACCTTTCTTCAATATCATTCCTACACATATTAGCAGATGGTGCCAGTTCTTGGCCAGTGTCTCTCGTTATCTGTTACAGGGGGTTGTTCTTTTCCTGCCTCCTCTAAAATAACCACCAAAAAACTGGTAATGGGTGATTGTATACCCATTGGCCAGGGCACCAATTCCTGGGAACTAGCCAGAAGCTGAGCATTCCTCCAGCCCTCTTTATCGCATTAGGATGGTCCGCCTGACAACAGAAGGCTGCGTTGAATTAAGCTTTAGTTTTTAAGTACTGGAGAGCTTGTTTAGTGGTGGTTTGAAAAAGAGTTCTAACAAATATCAAAAACCTTTAAAAAAGCAGAAGCAGCAGAAGCACTTGTAAGTTTTGTTCTGAGAATGGTGATTACTGCCAGTGCTGGGTAATATAGTGCTGGGTGACACAGAATGCAGAATTCCAAATTTAAAATGCAAATTAGTTCCAATTTTGCATTTGACCTCTCTGTAAAGCAAAATGAGATTTTAGTAAACTACAGACATGGAGATTTGACAGATGGGGTAGAAGTTCAAGGAGAAAGAATAGATTGTAAAGGAATACCTACCTGCCTGCAGAGAATGGATTTATCTTTGAGGTAATCTATTTTGGCTTTAATAATAAAACAATGTAACTAAATTTTGTAAACTTCCATTTTGGTCCTGGAAAGTATTTTAGAACAAGTGATACCGTAAGCATTGAGAAGAGAAGAGAGTGCTTACAAAAAGCCAGCATGAATCCCTGTACCTCACCTTTTTTATGGGTGGGGGGGTGCAAAATTGCAGGGGGAGAGGCATGTTAAAGGCACAATTCATTGGACTTCAAACAAGATTTTTGGCTTGGTCTCCTGTGATCCTTAGGTGGCATTATAATCATTAAGAATTTATAATTTTTGTAACTATTTCCAAGGTCAATTATTAAGAAAATGTGTTAACACTCTGGATATAACTGCCCATGGTCACTTCACAAATGTATGTTTTTAGTTGTATCTTATTCACAGTTTATCATTGAGTGAGATGAAGATATGGTTTCAAATGATGTAGAAGTAGGAGGAATCATAAATATAGTGAGTGGGAGAAATAGGGCACACCTGGATTTTCACTATCTGGGCAGTGGTTAACTTGTGTTTAAAAACCCAACTATGGGCAAGATAGAGGTGTAGGTAGACACATTATGCCTCCTCGCAAAACCAAAATCAAAGACAACAAAGATTTAGAAAAAAAAAATCCAGCTCTGACAGAAAATTGAACTGTAAGTAAGTTTGACAACCATTCATCCAGACCGGTAAGAGGGCGGAGTCTGTGGCCCACGGAGAGGGGTTGCAGCAGGCAAAAGTGGTGGTTGGTGGTTCCAGGCGCACAGGCAGCAGCTAGCAGTCCCCAGGCACACAGGCAGCAGCTGGCAGACCCCGGGTGTGCAAGGTAGCTTGCTGACCTCAGAAACGCATTCGTGCACAGATAAACCAGGCGAAATAGGGAGATAGACCTCACAACCGAGGGCCACAGCACCGGGAAATAAAACTTAAAAGCACTGATTGAAAACACTTGTGGGTGTTCAGGTGCCAGGAGAGACTCCCAGCCTCACAGGAGAGTTCGTTGGAGAGACCCACAGGGTCCTGGAATGTGAAGGGGCCAACCCCCCGGGAGGCAGCACCAGAAGGGCCCAGTTTGCTTGTGGAAAGTGATGGAGAGGACTGGGGTGCGAGAAAGAGCAGAGCAAGTGCCATTGTTCCTTCTAAAACCCCACCTCCACAAACAGCATCACAACCTAGCAACTGGGTTGCCTCACCTTGGTGAACACCTAAGGCTCCACCCCTCACTATGTAACAGCCGTGACCAGACCAATATATATATATATGGCTCAAGCAGAAGAACAGATCAGGGCCCCAGAGCCAATACATCTAAGTGACCAAGAGATACCCAACCTAACAGATGCACAGTTCAAAGCACTGGTGATCAGGATACTCACAGAATTGGTTGATTTTGGTCGTGAATTAGATGAACAAATGAAGACTACAATAAGTGAAATGAAAGAAAAACGCTCAGGGAACCAATAGTGATGAGAGGAAAACTGAGACTCAGATCAATGGAGTGGACCAGAAGGAAGAAACAAACAACCAAACAGAAAACAATGAAGAAACAAGAATTCAGAAAAATGAGGAGAGACTTAGGAACCTCCAGGGCATCTTTAAACATCCTTACATCCTAATTATAGGGGTACCAGAAGGGGAAGAGGAAGAGCAACAAGTGGAAAACTTATTTGAACAAATGATAAAGGAGAACTTCCC
>PVKU01002827.1:0-207040 GCA_004027475.1 Anoura caudifer | reverse complement strand
AGAACAAGTAGCATAGATGGTAGGTAGAAAATAGACAGGGGGAGGGCAAGAATAGTGTGGGAAATGTAGAAGCTAAAGAACTTATGACACATGGGCATGAACTAAAGGGGGGAATGTGGGTGGGAGGGGGTGTGCAGGGTGGAGGGTAATGAAGGGGGGAAAATGGGGCAACTGTAATAGCATAATCAATAAAATATAAAAAAAGTTATTACAAGTGTTTCGTGTTTTTAAGAAATGTTTTAGATGCTATAGAATGCACATTTACAAGGTGAAATGCAATTTCAAGTGGCACATATGGGAAAACCTCTATGAGAAAGTGACATTTAAGTTGATCTTAGGCGAATGGAGGAGTTTTTAAGAGGACAGCATGGGTGTAAATAAAACTACATACTTGAAAGAAAAGAAGTGATAAAACTTTTGGTTTTTGATTTTCCCTTTTCCTCATGTGTTGGAGGTTGAGTTTATCATACTCATTCAGTTCATGGTGCAGTTATTGCTGATCTTCTCATTTTACTGATTAATTCCTTCATTTGGATTCTCAACTTCAGAAACTCCTGATTATATGCAGATATTCTAAAAAGGTATAATGTCTCCTCTTTTGCTTATATATTTTATTTTAAAGTGCACTTTGGTATTTCATAAATATGTCTTCTCGATTTACATAAATTATATTTTATTTTGTATTACATAAACTCATATATCTTTTTTACTTCTTCTCCACTTTGTACTTTATGTTATGATCCATGTTGCTTTGTGAAATTGTAGTTTAATAGTCTTAATTTTTACATAGGACTCAACGGTATCCTCACTATTTCGCTTTTCCTTCCCCCAGTGAAACACACACATTGTCCTTAACACTATGATGAAGTTCTTCACTCTTTTCTCCCTAATTTTCTATGCTACATAACAAATTACCACAAGCATTACAGCAACGCAAATTTATTCTCTGCAGTTTCTACAGTTCAGCAGTTGAGGCCCTGCAAGGCCGGATTCCCTGCTCAGGGTCTCTCTGGGGTGAAGACAAAATGTTGACTAGGGCTACAGTTCTTTTTCATCCTCAGTGGTTGTTGGCAGAATTCATTTACTTTTGGTTTTAAGGGTAAAATTCACAATTTCTTGCTGGTGTCTACCAGCCTCCCTGAGGCAGCTCCTAAGGCTGTCTGTGTTCAACGGATCAAATATCAAACATGTTTGTTTCTTTTCAGGCCAGCTAAAGTGAATCTCTCTGACTTTTTTTTCCAAATTGTGAAAAACACTCTTATTTTGGAGGGCTCATGTGATTCATTTAGGTCCACCTGGATAGTCTTATTATAGAGTCAACAGTGTCAAATAACCATATAACCAAGGTAGTAACTTCATTTAATTCACAGTTCTGGGAATTATGTAGCTGTGTACATAATGGGGGTGAGAACTCTTGGGGATCATTTAGAATTCTTCCTATCACTGATTTAAGGTGAGAGTTCTTTTGTATACATGACCAAGAGAGAAAATGCAGATCAAATGGTATGTGAATTCCAGATTTGCTTAAGAGCTGTGTAGCAGCTTTGAAGATGGCCATTGTGACTGGAGCATAGCAACCAAGCAGAACATTAAAAAGATCAAGCGGGAAAGGGTGATGGGAAACAAATTCCCTAGGACATTTTTTGACTGTATTAAAAATTACAGTAATTAATTTGAAAATACTGAAATTAAATCAATCATAGTTCATGCTATAACTCATGTATTATTCATTGATTCTACCTTTAGACTTTTGGTGAACACCAGAAAATAAAGATATACATTGTTGATTTTTCTCCCTAGTGCCTATTCATTTCCTTACATTTTAATATTGATAGGTACAATGAATGCCATTTTTCACTAGCTTTTCTTTTCCATTCATTTTTTCTTTCCTCAGCAATCTGAAAAATCAAAAGTGACATAAATATCTGGCATTTACATTGACTTTATGTACAAATTCTATTACAATCTGAAGAACAACACCAGCAAGAAAGGATTTGCTTAATTACATGTTACTATATTTTGCCATATATAATGGACAGTTTTGTGCCCAAATTTTTGAGAGAAAAAAAGGATGTGGCAAAATATATACCCCTAACCCTAACCCTAACCCTAACCCTAACCCTAACCCTATGTAATATACCCCATGTAATAACTATACATGGGTATAGTTATTACATACCATGGGGTATAATAATCCCATGTATAATATTCACAAAACATGGGTGCACATTATACATGGCAAAATACAGTAATATCTAATCTAGTGGTTCAATTAGTAGTTCACATTTATGTGTGTGTATTGTACTGTCTTTTTTTTGAGATATGGGAAATAATACAGATGGGTAGTTTAATGTGTAAACCATTAGGGTAACACAACACAGTTTACTTATATTTCTAAACTTCTCATGAAAAAACAAAGGTAACATAAAAGCATATTTAATCAAAGAGTATTGCAGAGAAATATATTTCCTAGGTGCTAAATGTATTTGAATTTTCTTGGTATTTAAAAAATATAAGACCATATTTGCATGTATTAAAACTCAACCCTAAATTAATTTGTTCTTCTTCTCATGGTTTTGTACAATTAAAGATTATTTGAAAAGAAACCTCCTTTTATTCCCACCCTGACTCCAGATCCCATATTAGCTCTTCTGATTAATATTTAACAAATTGGGCAGGAACATAAAATGGAGTAAAAAAGCCTCTTTAATAAGTGGTGTTGGGAGGCTGAGAAAACTACATGCAAAAAAGTGAAATTAGACCACCACCTTATACCACACATCAAAATAAACTCAAGATGGATAAAGGACTTAAATGTAAGACATGACATCATAAAAGTCACAGAGGAGGACATAGGCAGGAAAATGTCAACCCCATGCAGCAATATTTTCACTGGTATAGCCCCTAGGACAAGGGAAATAAAGGAAAGGATAAACAAATGGGACTATATCAAATGAAAAAAGCATCTGCATGGCTAAAGAAAACAGCAACACAATGGAAAAAGAACCAACCATATGGGAAAATATATTTGCCAATGATACCTCAGTCAAGAGTTTGATCTCCAGAATATATAAAGAACTCACACAACACTGTACCAGGAAGACAAACAATCCAATTTAAAAATGAGCAATGGGCCTGAACAGACACTTCTCCAAGGAGGTCATACAGAGGGCCCAGAGACACATGAAAAAATATTCAGCATCATTAGTCATTAAAGAGATGCAAATTAACACCACAATGAGATACCACTTCACACTGGTCAGAATGGCCATAATTAACAAATCAATAAACAAGAAGTGTTGGAGAGAACGTGGAGAAAAGGAAATCCTAGTGCACTGATGGTGGGAATGAAGACTGGTGCAGCCACTGTGGAAAACAGTATGGAATCCCCTCAGAAAACTAAAGATGGAACTGTCTTTTGACCCAGCAACTTCACTGCTGGGATTATACCCTAAGAATCCTGCACCACCAATTCAAAAGAACCTATGCACCATCATGTTCATTGCAGCACAATTTACAATAGCCAAATGCTGAAAACAGCCTAAGTGCCCATCAGTAAATGGATAGATAAAAAAACTGTGGTACATTTACAATGGAATACTATGCAGCAGAAAGAAAGAACTCCTACCCTTCTCTACAGTAGGGATAGAACTGGAGAGTATTATGTTAAGTGAAATAAGCCAGGTGGTGAAAGATAAATACCATATCATATCACCTATAAATGAAACCTAATCAATAAAACAAATGAGCAAAATGTAACCAGAGACATGGAAATAAAGAACAAACTGACAGTGATCAGAGGTGGGGGGAGGAATAACAGAGGAAAGAAGGTGAAGGGGCAAGTCAAGGAACATGAATAGAGGACTCATGGGCAGGGACAATGTAGTGGGGATTGAATTTGGGAGTGGGGATTGGGGCCAAGGTAGGGCAGAGCAATGAGAAAAAAAGTGGGACAACTGTAACTGAACAATAATAATTAAAAACAAAACCAGAAATAAAAATAAAAAAAAGAAAAACCTGACTAGCTAGGTGCCTGTCCAAAATTCAGCTGTATTGGAGAGACCTCAGCTGCCAGGTATTGGAGTAACTAAGACAAGTCAAATAACTCTCAAGGCTTTAATCACTTATTATAACAATATAAGCAAGAGGCTAAACTGGAGACAGTGCTGACTCCATTCTCCCATCCCCCTCATTCCATTTTCCCCATGACTCTAGTTAAGGTTCAATTGTATCAACATGACCAGTGTATAAAGATCCTCTCACTGCAGAGGGAAACTCAAACAAAACTTCCTGTGGTTTCATAAACCTGGGAGCCAGGAAAAGGGAGAGGGGGAAAGGCCAGGAGTAGAAAACTACTAAGTACTGAGCATGCTGAAGTGTCTTTAAAGTTCTCCCCTCTCCCTTAATGAAGAAGCCTAGGCAGAGAGGTGCTTGAGTAAGGTTTCTACTAAAAAACTCTCTCTCTTCCATAAAAAAGCCTTCAAATAGATACTGTTGGGCTAGAAATGTATAGGAGCATGGCCAAGCAGACAGACCCAAGTCCCTGGGTTCACTCCCTTCAGAGATTACGGTGTTCTGACTGCACCCCAAGTAGGTTTGGGGAGGGCAGATTTCTTCTCTGAAGCCTGCCAAGTAAAGTCTTCATGATTACCTAAAGTCAGGCCTGAAGAATAACACATAGGTTTTGTGTAGCGACCATAAAAGGCCAGACAGGATCACTGGATTCAGGCAGATGGAAGAATATTCATGGAGCCATGGAGATGCTTGACATGACTTTATTCTGGGGTGGGCGATCCACACACCCTGCAAGCTGCATGTCCCTACCTGTCACACTGCATGTCACCTATCCCTCAGCGGGAAATCCCAACTCCCATATATACTACATGCACACATAACCAGCAGGAAGCCAGAATATTGTATAAAACAGAAAGGTTCTGTGCATGCAAGCCCACTCAAGGCTATGGGAACCATTTATGGGACCCAGTCTCAAGACTATGAGAACACTACTTATCTTAGTTCCTCAGACATCTGGGTAAGGAAGCCAGACTACCTCTGGGTCTTGATAGTATGATCCCAGGACTCCTAGAAGTATTAATTCTTGATCACCTTTTGAAATTGCAAAACTGATATTCCTTCTAATCATGTATTTCCTGTACATGGTGTCTGGTATTGCCAAACTTGAGTGTCTGTTACCTCTCTTCTGTTGAACAATTATTCTTTTTTATCCATATACCAATAACTTTAATTTAAACATGTAAATCAATGAATTGTTATTTTTTAGTATTTTACAAACTCTGTAAACAGAGTTTAACTCTGAAACATGAACTCAAGTCTTATTTTGTGCTATTTAGTACAAGTAACTGGATTAAATGTGTTAGAGATTGTGCTGGTATTATATTAACAATACTTATATATAATATATAATAATTATATAACAATAGATTAACATGTATAATAATGCTCAATGTATACATGTTATTTGCATAATTTTATATAATTTCCTGAATTCAGGAAGCACTTAAAATATAAACTTTTCTATTAAAGTATTTGAGTCATACATTTCTTTAAGAGATTTTATGAAAAAAAAATCTTAGTTTAATGTACCATTTGTTATCATTCAATAAGTAACCTACCGATAAATATTATTAATGAAAAGTAGTGTGGAGAAATCATAACATCTTTTTCCTTTCCATTACCTTATGTCAAAGCCCACTTATGGTGTTAATAACAAGTTAGAAAGATTTTCTTGAATGACAATTTCTTGCAGTAGTCATTCAGAATTAGCTTTTAGGTTTATAAATATTTTATAAATGGTGGCACCAGTGAGTCTGATTATAATGGGTACCAAAAGATAAGAAGAAGCAAGTCCTATCCTCTTGAATAAAATATATACCCTTTTAAATATCATTTCAATTGAGAAAATTGTGATCTTAGAGAAGTAACACTCATAAACGTAGTCTATACAAAAGATTGAAAACTTTTGAAAGTATTTAAAGTAAAATCATATGAAAGTCTAGGTAAAGTTTTTGGAATGCCTTTGATTAATTTCAACATTTAGGGAAGATTATTTTAAGATTTAAAAACTTCCATATCAATAAAATGTATTTTATTTAGATATGGGAAATAAAATACATATTTTAATGTAGCTGCAAAGTATGAATTGAGAAGTGATACTTTATATTATGAAAATAAAATTGTGTGCATTAATTAGCCTCCTTTCAAATGCCTATAGTCAAATAATGAATATTATGAAAAGTTATTCTAACTCAGCATGCAGCTGTCATTTAATCCTTTAATATTGGAATATCAAGACTTTCATGGTTTTCCTATGTAAATCTTGCTTTTATGTTTTTCCCATTAATCATGTTATCTGAGAATACAATTATAATTTCAAAACCATGTTCCTAAATAAACTCTATTGCCCTTAAAAATAGAGAAAATTAGATTCATACATAAAAAGAGAATCTGGGATGAAACAGTGAGGTGGTTGTTAAGAGCCACTAATGAAGCATTAGTTACTCAATTGTTTTGAGGCTACAGAAAAGAATCTTAGATTTGAGTAATAGTTATGTATAATAGTGTGCATTTCATAGTTTATGCTAATAGAAATAAAAGTACAATAAAATGACACATCTAGATGTTACCCAACAGAACTTGCTTTTCTTTAATTGTAAGTTCTTCACACATGAGAGTGACATTGAATTAACCTTTAGATGAGTCACAGCTAGAAACATGGTCACATTTATTTGCCTGTTTAGATGACACTTTATAGACCTAACCAAGGTGATACCGGAACTGCAGCTAACTAGGTTCAACTTTTGTTTGGGAACTCATACAGAACTGCAATGTACCTCCATTTACACAATGAGAATTTTCTCCATTAGAACATGCTCCTGCATTTTAAGTCAGATCTGTGTCCCTGGGAATTCTGAAGTGGAATGTTTCATAAAGATTCTCTAATCTCCTGTCATTTTTTTACAGAAGAAAAATTCATATTTAAAGAGTTTTATGACTTGTCAAATTTATGTATGATGATTCATCAACTAGATGTGATGGGATTTGTGTAGCTAATGAAGCTACAAACTCCCAGAATCTGGATTTTAGTATTCTCTGCATATAAATCTTGCTATGACACAATATGGATCAAAATTTTAATATTGCATAGGCTTTATATCACCTCATGAGATTGTGAATAATATAGATGTAAATGGATATTTTTTATTCCCTTCTTATTTTTTCTACATTAGCAGATACTAGCAATGAAGCTGGAGGAAATAGTGATATGAAGGGAGTTGGCTTGTTTGCTTGTCTTCCAGCATTTAATATCCTTCTTACAAGTTACAGAATATGTTTTGCAGTTAATACTTTTCCTTTGGGCTGAAAAGGACAGAATTTGCAAAGGAGTGTGATTATAAGGATTCATTCAGATATTAGGTTCAACTAGATGACTTCTAAACTTCTTCCCAAAACATAGGATCAGTTCACAAGTATATTTATTTAACACTGATGTATTAAATAAAATCCTTTCTTTTAATATAAGCTAGTATAACCAACTCACCATTGCCTGCATTACTGTATAATAATTATTGTTCTTTACCTGTCAGTTCACAGGTGAGCCACATAGTATCAAATAATTAACTATTGCTTTCTTAGATTCGTTTTAAGTCTTTCTGTTAATATATTAAAAATGTATAAATATATTACTATATAATTGTCTCCATAACTATATATAATCATATATACTTATATATAACTATATATGTATACATGTGTTTATAAATATATAATATAGGCACAAAATCCATTTAATTGTACTTTAGGTTTACTATATGTTAATTATTAGTAAACATAACATATGCCTAGCACAAATAAAATTCATAAAACAAAATTTGCTTTTCAGATCAAAAAGCTAATTCTTTTCTCCAGCAGGAATCTTTGAACTGTAGAAGTATTACATCTTACCTACTGGACATTCCATCATGCTTACTGTTTCAAATAAAGATGTAACTGAGATTTAATTGGACACTTATAGAGTGTTATTATTCTACTAATTGAAAATGGTACTGGAAATATTTAATTTGAAGGACTGCTGATTTTTCTGGCTAAAAATCTATGTGTAGACCTAAGATCATATTATAAAATGTCATGTTTTCAATATCATGTTATCCCTTAGTTAAATAAGAGCACCTATATAACTATAGTAGTTTTCTATTAAGAATCATATTTCTGGGTCTGGCCAAGATGAAGGCATAGGTAGATACCCTTTGCTTCCTCACACAACCAAAAGAAGGACAACAACAAATTTAGAAACAAAAAATAATCAGAACTGCCAGAAAACCAAACTGTATGGAAGTCTGACAACCAAGGAGTTAAAGAAGAAACATTCATTCAGACTGGTAGGAGGAACAGAGGCAGGCCCCCGGGGCAGAGAGGATGTACCACAAGGTGGCAGCTGGAGGACCCGGCAGGTGAGGTGGTGGCTGGTGGACTTGGCAATCCCACATTTGCCTGCAGATAAACTGGAAGGAACAACTGAGGATCAAGACAAACCATGCAACCGAGGGCTCCAGTATAGAAAAATAAAGCCTCAAAACCTCTGGTTGTAAATATCTGTGGGGGTTGCAGTGGCAGGAGAAACTTCTAGTCTCACAGGAGAGTTCATTGGAGACAACTGCAGGGTCCTAGAACATATACTAACCCACCTACCTAGGAATCAGCACCAGAAACAAATCAGCACAATTTGCTTGTGGGTAACAGGGAAAGTGACTGAAAGCCAGCCTATAGCTGAGCAAGCCACATTGCTCCCTCTTGGGTCCCTCCCCCACATACAACCACACAATGCAGCAACATATGTTGCCCCACCCTGGTGGATACCTAAGGCTCTACCCTTACAACATAACAGGGGTGACAAGACAAAAAAATATGGACCAAATGAAAGAATAGATGAAAATTCAAGAAAATGATCTAAGCAGCAAGAAGATAGCCAACCTATCAGGTGCAAAGTTCAAAATACTGGTAATCAGGATTCTCACAGAAATGGTTGAGTACGGTCACAAAATAGAGGAAAAAGTGAAGGCTATGCAAAATGAAATAAAGAAAATTATATAGGGAACCAACAGAAGGGAAGAAAACTGGAACTCAAATAAACAATATGGAACAAAAGGAAGAAATAAACATTCAACTGGAACAGAATGAAGAAGGATGAATTCAAAAAATGAGGAGAGGCTGGGAACCTCTGGGACAACTTTAAACATTCCAACATCGGAATTATAGGGGGATCAAAAGAACAAGAGGAAGAGCAAGAAAGAGAAAACTTATTTGAAAACATAATGAAGGAGAACATTCCTAATCTGGCAAAGGAAATAGTCTTCCAAGAAGTCCAGGAAGCTCAGAGAGTCTCAAAGAAGTTGGACTCAAGGAAGCACACTCCAAGGCATATCATAATTATATTACCCAAGATTAAAGATTAGGAGACAGTCTTAAAAGCAGCAAGAGGAAAAGAGTGAGTTATATACAAAGGAGTTCCCATAAGACTATCAGCTGATTTCTTAAAAGAAAGCTTGCAGGCAAGAAGGGGCTGGAAAAAAGTATTTGAAGTCGTGAAAGGCCAGGACCTACATCCAAGATGACTCTATCCAGCAAAGCTTTCATTTAGAATGGAAGGGCAGATAATGTGCTTCCCAGATAAGGCCAAGTTAAAGGAGTTCATCATCCAAAAGCCCTTATTATATGAAATGCTAAAGGAGTTATCTAAGAAAAAGATAAAAAATATGAACAGTAAAACAACAACAAACTCACAACTATCAAAGACTGAACCTAAATAAAACAAAAATAAAAACAAACTAAGCAAACAACAGAACAGGAACAGAATCACATAAATGGAGATCACATGGAGGGTTATCAGTGGGGAGGGCGAGAGAGGAACATGGGGGCAAAGGTACAGGGAATAAGAAGCATAAATGCTAGGTACAAAATAGACTGATGGAGGTTAAGAATGGTATAGGAAATGCATAAGCCAAAAAATTTATATGTAAGACCCATGGACAAGATCTAAGGGGGAGGGAATGCTGATGGGAGGGGATGTGCAGGACAGAAGGAGATCCAAGGAAAAAAATGGGATAACTGTGATAGCATAATCAATAAAATATACTTTAAAAAAGAATAATTTCCATCTTTATTTTGAGAAAATTATTTTCAAACATTTAATCTTCAACTCCTAAGAGCTTCAAGTAGCATTATAATATTGTCTACTTGAATATTTTATATTCAATTTTATATTTAAGTTTTGCCTTGTTGAGATTTTGATGTGCAATGTATCTTCCATTTTCTTTACCAATAAAGACAGATATAAAGTATTTTTGGTGTTCCCACAATATAAAACTTTGGAATGTCATAATAAATTTGATATTTCTATTGATGTTTTCAGTTGCTTAAATAAAACTCTCTACTGTAAATCAAATACTTTATTTCATTTGTTTTGTGATGTCAGCTTTGCATACTTGAGAAAGTGATATGATATGTAAATGTTTTTCTCTGTATGTCTTACTAGTCAGTTCATTAAAAAATTTTAGAAAGAAAAATGCTCATTATTCTCTGGTCTTATTTTTTCTTTACAGTTCTTCATTCTTGTCCTTTTCCTCTTCCTCCACTTCTTGTTCTCCTCCTTTTTTTTTTTTTTTTTTCCTCCTTTCACTCCCCTTCGGAAGTAGAAGAGGTAAAAGGTGAAAAAGAAAAAAATGGATATGATACAAGGTAACAAGAACTTCAGAAACACAGGAGTATATTACCAACTTGATATGTAGTATGAAAAATATCATTAAAGTGTTGACTACTTAGGATAATTAAAAATTTCATGAAATTCCTAGCCTAAATAAGCCTCTATGAGAATATAGAAAAGCATGTTATTATAAATATTGTGGCAGTGTCTTACTTGTGTTCATTTTGCTCCACTGAGAAACAATTATTTTTTTCTGCTTAGAGTTGTAAGATATTGGTGAGTTTGGGTCAGCCCCCCAAATTATAAGGAACATAACTTCAACTCTGCAGAAATGGTTTGAAGCAATATGTGGGGCTGTTAAAACACGTACACTCACATGCAGTCAATTAAGGCATTGGATAACAGATCTGTTGTGTTCAGTTAAGTAAATAAGCTATTCATTTAAAATATTTATTAGACTTCCTTTGTTTTTATCCACATTCAAGGATTTCAAAGAAAATGACAAGGCTAATGCTTTCTCTAAATGATCTTCTATTATGACTTATTGTAGCACTCTATTTTACCCATCTGTTTATGATGAGGATGCTGTTTTCTCTGTGGATAATAAAAGGAAATTATATGAGACTTGCTCTCATTCCCTTGTAATAATTCTTTTTTCTAGTCTGAAACATTGAGACTTCAGAAAATGAAATCTTGTGCTTTTTTTTAGCGCTGTGACAACTAGCACAGTCATTTTAATGTAATCACATTATTTACCATCTGTTCTTTGTTTAGCCAAAATTGATTTTCTATATAGTTCATTTGTACACATGAGACAAATCAGCTATTTATTTGTGTCAGTTTAAAATCTTAGCTACTAGAATTTTAACAGGAAATATATTTCACAGCACAATGTATTTTAAATAGCCTCTAGTGCAACATATTTTTGAATTATTCCATTTTGTTTTATAGTTTCTTAAAATGGGGATTATGTATATGCTTCATTATTCTTATGTCCTTATATCATAATGAAAATGACCATTTGTTGTTTTAAAATAAACACTATTTTTTGGGGGGTGGTAAACTAAGAAAAAAGATGACTATGCTGTTATTTTATGATGGCTGGAAGCTGGTTCATATCACATGACCTTTCTCAAATGGCTAATTCTGTCATTATGTAACATTAATTTGACAAAACTGTAAAAATATTGGCTTAATGTTTTCTATATTGGGCTAAATTTAATATAATATTATATATGTATAATGAATTGTTTATTTACCAGTGTTGTGTCCCTCAGCTAAAGACCACTAGGACTGCGCATTTCATCAAATAGAGTTGGGCTCAGTACTTTCTGCAACAAGAGGGATAACACACCACTGGCAACAAAGAGGAATCTCAGTAAGAGCATTTTTCATGCTGATTTTCAAGGAATTAAGTCTGTGGTAGGTGATTTTGGAAGTGGTTCAAGAAAGCAGAGTTTTTTTCTTTTCCTGAATTGGGTGTTTTCAGGAAATAAAAATAATCCTATAATCGGGTATGTCAACTTCATTCACTGAATGGGAGAAATGGAGGCAGTTTAAAGCTTTAATTAGTAGAGAAGTAAGAATCAAATTATCTGAAAAAAAAATTTTGGTCAAATCTGTGGTTTACAAAAAGGTCTTGTTTTATGTATAAACAGACATGCTTGTAGAACAATCTTTGTCCTTATTTGATGCTCTGTAGAGCATCAGGATGTAGCTGTTAGTGCCCGACCACCTGGCAGCTGTCTTTCTTACTTGTTTATCACTTTCTTATAGTTATGTTACTATGAAAATTGTTATGGACTGAATGTTTATGTCCCTCTGAATTCACATGTTGAAGCCCCAGCTCCCAATGTAATGATTTAAGAAGAGGCCTTTGGAGGTAATTAGGCCTGGAGGAGGTCATGAGGGTGGTGTCCCCTTCATGAGATTAGTCCTCCTTTAAGAAGAAAAAGACACACCAGGGTCCTTCCTCTCTTTTCACCATGTGAAGATAAAGCCAGAAAGCAGCCTTCTACAAGCCAGAAAGAGAGTTCTTTCTCACCAGACAGCCAATCTCCTGGCACCTGATCCTTGGGCTACTGGACTGTAGAAATGTGAGAAATAAACCTCTGTTGTTTAAGCCACTCAGTCTGTGGCATTTTGTTATAGGAGCCTGAACTAAGACAATAATCAAATGTTTAATTCTTACATGCTGAATATTATACAAATTTATAATTAAGGTGACATTATGATTTATGTTGACCTATTATATATTAGATTGATATCATTAATAATAACACCATTAATTAGTCACCTGTTTGGGATATTTCATCGTGTCACATGAACACTGACGTGGTGTAGCAAGGGAGGGATCAATTTTCATCTATAATCAACATATGATATGACATTCCATCCAAAGAATATCTTCAAAATCACTCCCAGCCCCACGCAGACAGGATAATATGGGTATACAAGAAGACAGAGAATAAAGGACATATAGGAATAAAGTCTACAGGTTAATAGAACAGAGCTACAAAATCATGGTCATTTTAATTAAGCAGAGAACCATATTTAAAAATAACATTATAGGGGAAAATTAATTTGTGCAAGTAAGTTGCTAAATATTTTGTAATTGAATAGTGTTCTGAGTATTTAAGCAAAGGTATATTTAATAGTGTTCCGAGTATTTAAGCACAGTTTATAGTAAGAGCCTCAGATGAAACAGGAATGCCATAGTTATGATGATTAGGGCACGAATGAGCCAGGCAACTCTGGCTAAGTGGTACCACTAGGTCTTTATTAGGCCAAAGAGAGATTGCTATCAAAACTCAATATATATATATATAGATTTATAATTCCTTACATATAAAATTTAATTTCTCATTACAAGAATGTTTTCAGTCTTTGTCAAATAATCTTTTTGGGGGATATGTAAAAATCCCCAAATCAAAAGCCTTTTGATTGATGGTTACCTATGTCCACTAACCCAGGAGGGCCATATATTCCAAAAGATATAAATACCAAGAATGAAGAAAAGTGGACCCAACAGGTTTTACCTATTTTGTCAGTGCAACTTATTCCAGCCTATGTATGCTGCAGATTATGAGAGTGCCACTCAAGTAGCTGAATACAAATATGTAATCAAAGATGATGAAAATACATGTGTGTGTGTGTGGTCACACATTGAATAAAATCAGGACCCCATAAAGTCAAATACAGTCTCCACTAGCATAGTTTACCTATAAAGTGTAACAGTAGATGTCAACTGAATGTTATTTATGTGACATTACTCATCAAATTATAACTATTCATGTACTAAATAATTATTGCATTTTTTCACATTTTTTCTGCCTAGTAGAAAAAAAATAACATCCAAATGGAACCACCTGCAACATCAGATAGAAATTGAAACATGTTATAATAGAAAGGAATGCAGAAAAGAGAGGCACTTAATCTCATACAGGCAAAAAAAGGAAAACACTGAAGAGGAAAAAAATGGAATTTGAGTCATCTGAAAAGATAATGCAGCAATGCAATTTCTACATTTAGAGATGAAAGGAAGGACATTCAGTATTGTAATGAGAGCAAGAAAAAACATGGAGTTAGGCAATCTTAGGGAAGCCAGGGAAGAAAGTTTTGATTGATTTGGTTTCAGAAATGAAAGAGGCAAATAATAACTGAAATAAAAATTACTGTAAGAAATTACTATGAACAACTATATGCCAAGAAATTGGACAATATGGGTGAAATAGATAAATTTCTAGAAACATAAAATCTCCCAAAAGTAAAACAGGGAGAAGCAGAAAACCTGAAGAGACTGATAACAATGAATGAAATCAAAGGAGTAACCATAACACTCCCAGCAGATGGTTTCACAGGAGAATTTTACCAATTATTCAAAGAAGAATTATCATTGATCCTTTTGAAACTATTCCAAAAAAACAAGAGAAGGGAAGACTTCCAAGTTCTTTTTATGAGGCCAGTATTATCCTAATTACAAAACAAGGTAAAGATACAAAAAAGAAAGAAAATTATAGAACAATATCCCTGATGAACATAGATGCTAAAACCCTCAACAAAATATTAACAAACTGGATCCAGCAACACATCAAAAAGATCATACACCATGATCGAGTGGGATTTATTCTGAGTGTACAAAGTTGGTACAATATTTGTAAATTAATAAATGTGAATCATCACATAAACAAAATGAAAGGCAAATATCATATGATCATATCAATGCAGAAAAGCATTTGATAAAATCCAGCACCCATTTATGATAGAAACACACAGGAGAGTAGGAATAGACAGACCACATCTTAACTTAAAAAAGACCATATGTGAAAAACCTTCAGCTAACATCATCCTCATGGGCAAAAACCAAACGTGCTTTCTCTTTGAGAGTGACAGTACTATATGGCAGTTAAGACCAGGGTATTTGGAGCTAGATATTCTAGATTTGAATTATTGCTTCTATCAATTAATACTGTTATTACCTCTGTTAACTAAGGGAGAACCTCCCTTAGTTCTACTGTAACTGGTGAAGAATTCTGAAACAGGCCACAAGTTTCTCACCCTGCGTTGTCCATGCCTTGTACAATCTTCTTCTCTTGAGTCAGGACTGAACCTGACAATAAAATTAGATATCACTCCTGTGATTCTGTTATGTTTTGTTATGTTTTGTTAGAAGTCATTTAAAGTAGATCTCAAGGTCAAAGTCAGAAAGAAATGAGATATTTTGAAGCAGTAGTGTATGCCCTTCTATGTACGACCTTGAAGGAGTAAACTTTCAAATTAGAGGTACATATGCAAAAAAGCCAAAGTGGCCTCCAATAGCTGAGAGTGGTCCCTAATGAACGGACACCAAAAAAAAAAAAAAAATCAGGCTGTAAAAACACAGGGAAATGAAATTTAATAACTTCAACCACCCTCCTGATAAGGACACACCTGATTGACAGGTTCAGCCAAGTGAGACCCTGGGCTTCTGAACCCAGGAAATTGTGAGATAATAAATGTTTATTGTTTTAAGCTACAAAATTTGTGGTAATCTGATATGAAGCAATAAGAAGTGCAAGCTCAATTTAGTACTGGAGGAGGAGAAGTAATTGAATATGTACCTAAAATTTTAGGAATAACTTTGGAATTAGAGAGTGTATGGAGGCTGACTGTTGAGGAGTTTGTCAGTGAGAGCCTTTGTTAACTTAGAGAAATTCTTGGACAGACTGTTAGAAATATGGCTGTGAGGGACTTGAGGGAAAGGAGGAACGTGCTATTTTTAAACTGAAAGAGGGGATATCCCAGTAGTAGCAAGAAACAGCAAAGTGTGCCCTGCAGTTATGAGAAAAATAGTTGTTGAAAACTAGCAACTTAGATATATAACTAAGGAGATTTCCAATTACTTCGAAAGGTTCTATCTGGATGCTCCTTGCTGCTTACAGTAAAATGTAAGGGAAAACATAAAGTGAAGGAAAATCTGTTAAAAAGAATTAGATCTCGAAGAGCTGGGAAATTCTTAGCCTCTCCAGTCGCAAAAAATCAAAAATAGGTGCCAAATGGATGACAAGGAGAAAAAGCTGTGTGTTTGACCACAACTTTTTGTTATAACCTCAAAAATGTTTTTTGAAGTCAGAGTATTCAATCACAACATGGGCTTTTTCAAGAAATTGTGGATGTGTGTCAAGGCTCTGAATTAAAGGACTTTTAGGAATTTAGCCATCTCAGCAAGAGACCAACATAATATATGGTACTTCAAAGCATTGTTGAGCATGTTGAGCATCTGTAAGAATAATACATTTTATATAATCCTCAAACTTAGACTTATTTATTTATATATTTATTATTTAAAAAATATTTTATTTATTTATTTTTAGAGAAAGGGAAAGAAAGAAAAAGAGACATCGATGTGAGGGAAACATTGATTGGTTGCCTCCTGTACATGTCCCAAACCCAGAACAGGACCTAACCTGCAACCCAGGCATGGGCCCTGACTGAGAATAGAACTGGTAATCTTTTGCTTTGTGGGATGACACCCAACCAACTGAGCCACATGGGTCAAGGCTACTTACTATTTATGTAGTTAACTAGTTAGGTACAAGTCACTTAGTTATTGAAAGAGAATTAAAAAATTTTAATTGAAAATGTATAGATTTTGGGCAAACCATATGAGCCTCGAATGCTGCGCTGTGGGATTGGTTATGTAGTTACGTATGTATTCAGTGAGCAACAAGAAGACAAGGAAGTAACAAGGTCAGAATTCTCCTTCAGGAGAGCTGATGATGACAACAACAAAACTGAATAGAACAGGAAGAATTTGGAAGCTTCACAAAAAATTACTACAATAGTTAAACCAAGAGGTAATGTATAAACTTTACACAAAGACAGATGAACCCCTGCTCTTTTTTATAGCTTGTATCTGTAGTAAGTGTATGGTAATAATACGCCCTCAAAACTTGACAAGTTTACACTCTCACAATTAAATTATAATCAATCATAGTGCCATATAATGATTGAAATATAAAGATTTAGCATATCATAGGTAATATAAACACACTCCTAAGAAATTTTAGGAAAATTCAAAATGCTATTGACTTTAATTTACTTACCAAGTTTTAGTCAGATAATTGACTGTATTAAAATATTTAAGTTACACCTAATTAATATATATAGTAGCATATATATTATCTTGCCAATGGTGTTGGTAAGCTGTATCTCTAAAGGGAGTGAGAAAGGACCATGTTTATAGCATTTGCCCATTTCTTTTGTGTGAATACTCCCATTATGAATGATTTCTAAATAGTTGAACAAGCAGGTTATAACATTCTTCAATATTTAACAATCTGCTTGTCACAACCAGTCTCAGCAACTCCAATATATCTCTGAATGTAATCTTAAAAAAAAAAAGAGTTGCAACAACATGGATGGGTCTTGAAAATGCCATGCTAAGAGAGATCAATCAGACAGGAAAAGTTAAGAACCATATGATTTCACTCCTATGTGGGATATAAAACTGAAAGCAATAAACAAATGAGAAAAACAAACAAATGAATACTCATAACACAGACAACAGTTTCGTGGTAACCAGAGGGAAGAAGGGGTAGGAAGGGTGAACAGGGTCAAATATGTGGTAATAAAAAAAATGATTTGATTTTTGATGGTGGGCACATAAGCAATATACAGATGATGTGTCATAAAATTATACACTTTAAACCTATATAATCTTTTATTTTTATTTTATTAAAATTTATTGAAGTGACATTGGTTAATAAGATTATATAAGTTACAAGTGTAAATTTCTATGATACATGTTCTGTATATTGAATTGTGTGCCCACCACCCAAGCATATAATCTTATTAGCCAATGTCACTCCAATAAATGCAATAAAAAAGATTTGGCAATAGCTAAGATGTGGAAACAATTTAAAAGTCCATCAAAAATGAATGGATAAAGATAATGTGGTATATGGATGCAATGGAATACTATTGAGCTTCAAAAAAGGAGGGAATTCTGCAATATGTGGCAACATGGATGGACTTTGAGGACAGAATGTTAAGTAAAATAAGCCAGACACAGAGAAACATGTACTGCATGATTCCACTTACATGAGGGATCTAAAATAGTCAAATTCACCCTGGATGGTGTGGCTCAGTGGATTAAGTGATGGCCTGTGAACCAAAGGGTTGCTGGTTCAATCCCCAGTAAGGGGGCACTCCTGGGTTGCAGGCCAGGTCCCCAGTAGCGGGCATGTGAGAGGCAACCACACATTGATGTTTCTCTCCATCTTCTCCTCCCTCCCTTCCCCCCCTTCTAAAAACAAATAAATAAAATCTTCAAAAAAGAAAATAAAATAGTCAAATTCATAAAATCAAAGACAGGAATGGTGGTTACCACTGTCTGGGAACCAAGGGAAATGGGAAATTATTTGTCAACAGGAATAAGCCTTTTTTTGAACTACAAGATACAGTTTATCTAGAAAGTCACAGGGGCAGAAGAAATAAGATGTAGAAGAAATGGGCTCAGAAAACAAGTTACAGAGGCAAAAATGAGGTCATTGTTGCTCAGGAGACAGAAGAGTAAAGGTAATGGACTTGGAGGGATGGGAAAGATGTAGGTGTTTTCCTAAAGAGAGGAGTGCCTCAAAAGGAAGGTTTTTTTTTTTTTTTTAATTATGTATTTATTTTTAGAGAGAGGTATAGGGAGAGAGAGAGAGAGAGAAACATCAATGTGTGCTTGCCTCTCACATGCCCCCTACTGGGGACTTGCCCCACAACCCAGGCATATGCCCTGATTGGGAATCAAACCAGTAACCCTTTGGTTCACAGGCCAGCACTCAATCCACTGAGCCACACCAGCCAGTGCAGGGATGAATAAGCTCTAGAAATCTGCACCATTGTAACTATAATCAACAATAATGTACACTTAAGCGATTACATTATACTTTGGGTTCTTATTACAATACAGTGGAAAACAAAAGGAAGACTGCAACATGAAGGGCAGCACAAGAGCAAGCATTAGTCCGTATCAAATCAAAATTCTACAAGGGGTTTATGGTGCTCCACAGATGAGAGAATACCTGTTTCCCTAGTAGAGCAATTTGATGGATTGGGTTATTTCATATCTGAAAGACTATTCTGGGTAACCAGCTCTTCTTTCTTTGATTCTGTGTTCACATGAAACATGCAATGATAATGTAGAGCATATTACCAGTGTATGTTTGTGTGCTGACAAGAAGGTAATGCAGTAATTAGTTAGAAGGGAGAAGGTTGGTGGTATTTTGGTGTATTTGATATGTATATTTGCTGTTATAAATACACTTTCAGGTATTCTATCTTTTTACCAGAGTCTATGACAAGTTTGATATGTGCAAGCAAGGTTCTCCCCTAGACTCTGTGGATGAAATCTGTAAGGGAGAGCAAGAACGCCACCAGAACAGGAGCGGATCTCTAAATGATGGGAAGATCTAAACCTCTTTCCCCTGGGTTCAGTGGGAAATCTGGAATGTGTCTACAGCAAATGGAATATATAAAGTGAAAGACTATGATTGAATCATTTAAAGATTTCCTATATCTTAAGATACATCACATGAGACAGACTACCTGTTACTAACCCATATCAAAATAAGGTGAAAGAGTTGAAGAGCTGTTAATAAATATATGAATACTATGAATTAACAAAATGTATTTTGAAGTATTTGAAAAAATTGTAAGAGTGAGGAAAATATTTGCAAATAGCTAAATATAGCATGTAAGTATATTACATAATGAAAATTTACTTATGATAAAATATGAAAGTTGATGTAAAAAACACATAGAAAAATATAAAAACACCATGTACAAGTAAAGGAAACATTATTTAGGTTACTTAAATTTATCTGAATCATTAAACCATTATCCCCATCTTCAAAAAGCAAGAGAGAGTAATCCTAAATTCTCCTTGAATAAAGAATATTACTTTTTATATAAAAATGTGTTTCACTTCAGGAATATTATCATTGTAATTTCTGCATACAGAAGCTTTATACAAGTGAATTATGGTAACAATATTCAAAATGAAGTTTCACAATGGAATTTTTATCTTATAAAATATAAAGCAGATACAGGCTATTGTATTTCATTTAATTCTGAGTACTATATTACTAGGAAATAATATGGTAAATTTGTTACATGGCATTTTTACTGAAATACTTGAAATATAAACATGTTTTCTGAGTTCAACAGCTAAAATCAAATAAAAGCATCATAGTTGACTACTCTGAAAGTAAATGGAGCGGTGGGTGAGGTAGGTGGCAGCCAGGCCCCTGGAGCCGCCTGTGGAACAGGCACCAGAGCTCCGAAACACCGCGTGCTCATCCTGTGCTCGACTCCTGCTACTGTGCTTCTTCCATTCGCTCCTCATAAAAATGGATTTTAAGGACATAAAAATAGTTTAATACTCCCTGAAACAAGCAATATATTTTATATACAAATTAATATATTTTCAGGCTTATTAAAAGCAATCGATATAGATTTTCTTACAATTAAAAATGTATTGGTCATTGGCCAGATATTTACAACTGTAATCTTTTAAGCACACAGATTATCTTTTTCCCTTGCAAAAAGCTCCATTTTGTTTTTCAAGGACAAAATATCCTCTTTCGTAAGTAACTATATGTCCAGTGAGCTATTTCTTCTCTAGCTTTCTCTACAAGTCTACTAATACATCTTTGTTTTCTTTTCTAAAATACGTGAACAGGAATATGGAATTGAGGCATACACAGAAGGTTGGCTGACAACACCAACAGATGAAAAAGTTCAAGTCCCCTTTTATAGCTGGTTCTATTGTGGAGTCTACAAAAAGTGAACATTTGACTTAGCAGACTTACAGAAAACAATTCTAAACTCTTAGTTCACAATGAACTTAGTGTCTCAGTAATTTTTTCAAAGGGTACTTGTGACCACATGACTGGAAAAAGAAAAACAAAGTAGTAGTTTAGTTTATTCAGTCTTTAGTTCCAAAAAATTTCATATGTATTTATGCCCTAACAATTTAGTAGCTGTTTAAAAAAATAATAATACATGCACATTGAAGAAAAAAAGCTATTTTTATTTCATCCTTAGATAACTATAATTACTGATATGACGTGTGCTTGTGTTCTGTACTAAACAATATTATTCGTTGCTTTATCTGTAACAGCCTTATTGTGATGGTTAGTTGAATATTCAGATGAAGATGCACATCCTCAGCAAAGAAAAATAGAAAGGATAAAAGAGCTTTTGATGCTGCTGGCAACATAAAGCCACCCACCAGTCCTAGAAATCTCATGTATTGCATGGTTACTATGTTAGAAAAAGAAAACCATTAACTCAATGTTGCCTTTGTGAATAATTGTTACTTTTATGTTAATTTTTGTCCTATTGCCTTCTTGGATTGCATTTAAGTTATATTTTTAACGAGTCAACAAATAAACATGTATAAATAAATTTTTCTATATCACATCTTATACTAGGGTGATACTATCTGAATGAAAAAAGAATACAATAAGAAGAAATAAAGGCAAATGAAAGCATAGAAAATATTTCTATCCTTTGTATAGACAAATGTGAATATTAAAATAAAGTAAATAAATGTAATTATTTCAAATATAATTAATACCATTGTTGAAAAAATCATCAAAAATTTCACCAATTGCATGCAGTGTTATTTGGGCTTTGAACCTAATATAACACTTATATAAGTGAAAATTTCACAATTTTAAGAATTGCTGGATGTTTGGCTATTCACTTAGGAAATAATATCTCACATCATAAAATTTGTAAGCAAAGTGTTTTTTTTTTTCAGTTAATAAAAATGTCATTTGCTAAGAAGCAAGCAATCACGTTATCTTCTTTTCTTCTTCTTTTTTTCATTACCAAAGTTTAGTTAACATCCACCACCTTTCATAATTACATTTTTCCTTTTGATGAAAATTGTTAAAATTTACTCTAACAACTTTCAAATATATGGCATAGTACTGTTAATTTTAGTCCCCAAGTTAACTTTATATTCCCAGGATTATTTTTCTTATTATGGAAGTTTGTCTGTCTTTTGACCACATTCATCTGATTTTCCTGCTCTACCAGCTCCTTTGGCAACCATATTATTGGATTTCACGCAGAAGTGAGATCACACAGTGTTTGTCTTTCCCGGTCTGACTTATTTCACTTAGTATAATGCCCTCAAGTTCCATCCATGTTCTTGTAAGTAACAGAATTATTTTATTTTTTATGGTTCAATAATATTCATGTATATACCGATCAATACGTATACACCACATTTTTGTTAACTATTCATCTGTTGATGGGCACTTAGGTTGTTTTACATCTGGACTATTGTACATATTGTTGCAATGAATATGAGACTGCAGATATTTCTTCAGGATCATGTTTCATTTCCTTTGGATGTACATCCAGAAGTGGGGTTACTAAGGGTCATAAGGTCAGTGTTATTTTTAAATTTTTGAGGAAACTTCCTACTGATTTCCATGGTGGCTGAACTGATTTCCATTCCCACTAGCAGTGCACAAGGATTTTCTCTTCTCCACATCCTCGTCAACACTTGTCTTTTGTCTTTTTGATCATAGTCAATCTAACAAGTGTGATTTGATATCTCATTGAGGTTTGATTTACATTTCTCTGAAGATTAGTGATATTGAGCATTTTTTCATGTGTCAGCCACATGTATATCTTTTTTTGGAAGATATCAATTTCAGTCCTCTGCCCATTTTAAATTAGATTATTTGTTTTTTACTATTGTTGTTCTTGAGTTGTAGGATTTCTTTATTTTGATTATTAATCTCTTATCAAAATTATGATTTGTAAATATTTTTTCTCATTCAGTATATTGTATTTTCATCTTTTTAGTAGTTTCTTTTGCTGTGTAGAAGCTTTTTAGTTTGGTGAGTTCCACTCATTAATTAATTTTTGCTTTTATTACCTTTGCTCTTGGTGTCAATTCCAAAAATCATTGAAAGGGTCAGGCTCATTTCCTAGCCCACCAAACTGCTCACAACCCAGTCAGGCCAGCTGGACTGCCCATTGTAGGAGAACATGCTGCGTGGTGTGGGCCCAGCTCCCGCTCAGAGATTCACAGGACCCATGCCCACAGGTTCTCCCGTAGGGAATAAGGCCTGCAATTGCCTAGGTCACTTTGAGCCTTGCTTTTGCTAAAAACTCCCCAGTATGGAGTGTAACCAATTCAACCACTTTTCCCTTTTCATTTGCAAATATCCTTCTGTGATGTGATTAGCAGCAACGTCTCTTTTGTTGTCTGTAAAAGTTAACCACCTAAAGCGATCCTGTGCATAGTAAATGAGGACCTTTATGTAATGTGCCCAGTAAGACAATAAAAGCTCATTGAAGCAAGGGCTGCGGCTTTTGTTCCCCTTGAGAGAAGAGCCATGCTGTCCCTCTTCCTGCATCAGACTCGGTAGTCCGTACAAATGTCTCATTTCATCCATAATGATGCAGACATTGCAAGCTAGTGTCTGATTCAGCCCATGACCCAGTTATCCCTACAGGCTTGATAGCCTGCAGCTTAATTGAAACTCTCTCCCACCTCACACAATAGATATCTCACGCTGGCCTTAATGGTCCATGGTGAGACTGACCCTGGGAACAGCTCGGCCCTTTACCTTACCCATTGTCCCAACTCACATCCTAAAACCCTGAAGCAACTGCCCAGAAGAACAAGAGACTGACCCCTCTACTATCCCCCCACAAACCCTGTGCTTTTTCTTTTAAAAACCCCTTTCTTACCTTACCCTGGGGCTGCGGTCTGTCCAGACTCAGCCCTCCGGTAAGTGTAGCATCAAATAAAGGCACTCGGATCAGATCATCCGGTTCCTCTCCACTCTATCTCTTGCGCATTTCTAACAATTACCAAGACTGATTGATGTTAAGGACCTTACTCCCTATATTTTCTTCTAGGCACTTTATATCTTCAGATCTTCAATTAAAGTCTTGAATTCATTTTGTGTTGACTTTTTCTGTGGTGGAAGACAAAGAGCCAGTTCTCCCAACACCATGTACTGAAGAGATTATCTTTTTTGCATGCTACATTCTTGGATCATTTTCCTAAATTTATTGACTGTACATTCATGGGTTTATTTCTGGGCTCCCTATGCTGTCCAATTGATCTATGTGTCTGTATTTTTGTTAATATCATAGTTTTGATTAGTATGCTTTATGTTATAGTTTAATATCAAGATATGTGATGCTTCTAGGTTTGTCTCAATATTTCTTTGTTTATTTTTGGTCTTTGTTGTTTCATACAAATTTTAAGATTTATTTTTCTATTTCTGTAAAAAGGCCATTAGAACTTTATAGGGATTGTGTTAGGTTAATAGAGTGCTATTAATAAAATGGACTTTTTTTAAACAATATTAATTCTTCTAATAAATGAGCATAAAAGAACCCTTTACATATTTTCCACCCAGGCCAGGTGGATAGGTTGGTTCTAACTCCTCCCGATGCACCAAGCTTGCATGTTCTATCCCCAGTTGGGGCACATACGGGAGGCACCTAGTGAATATATGGATGGATGGAGTAGCAGGTTCCTGTTTCTCTCTCTCTCTCTCTCTTTCTCCTCTCCCTCTCTCAAAATCAATAAATAAAATTTAAAAAATTAAAAAGATTTTCCCACTTACATGGTACAAATTGCTATAATAAATAATCACAATTGAAATGATGAGGTAATACATAAAATGGATCTTCTTAGAATCCTGGGATAGGTTTGGATACAATAATAAAATTAGCTCAGTTTAAAATGAAACAAAATGTTACCAACAAACAGAAACACCAGGTGTGCTATTCTCTGCTCTTAAAATTAACACCATAGACATGGCATATCCAGAACACATTGCTCTACCTGCAGCCATTTGAGTCCGAACAATTAGTTTCTCCCTAGCATGGAAAGTAACAGTAGTTTTGTAATGGTTTGGGCAATTGTTGTCCTTGGGTATTTAAACAATTTTATTTTGGGGTCATAGAAGTGAACAATGTTACCATGAATAAACACCAAGTGATTTTCAACAAAATGAACAAAAAGCTCTAACTATTTTTTAAAATCTCTCTGTTGATATGATGGATGAGAAAAGTACTAGTTAAAATCATAGTATTTTTACACTTTTAAAAAAATGTACATAATAGTATTTTTTTTAATTTTACCCCTATATTCTTCAAGTACAGTATTTTGAAATTCAGTCTCTGCTCATTGATTTATTTATAGATGAAATGTGCTGGTAATGCGTTTCTTTTGGAGCTTTTCATTATTTCAATATTTCAGGACTTAAATATTTTTTGAATAAGAATTTTTAATGATTATATTTTATTGACAGCAATAATAATATACTTCTATTAACATAATGACAAAATTGTGAAATGAAATTTACTGGTTATGAATCATTGTACAAATAAATTGTACAATTATTTGATGTAATCTGATTGAAATAGTATTTGGTATTATTTATTTAACCTCTTATACCTAATGTTCAGAATGTATTAGTTTTGTATCAACACATGGTTTAAAATAGCCATTTGAATATACATGTATTATTATTTTTCTTTTCTTTGTCCATATACAATTTTAGTATGGTGTTAACTAACTCACTGTCCGTTGTTCAAAGAAAAACAAACCAACAGCAACAACAAAAATGACAACAAATAAAAGACTACAACATTTAAAATATTTGGCAATAATTGTAATTGAATAATGCACAATCTTGTTTGGGGATGCTTTAGAATACCTATATGTTCATAATATAAGTGAATATTAGAGATTCTTAAAATAAGTTTCATATAAATTTATATTTTATATCATTTTATTTAAGGCCCAGAGTGTATGATGTGATTAATTTCAGAGACACTATTGTTAATTCAAGTCCATAAAATAAACATTTAGTAAGTTGGTTATGGAATGATTAAATAAAAAACCAGCCATATAAATCTGTATATGAAAAGCTTTGCAATGCTTCAATATTTATCTCTTGTCAGTGGATCTAAGGTGAATTCTTATATTTTCTCTTGTCTATGTCTGATTGTGAGATTAGACTTCAGTTCTTTATGTGTCAGGTTAATTATTTTAAAAATGAAAGAATATAATTACATTATTTTAATACCTTTAACTAGCTTTAAAAGCTAAACATAAATATGAAAATAGAAAGTCTAATATAAAAACATACACATATTCTAATAATATTGAGGAAAAATTTAAATTCATTCTCAAAATAGAAAATATCCAACTAAACACTGTCTACAGATGCATAGTCAGGGTATTCTAGATAAACTATTTTTAGGCTACAAATGGATTCTCATTATTTCTAAAACAAGATACAAGTTTATACTATTTTCTGACCAGAGTATCTGTCATACAAGATATAAAGAGGGGTGGTTATTAGTCCATTGCAAATTTTCTCATAGAAGAATTATTTCTTTTTCTGCATGACTACCTGGCTTCATGATCCATTGGCATAGTTACAACAATGTCCTGAAGATTTTTTGTCAATGACTTTTTATATACACTTTGCAATATAGTTTGAAGGCTAACCTACCTTTGCTGAACCATCCAATTCTCCCCTCCCAATTAGCTGCACTGAGACAAATAAGGCAGCAGCATATGATGCAGCAACTAAGCAAATAGCAAAGAAATTGATGTAATATTTAAAATATCTTCACATGTTTTATTAGTATAATAAAATAAGCTTATTACATGGAATTTTGAAGAATGTTGCAAAACTTGTCCAATTTATATTCATAGGTAGAAGCCAAATGATAGTCCCTAGTAACTGAACATACAGCACAATCAACATGTAAAAAGCATTGGCTATTAAAATTCACTCTTTATAATAATAGCAAGCAAGTAAGCATCTAGAACATTAACAATAGAAAACAAATAACATATTTTCAATTAAAAATTAGTAGTACATCTTATACGTAGATTTGTAAAGCAAGATTTTTCTCTCAGTGTATATGTGTGTAAAGAACTCATGCAAAGAGAAAATCATCTATTAAGAATTTTTTTTACCACTTCACACCAGTCAGAACGGCCATCATAAACAGAGCAACAAACAAGTGTTGGAGAGGTTGTGGAGAAAAGGGGACCCTAGTGCACTGTTGGTGAGATTGCAGACTGGTATAACCACTATGGAAAGCAGTATGGAATTTTCTAAGAAAACTAAAAATGGATCTACATTTTGACCCAGCAATCCCACTGCTAGGATTATATCCTAAGAACCCTGAAACACCAGTCCAAAAGAACCTATGCACCCCTATGTTCATAGCAGCAAAATTTACAATAGCCAAGTGTTGGAAGCAACCCAGATGCCCATCAGTAAATGAATGGATCAAAAAACTATGGTACATTTACACAATGGAATTCTATGCAGCAGAAAGAAGGAACTCCTACCCTTTGCAACAGCATGGATGGAATTGGAGAGCATCATGCTAAGTGAAATAAGCCAGGAAGTGAAAGACAAATACCATATGGTCTCACCTTTAACAGGAACCTAATCAACAAAACAAACAAACAAGCAAAATATAACCAAAGGCACTGAAATTGAGAACAGACTGACATTGACCAGAGGGGAGAGTGAGGGAAGATCAGGGGAAAAGGGGAAGGGTTTACAGGAACAAGTATGAAGGACACAGGGATAAAAACTAGGGGGGTGGAAATGGGAGGGAGGTGGGGAGGGCTGGAGTGGTGGGCTGGGATGGGAGTAAAAGGCAGAAAACTGTACAAGAACAACAATTAAAATAAATTTAAAAAGATTAAAAAAGAATTTTTTTAATTTTATGAATTAAAAATATGTGATTTCATTTAAGAAAATATTGTTAAAAGCTAATGACCTATAGGTTACTTAATTGAAAAGAATTTTTAAATGTGCATCATTGTCTCTTAGCCTGCTTGATTATTTAAACCAGTACAACCCCATTTCAAACCTCCATATGTATTTAATCTTTAATAACATTTTATAAGGCCTGAAAATATTAAATATTTGTATATAGTGACTGGAATTTAGTGGCTTATAGATATTAATATAAACTGTAACAAACTATAAACATTTACATCAGATAAAATATACCACTTCATTTCACAACATTAGAAAAATAATTGGATGAATTATGCATTAGAGTCTCATTATTTTGACTTGAAGTAGAATCACTGGTTCATTGAAGAAAAATTATATGTCTTATTTATAAAAGTAGGTATGAGCTCAGCAAATCAAAGTTTTCCTTATCGCATAAAAATTCTGTAAGCCTTTGTTTGCCTGGTTTACTCAATTAGAGTTTGCAAAGGGACTTAGCAATGCAGTGAGTCCTTCTAATGTGGGTTTACCCCAGAGGCCTTGCTCCTTCAGTTCAGTTTCACTTTTTTTTATTTTATGTTCTAAGCAAACACATCTTTCAACTAGCTATCTTAATAACTCTCTTTGCAGTTGGTTGATTCAGTGAAAGCCAGAACTTCCAAAGAAATTTTTTTTAGTCGAGAAAGAGAGAATGATAAAGCTTTGGATTTAATATATTTTTCTTCCATTCTCATTGCAGTTTGTCTTGAGTAAGCATATATCGATTTGCTGGGGGTGAGAGGGGAAAGCAGTGCAACGTCATTTTTAATTTTGCTCTTGAGATTTCACCCTTCTTCTACTTGAATGATTGTATTGCCACGGAGTGAAATGCTCAGCTTCTGACTTCACTGGGTTCAAGCCTGCTTTGTTCCCATAGTTAACAACTTCTGCTTAGTTTTGCATGTGAACATGCTAATCATTAGAGGAATTCTGCCAAAAGTGACTTTCCCAAGGGTGTAAGGGAAGTGTGTATTGTTTAACCTCATGACCAGACTCACATCAACTAGAGCCAAAGGACTAAGATCAAAGCAGTCCTCTTCAGACCCCTGCTGGTGCTCAGATGACCGCAGTCACCAGTCATCCTCAAACCCCTCCCATTTTCCCCTTCCCTTGATATAAAAGAACCCTGAATTTCCCAAGATGGTTCTTTAGGATGCTAGTTTACCATCTTCTTGGCTTGCTAGCTTTCCTTGCACAGAAACACAATTATCCAAAGTCTTGCTTTGTCAAATCAATATAAAAATAATCAGCAATAACATAGTTCTTTCAGAATGATTTAGCAAGTCAAAATACATCTTGTATATGTAATATACATAAATGCATACATTTGTATTCATTTATACTATGTGTAACATGAGAAATGCACTTCTGTTAAGAAAAGTAAAGTGAATATCCAAGTACTTTAAATATGACTATGATGGCAGAAATTATTATTAAAACTTCAAATGCTATTTAGTTTTTGATATTAATAATAAATCTTAAGAACATATTCCTCTTAAGATTTTAAACTTAATAAAGAAGTTCATATCTTCTCATGTTTGCATAATAACATACAGTAAGTGCTCAGTAAATAAGGTTGAAATAATAGCTATCTTAAACTGCAGGTTAATGTCTATTGAATTATTCATCAGAACTCTTACCTTTACAATTCCCAAGCCTCTTCAAATCTGGGAACCATTTTTCCTTCCTTTTGCAATCCATGCCAATAGGTCACATTTAATTAGTCATAACTCAAAACTGCAACACAATTTTTGAAAAACAAATTACAAAAAAATATATACATAACAAATGTCTTTAATAGTGAGAACTAAAAATGCTCAGTAATTCCTAATTGTCTTCTTCCCTCACTCCTATTATTAGTCATTCCAAATACTTACCAATCTCTTTTAACAATTTTTCCCATCCTTTCCTCAACTGTAATGGATTAATTTTGGCCATCTATCTGAGAAAGTGAAAGCTATTAATAAAATCTCCTTTAATTTTCTATGCCAGTCCTTTGAACTGAATCCATCTAAAATCATGTCACCTGCCTTAATGATCATCTAATTAAGAGAGGAGGCTGTCCTCCTATCGGCTCATTCCTAGGTTTTGTAATCCATGCCCTTCAACCTCCTCAGTAACATTGCTTCATAAGCCATCTTCTCTCCTGCCTTTCTGATTTCTGTGAAAGAGGAGTCCTAGTGAGTCTAACTTTCAAATTAATTCTTGACTCTCTTAAATGTGACTGTACACATAAAGTCAGTATCTTGGTTCAGAACCTTATTGTTTCTTATCTGAGATACTGTATTTAATGTCTCACTGGATTTTTATATCAATTCACCTAAGAACCTTTCTTCATCCTATGCTTACATTACTTCACTTAGAATAATTCCAAAATGCAATAAGAAACTCTAAGCCTAAAAAAAATTGTCTTCCTAGATTATAATTCCTACACACAGCATATATTCCTGTTCAACAGACCTACAGTGCAAATTCCATAGCTATGAGGCACACACCATTGTCTGTTACTAAAATGCCTTTCCCTTCATCCTTAATCCCTACAGTAACTCTCTTCCACATATCTTCATCTAACTTCAAGATCCAGCTTCTATTATTCAAATCTCATCTTGATTTATAATTTAATTATGACACCAGCTCTCTGGATTTTCACCACACTCTGACAGCATTCTTAGTAGAGCACTTATGAACTTAATATTTAACATATTGAACATGCCCCCTGCTTTCTCTACTAGTGTTAGCTCCTAAAGAATTGGGGACTTCGTATCTCCATGGTCTTAAAAGGTATCTGACTCATTTAAGTGCTCTATACCTATCTATTAGATAAATAGATAGGTAGGTAGATGACAGAGAGATAGATAAATTCTATGTAATGTGATAATTCAATTACAGTTATTTTCCCCATATTGTACAAACCTAAAGGATTTGTCATTTTCCCTAAATCAGAGGTGTGGTGAAGAAGGGATTACAACAGCACAGTAGATGGGAAAAAAGCCAACAGAACAAGACAAACTGTCTATTTAAGCAAAGCTTTGGCTGGTCCTGTACTTCATCAGTACTTTCATATTAGCATTCATTTCCATAAAAATGCATTGTAAGTACAATTTTTAGAAAGATAATAAATAGAAATAATTCTACAAACCCAGGCTTCTCCCATATGTAGACCCCTCAATGAGTGTATCCAGAACACTGAAACTAGGAGACACAGTATATTGATATATCTAAGAAATAAATTTTGTAACATAAATGTTTTCAAAACCCAAATTGCCTTAATTTGAAATTTGTTTTTTATAAAAATTTTCCACCTTTTACTGATAGAATATAACAGAAATAATAAAAATGTAATAATAAAGAATGTAATGCTTACATGATTAACTATGTAGCACTTTTTCTCATCTTGTAATGGTTTTTTGTAATCTCAAAATTGTATTTATTCAAATAAATATAATAAATCCCATCATACATATTATTATAACACTTTTATATTAGACTAAATTGACCCTTTCAATATTGAGCTCATATTCTTAAGTAAAATGGTGACAGTGGACAACCAAGCATTAAATATACATAAGTATAAGGGCATAAAAGAACGGTTTGTAGATGCAAATTCAAATGTAATGTAATCATGCTGTTATTTAACTAGCCATTAGAATGACTTATATTTTAGTCAAAATGAAAATAAAGAAAGTAATGTTTAAGATTTATAGCCCTGCTAAGCTTTGAGAAATGTGGCTTGCTTTTGTATTATAGCATTTTGTAAATATTGAACATAGATGTAGATATTTCACATTTTCTTCAAATAATTTAAAGAGAGCTTTTTTCAAAAACTTTTTTTTTGTTAACTAGTAACTCTCTTCTAAGGATTTTAAATGGAAATACTAGTTATTACTACTCCAATACTTCCCTGTTCAAATATAAAAAATACTTTTTATAACCCATTATAGCTATATTAAAGGCACAAAAATGAAAGAGGAATATTCCTTATTGCTCCATGTATGGAAATAAAACACACTCAGAAGTATCATTTAGAACACAAAATACCACTTCCTCATTCTTGTAAGTTAATCTGTGTAGATATCTTAGACATCCCGAGAATTAAAGGTTAACGTAGGTCTATGTCCATGAATGTATGCTCAGTTTTACAAAAGCAATGTTAATATTAAAGAAGTCAAGTTTTATCACAATTACTCCATAAAAAAACTTTAAAAGAATTAGTTCAATGTGTGGAAACACATTAAATATGTCATTTTTTTCTTTGGCTGTCTGATTTTTCCTCAGTGAATCTTTATTCTTAATATTCCATTCCAATGTGAACAAAGACAGGGTCTGGAGTTGAGCCTTCTCGTAGATGATGCTGAGTGGCATCTGCTGGGATAATGCATTGCACAATCTGCATAGCCCCCTGTGACAACCCTGGTCTGAATACAAGCTTATATTTTATATTACCATCTGTTAAGGCCCCTATAATAAGGCATAGGTTAAAATTTCATAATTGTTTATTTTTATTCTACATACTGAAATTAGGGAAAACATATATGGTTTTAAAATATCTTATTTGGTCCAGGCCAAGTAGCTCAGTTGGGTAAGGTGTTATCATGATAAGCTAAGGCTGTGAATTGATCCCTAGTCAGGGCACATACAAGAATCAATCAGTGAATGCATAAATAAGTGGGTCAGTAAATCTCTCTTTCTTCCACTTTCTCTCTAAAATCAATAAGTAAAGAAATTAAGAAAAGGAAAATTTAAAACATATATATCATAATTGTGCTTCAGAAAGATTTAAAAGTGGGATGACAATACAAGGCATTTTGTTAATTGCTACTTGGTTGTGTTTCATTAAGAAATACTACAAAATTACTAATAATTACAAATAGCAAAATACAAACATCAGGAGTTTCCCCTTTTTAATATAAGTAAATTTTAAATTTCAATAACTGAAATTTTTAAGACCAATAAGTTGTTATAGTAAGATACTGATGAGTAGTTTTGGAACACAAAATGCTACTTTAATAATTAAAAGAGCCCATTATAAATATTTGTATGAACAGGAACACTTTGCAACATGCTGCCAGTAGTATTTCTTAAAGTTCCATGAATTACACTGGTCTCTACTTTGTCTTTTAATTGAAGTATGAGATATGGCTGCTAGAAAGATAATCCTGATACTGACAGTTACAATTAAACATCATTCTATTCCTGTTATTATATTTCTAAAACAGAGAACAAAATTAAACATAACAAGTCATACTTTTATCATAAGAATGAATATATCTGTGATATTTTTATTTTCAATTACCTTCTGAGACGCTTCACTATCTTATAGTGTACTTCCTTCTCAAGTCTTGCCTAGATTATGTCAATATTTTCCTGTCTTTCTTTGCAACTAATGTTCACACTTCTTTATTTACCCCAGTCATTAAGTGGATTCATATTAAATAGTATTTTACCTTTTTCAATTTAGATTCCTATAATGTACATGCATTTATATGCACAGTCTTCTCACTGTAGTAAATGACATATTATATAGTTTAGTGTTTAAAAGCTTGGTCTTTAGAATAAATGTATAAATCCTAACTTCGGTTCTTCTCTGTGATGTAACTGTGAACAACTTAACTTTTCTAATGTCTCAGTTTCTTTACATGCTAAATGATATTGATCATTTTAGTACTAATTTTGTGAATAACAAATGAAATTGCAAATTTTTCACCTTAATGCTTGGTAGAAAGTGGTTATACAACAACTTAGTTGTCTTATTCATGCTTGTTGACTAATGTCTGAGGATCTCTTAATATTAGTAATTCTGTGAAATATTTATAAACACAAAGTGTTTAAATGTGTAAGCCATATAAAACAGGAGGCAACCAGGAAATAATGAAAAGTTATGTCAATCACATTCTAAGACTTTTCTTGCTCGTAATAGGATAAAGGGACAGAGAGGAACAACGTTGCTCATTCCTCTTGGACGAACTTCTCTGCTTTCATTAAAGTTGGCTAACACCTTTAGGACTTAGATTTATGGAGTTCATGCCATTTATATAAGAAGGGGATAGGTCCATCTGGCATAAATCAATTCAGTCAGTCACCTTTTCTGATTGCCTCATTATAAATATCACCACAAGCCAAAGGTACATGACAGAAAATAAATGAAAACCATTTATGAAAGCAGGTATGGAATAAAGAAACTGATTTAAAGAACTGAAGAGCATTCTATTCCAAAATCTTTACAAATGCATCTAAAAATTGAATCAGAAGATATCATTGTCATGTAAGGTTTTACATTACAGATTTTCATTAAGAGATAAGGGTCTTCAGTCAATAATAAAATTTCTCTTTTGGGATGTAACTTCCACCTTTCCTGTGTCAGCCATTTCATAGGTAGTTAATTCTGAGGCAAAGAGTATGTGAAAATCCACAAATGTAACATCATTGGCATTCATCTATTGGTAGAAGTTTGTAAACCTCCATTTAAAGTCCAAATAGAAAGAAAATTTAGGCTTATGTCATATTATTTTATCACTATTTTTAATATGTAGAGAGTACCACATAAATTTTTAAAAAATTGACTAAGGTAATGAGACACAGGTTTTGATATTGTCTCTTCTATTAAAAACTTGCACAAACTACCAGAAGTCACTAGTTTATTATAGATGTTTAATTGGATGCCCGATATGTGTCCCATTTTGTGCTACCTACAGAGATTAAAACAATTAAGGAGCAGTCTCTGTCATGAAGACAGAAATGTAAGTAAACAAATACATCTTAATAAGAATGAGGATGGATGCATACTCATGATGTGACAATGGCAGCTTAAACACTTCTGTGGCTCCACATTTCCCCTTCTTAATTCATCTGGCTGAAACCTTTTAATTGTGATTTAGATACAGCTGAAGATCCATTCTTCTTCATAAAATTATTTTAATTCATTCAGGTATAACTAAATTCTTTATTCTTCATAAACTTACTGCTATATTCATTTTTATGGTACCTGTAGCACCATTTTGCAATTAAATCTTTACCTGGATGTCACTCTCTATGTAAACCCATGAGTGCAATTAAGTCTTTACCTGGATGTCACTCTCTATGTAAACCCATGAGTGCAATTAAGTCTTTACCTGGATGTCACTCTCTATGTAAACCCATGAGTGCAAAAAGACTTACTTCTTCATTGTCTAGCAGAAGTCATAGCTACAAGCAGGTATTTCATATATGCTTGGTGAAGGAACAAATAAATTAAAAAATGACATCAAACCCAGTCTGATTAGAGCAAAGCAAAACTATTCTTTGAGGGTAACAATTATCTGAATGTTGAATATGGTAGTTGGGTATATGGTCCTAAGAAATCAAGAGAAATATTTTGGCTTAGTGTCAGCACATGGGTTTTCTTAAAAATCCTACATGTAAATGTGTCTGGGTTGAGAAGAATAAAAAGAGGCCAGAAAGCAGCAAAGAAAGAAGGGCATGTAAAAATTAAGTAAAGTAAGGAAATGGAAATTATAGCAAAGAGACGGAGGATATAAAATTTGTTTACCACAATGGTTACAGAGTGTAATCAAAAACGAGTAGAAAAATGGCCTCCGGAAAGGTAAATCTCCGTGTAGCAAGGTCGGTGAAAGTATTTGCAGGAAATATATTTGTGTAACAAAGACAATGTGCATGTAATCAAAAATAGAGACATAAAGAGAATCTTCCTTAGGACATTAACCAAGGATGTCACAGATGTGAGATCAGATTTTACAAGGCTAGAAATTCAATTGCTTTGGGATATTATTGGTAGAATTAGTCTAAATTATTTCACAAATTTAAATCAAGTGAATAATGATAGTATCCAGAGAAATCTCTTGTTATATAAAGTGGACAGAAACCTCTTGGGACAAAACTTTCATTCTAATAACAATTGGAGATTAGCTATACTCTGGCAGGCCCAATGAACTAAAAAAAAAAAAAAAAGTGAACACCTGAAGAAAGATAACACTCACATACACAATGACACACACCCAAAACCAACAAACTTAAGAAAATGAACCCTTGAAGAAAGAAAAACAAAAAGAAAGCAAAAAACACTTGCACCAAAATACCAACAACCTTGTCGGGGTGATGTGTGCCATAACATACTCAGTACCAACACGCTTGTTTCCATGAGTGGTGAAAACTTAGGTCTGAACCAGCTTCAGTCCAGTGGCCTACTAGCTGGCCCCTAAAGTCTAAAGGTCCTGGGGTGAAGGAAGAAAAACGATAATTAAAAAATCCTACCCTCCCTGCTCTTTTGTTTGCTCCTTTATGTCACTTCCAAAATACCAGGACATTCGAACAAGAAAATTTCATCCCAGAAGCTAGCTAGAGAAATAATCAGAACATACTAACGCTTATAGACACATCATAGGGAATTTATTGAATAGATTAGATGCATTATTAATACAAATGCCAACAGCAGGTAGACAAAACCATGTTAGTGATCCATCTTAGAGGCGGATAAAGAATAGCAAAAAGAGAAAAAACAGGAAGAAGGCTGAGTGGCTCACTTTGGTTTTGAAATGTTTGTGTGACCTACACTTTTTGGGGGACTGCTAGAGCACTGGTTCTCAAGGAACAGAGTCCGTAACCAGCAACTCTGAACTTGCTAAAAATACATATTCCACCCTGACCACTATGGCTCAGTTGGTTGGGCATCATGCCACAAAGCAAAATGTTGCCAGTTAAGTCCTGGTCAGGGCACATGCTTTAGTTGAAGGTTCAGTTCCCAGTAGGGGCATGTATGAGATGCAACCAATTGATGTATTTATTACAAAAATGAAATGATTACCTAGAGTAAAAGCATGTGTTTGATGATTTGTTTCCAGCTGTACTGTTTTTGTTTTTTTTTCTATGAAATACTATTTTTACTTGAAAGAATGAGAGATAAATGAACAGTTTTTTATTTGAATTGAGTATTTGGCAGATTTTTTCCCCTGAAAAATGAAGAAAATAAAGCTGTTGTTTAAAAAAATGACAGCATTTGTTGTCACTGATAAACTTATAGCTCTCAAGTGAAAATTAGATCTTTGAAAAACTATTTACCACCATTATCTTTACAGCCAATACTTGAAGACATTATGAGATTCTTTGTGATATTCTTTTAAAAATAATTTTGATACTATATCACAAAGCGTGTAAAAGGTGGAAGATCTATATAATTTACTGAAGCAGTACTTTCTGAAAGATCATTGCATAATATTACAAAATAATGCATTGGTAAACAATCTACTCAAAGTTAAAACAGACCAATATATTTTAGTGTAACAGGAATAAAAATTTCATTCACATGGTTTCAGATAAGCCACAAGAAATTTCCATTTATTATGTTTTTGTGTGGTATTGTAGCAGCTAACTCCCGCTTTGGCTTCTGAACACCCAGCTTCCGATAAGGACAGCTCAAGGACACCTGAACCCTAGCGTTATTTTTTGCATCAGCTTCTGTACCTCCTACTTCTGCCACGTAGGACAGGGCATCCAGAGAGCAATAAAAGCCCTGCTCAGCCAAGGTTCAGGGCCCAAAATTTGGAGACTGCCTCCTCTGGGTCCACGCGTGTAATAAAACCTCACTCCATTACCCCAAATCGCGCCAGAGTCATTATTTTCCGAATTATTTTCTGTAACAGTATCAAAAGTTCTCTACAAGTACCTGAGAAGACTTCAAATATGATTTAATTTTAAACTATAAGATCCAGTAGAAGTAACACCCACTTGAGTGTGGTTGGTAGGGTAATAATATGGTTTTAATAATTTATAGTTTGCATTTGAACGTTTCACTTAAAATGTCACATGATATGCTGGGATGTGATATTGTTATGTTACAGAATTACATGCTTATGGTTTTGTAAAAAAGGGATGTTATTTGTGCTTGTCCCTGTGTATGTCTGCGTAATGCCAGGTTTTCTCTTTATATTTCGACAAATTAATATATTTCAATAGATTGAGTGCAGAAGGAAACATGAGAATCTATGTTCTATTAAGCCACGTCTTAAAAAAATTAAGAAGTACAAAACAACATTACTCTTCCTGTTTTCTTTGTTTGTTTGCCTTGGTAAATAAAATTATTTTTAAACAATATAAGAGTGTTTCCATGTAACAAATTTACCTTATTTTTAATGAGTAAATAATTAAATATTTAAAAAATCTTATTTTTACTTTCCAATATGGTAAATGTTAGCAGACATAACTCATAAACTAAATCACTTTGGGGTTCTCAACAGTTTTTAGAGTGTAAAGGGGTCTTGAGACCAAAACATTTGACAACCATTATACTAAAGAGATAAAACGTCTAAAGAGTTTAAATCTTTGAGACTTGGCAAGATGCTGTGTTTTATGTTAGGGAGTCAGTTAGAGAGGGTATAAGGTGTTATTCCAGTTAGTAGGGGGAATAATAAATAAAACAGTTTTATCTAACAACCTAGAGTTTAAGACTTAGGAAAGTTCAGATCATTACTAGGGTGAACATATATATATTCTGGTTTGCCTGGGATAGTATGAGTTTATATATGCTGTTTATAATAATCCTTTATCCTCTCAGGAGTGACTAACTTTAAATGGCAAATTATATGGTCATTCTATGTGTAGGCATTCTCAGGTTACAAAAAGGACCCTCTATAAATATATTTCTATTTCATTGCAGGATGAGATGCCTGCTGATGCTTGAGACCTTCCACCAGCATTTAAAACATTACTTCCAGTTTTTGAGGCAGGTAGTTACAGGCTTAAACTACTTAGCATTTATCTTCTTTGATTGTAACCTGACATATTAAAGGTACTTTACTTAGTGATAAAATTATACAAATTGTTAATTGTTTATTCTCTGTCATATTATCCTCCACTCTAAATGCTGTTTAATAAATACTCTGACTTAGAATCAGGCAGCATGAGATCAATTTAAGTTTTGATCATTAATTATCAGGACAATCATAGATGGGCCATTTACCTTCTTTAATAATAACTATCTTGTAGGATAATTGTAAGAATTAAATAATGGCAGTTAAAATTTGTGATATTTTATGAATGCTAGGAATTGCATTCAGTTAGGATAATAAAGGTTGAAAAAATTTTACATTATGTTGTGCCACTTTTTAAATGTGTTAATTAAATTAAAATGTAAAGGCATGTCATTCAGATGAAAATTTGTTTCTATCTGCTTCAAAGAAAGAGATTGAGTAGCAGTGTGCTAATATATTTAGTGGGAAAAAAGAAGATGATGATCATCTGTGAATGTCTGTGATAAAAATATGCAAAGAAAGCAGAGTGAGTTTAATTCAGACCTCAATCTGCTAATTTTAATTTCAGACAGCACAGCACTAAAGGCAATCAGCTAATGAGAGTATTCAATGAAGTAATACTTTTAGTGGTAGCTTGCCTTGAAAAAGGCTTTCTGTCTAAGACTATTGAAGGCTATCACGATTTGATACATGGCTTGGTCAATATATTGAAAATTTTAAACAAAGTAGATTAGAGTAGAATTATGAACAATTTAAACAAACAGGTAATATCTGTCTTCTGTTTTAAATGGCCTTATTTTAACCAAGTAGAAAATATATTAGCATGTTAGGGGTGTTACACCTCTTCCAAGAAGCCACCCTGTTAAAGGCATGAGAACAAGGACTCATTAAGATCCTTTCTGAGCCCAGAAGCTGGTATAAGATCATCTTTTTTGCACATGGGTCCTTAATAGAACTCATGCCTTCTCAACTGGTCAATATGACCCAGGATCTAAGTTTAAGGTCAGATTATGGACTAAGTTTTTAAATGCCTGTTTGAATTACCTCAAAACACAATATAGTTCAAGGGTAAGTGTATATGGGGCACCTGCGATAGGAATAAACTTGTGAATCTGGTAATGTAAGGGAAATCTAAACAAATGCCTTGCTTATTTAATTATTTATGACCTATATAACTGAATTATACAAATATTAAAATTAGGTATTCTGCTTCATAATTTTTTATGTTTCTTTTACCCTTGCAAGGGTAAAATTGTAGAAGATTTTCCTGAACAATTTGAGTAGATAACAAAATCTTTCAAGTCAATTTATACTTGGAGCACTATTAAAAAGTCTTAGTTTTTAAGACCAATGCATTTAACAAAACACACACATGCAAAGGTTAAAATAAAAATATTACCATACTATATTGTATTTATCAAATTTGTATTAGTCTTTCATAGCGTTAGAATCTGCCAGAAGCAGAAACAAGAATAAAATGTGTACGCCAATGTTGTTATTTGTCAAGATATGTATCCAGAGAAGTAACTGAGTAGGCCAAGCCTGCTGGCTCCTATGAAATATTGGGGAATTCATGTTTAATTATAACATCGCCATCCTGTTGCCCAAGAAAAAACATTATGACTCATTTATCCTTTAATCCAGTAGCTGTTTGAAAAGAATGCAGTCACTTTTCCTGAATTATGTATGAAATACTAAGTAATCATGCAGAATGTTTAACACTAAAAGGCAAGATCTTATCACTTTATTATTTTTAACTGAAATTATAAAGGAGCTGAATACAAGAGTTTTATCATGTTTACTTTTGTAAAGTTATGGATGGAAGTACTTACTAAAAGAGAGACAGAAGAAATAATAGGACAGAGAGAAAAGAGAACAAAGGGAGAACAAAGGGAAAACTTACTTAAATTTTAAATATTTTTGTGTTAGTAAAAATATGTATTATAAATACTAATATTTAATATATGCATTAGTTAGCTCTAAGGAAAATATTATATTTCATGTATTTGTCTAAATTACATAACATTAAAAATGTATGGATTTATGTGAATCAGATAAAACCTAATTTACTGACTCTGTTCAAATGTGATTGAGGAATATGCAATAGATGATGAAAAATTAAATTAAATATGACATAATTGTTTAAACATGCCTTAAACTGAAAGCAACATACCTGTTCCTACTAATGAATCACAAATTTACTAAACCTATTATTGTTTTGATGAATAACATGGGCCACTGCAACTACTCCTGACCTCCTTCCTTAATATTTGTAGTCTAGGCTCTTAAATTTAATGGCATAGGGAAATGGAATAGAATGCTTTGACATAGGGCAGTGATTGTCAACTGGTGTGCCCCAAGAATTTTAAAAACCTGCAATACCTGAGAGGTACTGACCTCTTCTCCTTTAGGTTTTGAAATAAAAAATGACAACAACCAACACAACAATATCCATCCAATGAGAATGAGTCAAAATTATACCTATTTATTCCATCAGATTAGCAAAAAAAATATATCTTTGGTGTGTTGCAAAATTTTAGTAATTAGTTTATGTGTGCCAGGAGATGAGAAAGCTTAAAAATCACTGAGACACATGGCAAAACAACTGTAACCAATGCAAGCTACAAGGACTGTCCTGAAGATAACAAGGCCAACTCCCAATGAATTTATGGCTTGGAACTGGCAGAAGACCAGTTGGATCCCACATAGCAACTAATGTAACCTTTTAGTGACCCCCTAGCCTCATTATACCCATTGTAACACATTAGCCTTCTAACACCCTATGCCACCATGATTGGAAATGGAAATCCCATATAAGGACACAAAATATCTTATAGTTCTCTTTTGAGAGATCTCCACACCTTTATAGAAAAAAGAAATTCTGATGCCCTGGCTGATGTGGCTCAGTGGATTGAGTGCTGGACTACAAAACAAAGGGTCGCTATTCGATTCCCAGTCAGGGCACACGCCTGGGTTGAGGGCCAAGTCCCCAGTAGGGGGTCCATGAGAAGCAACCACACATTGGTGTCTCTTTCCCTCTCTTTCTCCCTCCCTTCCCCTCTCTCTAAAACTAAATAAATAATAAAAAAGTAATGTGTCTATTCATTTAAAAAAATTCAGAATATCCCTTCCCCTTATTGAATGCCCTTCCTCTCAATTAAATGAGCCTTAATAAAAGAAGTATATCCCACTAGGAAGGGGTTGCTGTGCCTGTAGAGTAACCACTTTCTGTCCCACTGCCTCACTAATAAATTCTTCTTCACTTTAAACCACAGGTGGTAAACACAAGGCCTGCAGGCCGAATCTGACCCTCCACCTTGTTTTATCTGGCCCGGCACCTTGTTTCTACCCAGCGGCAGCGCCGAGCTCTCACTTACTTGTTAAGGAGTAGTTACATTTATACCGTCCTAAAATTACATTTGGCCCTTTGGAGGCAACCACGAGGCTGACGTGGCCCCCGGTGAAAATGAGTTTAACACTCCTGCTTTAAACTCTGTGCCGCCTCATTCTGTGCAGAGCAAAGAATGCACAGTGAGTCTTGGAACTTTGGGTTCCCAAAACCATGGAATGCCTGCATTGTCTGCGTAGACCTTCTTGCTCTTTATTTCCAGGTAGGATTCCATTCCAAGGCCTTTGCAATTGTCCTTTCCTCACCTGGAAGATTCCTCCCATAGTTTTACATATGACTTCCACCCCTTAAACTTTTGTCTCTAACGTCACTTTCTCAGTAGAAACTTTCCTAACCACCAACATGCCTGTAAACCCAAAACCTTTCCTGCTTTATTTTTCTCCATTGCACTCATCGCTCATATACATTATACTTTATTTAATTATTCATTTCGGCATTGTTTTTTGAATGCTACAACAGTATAAATTTTGTGAGGGATAGGATTTTTGTTTAACTTATTAACTTTGATATTCTCAAAATTAGTGCAGCATTCACCACATAATAAGTATAAACACTTATTGAATGAATAAAAGCTTTCTGAGAGTAGCCAGATCTCAAGAAAAAGAAAGGGAAATGGCACGAAGTAATATGGCTCTTTGCTCACATTGACCATTAGGGTAATTCACTTCATATCTCATGGGGAAAAAAAGAGGTCAGACAAAATACCAGGAATGTTTAGGGGAACATCCCTCTTCACAGAAACCCGCCGAGTTTGATTGTGTTCCCTTTATATTCTCCAGCTTTTTATTCTCTTAAACCATTAGGCTTAATATTTAATATTATAGAAAATGTGGGCATATCCTTCCTCATAATCTGATGAAAGAAGCAATGGTACCACAATGGCTCAGCATATAAAAACTTAGATTGCCCTCGCTCAAGTGGCTCAGTTGGATGGAACATTGTCCGGTAAACCAAAAGGTCACATGTTTGATTCCCTGTCAGGACACAGGCCTTAGCTGTGGGATTGGTCCAGGTTGAGGAGCATGTGAGAGGCAATCAATGGATGTTTTTCACATTGATGTTTCTCTCCCTTTTTCTCTACCTCACTTCCTCTCTCTCTAAAATCAATAAGCATGTCCTCAGGTAAGAAAAAAAAACAAAACAAAACCTCAGCTTTTCAGCAAATTCTATAACTGAAATAGTGATAAAAACTGGAAAGTATTTTTTTAACTTCCTAAATATTCAAATATGTATCCCACTAATTATATCTTATAAGAACCAATTTCTTTCAGAAGTGAGCTCTCACAGCATATTATTCATAGCTATTGACTTTAAATGTGATTATAATAGAACTATTCATGTGTTTTCACAATCCAGAGCAAATTAGAAGCACAGTGGAAAGAGTAAGAATAGCTGGTACAGGTCAATAAACACATTAAAAGCAATAATAAATTGCTCTCTCCATGTGTCTACTGTACCTCATAATTATTTATCTCATAATGGTTATCTTATTTGCTTACCTACTTATCCTCTGCATTAGACTGTGAGTTTCTTCATATAAGGGTGTATGTTACACATTTTTCTCATTTTATACCTAGTGCTTAGCCAAATGCCTCTCAAATGGTGTTCTAAATATTTTATTTGGATAAGTTGAAAAAAATTATACATTGAAGATGTTAACTGATAATAAGAGTCATCTACAATGGGAAATTAAAAAGTCACAGAGTTTTTAAAAGGATATTATGCTCTAGAGGTTCTATTAACTGGACATAAATACACAAGAATACCTAAATACACAAGTGTTTTAGGGGACATGAATGCACAAGTGTTTATAGTTAAGGCTATGATGTTATTTATGTCTCTGTTATTATTCTATATGTATAAAATGAGTTTCATTTGGTAAGTGGCATAAATGGTCTGCACAGAGACAAGCTGATACACCTGACCCAATGAGAACTATCTTATAAGAGCTACTGACCAATGGGTCTGCTAGTGGTACATTTTAGTGAACTAAAGGGAAAGCTTGTTCATGACACAGATAGGAAAGAAGTTACCTCTTTCCATCGCTGAAATTGCTTGTTTTTGTATTCCTATGCATTAAGTATTTTCTTTAACTTTTTTAAAATTACAAATAACTATGTGTTATGTGTATGATCTAATTCCTCTTTTTGAATATATGAGCGAGAACAGCAGCATTATAGGCTGAGTTCTTCAGAGGAGACACTGATTTGTCATTTGGTGTGCAGGGAATTTAAGGGATCCATAGATGAGGAAGGAATAGAGAAGAAGCAGAATTAGAGAGCAGAAGTCAAATTGTAATGTGTGCTCATAAAGTACTCATTGGCCAAAACTGCCAGGAGTTCTTCAGTAATTAGGGTTTTTTAAATAGCTAAGTAGAAATGAAATGGCCAGAGTTTTCAGACCTTGCCTTGATAAGCTGTTGGATATGGGCCAATGATGGAGGAAATGGCCTCACTTAAAGTGATTTCTCAACACCTAAGGCAGGGGTGTCAAACTCATTTTCACTGGGGGCCACATTAGCCTCATGGTTGCCCTCACAGAGCCTAATGTACTTTCAACTCCTTAACAGTTAAGGAGTAGTTACATTTACACATTCCTCACATTATTTCAGCCCTTTGAAGGTAACTGTGAGGCTGATGTGGCCCCTGGTAAAAATGAGTTTGACACCCCTGACCCAAGGGAAACCCAGAAGGACCTTACTGCTGGAGCAACAAGTGTTTCCTTCATGGAAATTCGGGTGATACAACTCTTCATTGATAAGAGCCCCATGCAGAGGGAGAAATATAAATCTGACATAAGAAAATTCTCCTTATATATTCTTTTCAAATGTACATGGATAACACTCAAGGATAGACTGCATAGTAGGACACAAAACAAGCCTCAACAAATTCAAGAAAAGTGAAATTATATCAAGCACTTTCTCAGATTACAATGGCCTGAAACTAGAAATCAACCTCAAGAAGAAAATCCTAAAACACTCTATTACATGGAGGGTAAATAATAGTAATTAAATAATGAATGGGTTAACAATGAGATCAAAGAAGAAATCAAAAAGTAGCTAGGAACAAATGAGAATGAACACACAACAAACAAAAACCTATGGTACAAAGTGAATGCAACCCTAAGAAGGAAGTTTATAACGTTGCAGGCCTAACTAAAGAAGATAGAAAAATCTCAAGTACATGACCTAATTCAAAACTTAAAGGAACTAGAAACACACACACACACACACACACACACACACACACACACACACACACACACAACCATAGCGAGTAGAAGGAAGAAAATAAGCAAGAACAGAGCAGAAATAAATGATACAGAGACAAAAAAAAATTCAAAAGATCAACAAAACCAGGAATTAGTTCTTTAAAAGATAAACAAAATTGACAAACATTTAACCAGAATCATCGAGAAAACAAAGAGAGGATCAAATTTTTTAAAAAATCATAAATGAAGGGGGAGAAGTAACAACTGATACCACAGAAATACAAAGGATTGTAAGAATTTACTATGAACAATGATATGCCAAGAAATCAGACTACCTGAGTAAAATGGATAAACTTCTAGAAACATACAATCTTCCAAAACTGAATTAGGAAGAAGCAGAAAACCTTAGTAGACCCATAACAACTAGTGAAATTGAAGCAGTAATCAAAAAACTCCCAGCAAACAAAAGAACTAGACAAGATAGCTTCACAGGATAATTTTCATTCATTCAAAAAAGAACTAACACCTATTCTTCTCTAACTATTCAAAAAAAATTTAAGAGGGAAGATTTTCAAACTTTATTTATGAGGACAGTATTATCCTAATTCCAAAACCAGGTAAACACACAAAAAGAAAGAAAATTACAGGTCAATATCTGTGATGAGCAGAGATGATAAAATCCTCAATAAAATATTAGCAGACTGAATCCAGCAACACATCCAAAAGAGAATACACCATGTTCAAGTGTGTTTTATTCCAGGGATACAAAGATGGCACAATAAACGCAAATCAGGTAATGTGAGACATCATATGAACAAAATGAAAGACAAAAATCACATGATCATATCAATAGATGCAGAGGAGGCATTTCATAAGGTACAACACTCATTTATGATAAAAACACTCAGCAAAGTAGGAATAGAGGGAGCTTTCCTCAATGTGATAAAGGCCATATATGAAAAACCTACTGCCAACATAATACTCAATGGGCAAAAACTAAAAGTATTTCCCTTAAGATCAGGAACAAAACAGGAGTGTCTCTATCATCACTCTTATTCAACACAGGACTGTAAGTACTAGCCACAGCCATCAGCCAAGAAATAATGAAAGGCATCCAAATTGGAAAAGAGGAAGTAAATCTGTCATTTTTCACAGATGACATGGTATTATATACAGAAAACTCTATAACCTCTAGCAAAAACTACTAGACCTAATAAATGAATTTGGCAAATGTGTGAGATATAGAATCAATATTCAGAAATTAATGGCATTTTTATATACCGATAATGAACTGTCAGAAACAACAATGAGATATCACTTCATATATGCCAAATGTCTATCGTTAATAACGCAACAAACAAGTGTTGGCGAGGATGTGGAGAAAAGAGGACCATAATGCACTGTTGGTATTCATACAGAATGGAGCAGCCACTGTGGAAAACTATTAATTTTCTCTAAAAAGTAAAAATGGAACTATGTTTTGACCCAGTGATTCTACTGCTGGGAATATAAGAATCCTGAGACACCAATCCAAAAGAACCTATGCACTCCTATGTTCATAGCAGCACTACTTACAATAGCCAGGTGCTAGAAACAGCCTAAGTGCCCATCAGTAGATGAGTGGATCAAAAAACTGTGGTATTTCACACAGTGGAATACTATGCAGCAGAAAAAAGAAGGAATTCCTACCTTTTGCAACAGCATGTATGGAACTGGAGACTATTATGCTAAGTGAAATAAACCAGTCTGTTTATGTGGAAGATAAATACCATATGATCTCACCCATAAGATGAATCTAATGAACAAAATAAACTAATGAGCAAAAGAGAACCAGAGGCATATGATCATGGAACAGACTGACACTGTAAGATAGGAGGGGGAAGGTGGGTACTTAGTGAAGGAAGTGTGGTAGCAGGCCAGGTGCAGGGTCATGAAGTGGGGGAAAGTGGGACAACTATAGTAGTATAAACAATAATAAAAAAAAAAGAATCCAGCCATGCACCATCTGACTTCTGACCTATAGAACTGTGAGCTAATAAACGGGGGTTATTTCACAATCAATCAATCAATCAATCAATCAATAAATAACAAAGGAAAAGAAGAAAGGAAATTTCTCCTTTCTGGAGAAATTGTCTTTGTTTTTGAAACATATACGCACAAAATTAAATGGAATTACTCATTCATTCCTAAGTACAATCCTGGTAGATATAACATTTAAAGCAAACAGTCTCCAATTATATATTAACATGGCCAAACAACACCTTAGTTTTCAATAACTATTTTCTTCCAAAAAGAGAAAGTTAATGAGGTCTACTTATTGCTGTTTTTTTTTAAAGTTTACAATAGTGAAAATATGAAATACAGCTCTAAATATGGTTATTGTTACAAAGCCAAATATAGTATAGTAATTACCTTGCAATGTCTTTTTTACCTGTTTAGAGATTTTTATAACCTTTCATTTTATAATATTAGAAAAATTTAATGAATATTTACAGCTGCAGATGTCAGAAATTTATTTCTGCACTGAGAATTGGATATATTAGATAAAATAATTTGCTTTCACAAAATCAAATGAAAATGTTGTTGATTCACAAGATGATGCAACTATATAAAATCAATAATGATTACTTTAAAAAAATAGAAGAAACTTCCATGATTTGATAAGAGGAAGGAAGGAAGGAAGGAAGGAAGGAAGGAAGGAAGGAAGGAAGGAAGGAAGGAAGAACTTCATAAGAAAATAAAATGATTCAGGTAGGAGGCAAAATCTAATACATATTAACTAAATTTCTCACCTTGATCACAGAAAAACATTTAAATAGTATAATTATATATACAGCATCTATCTATACTTGTTGAAAATTAAACTCAAGTTTTAAACTTTGCAGTTATTTATATAATTTATATGAGCTATAATTCATCATAGTGAGACAAATAGCAAGTTGATGTAAACACAGATAATCATCCACAAGAAATTGGTGTGGCATGCCATCTGTCATCCATTATGATTGGTCAGTGAACATACTGCTTGTTGCTTATCTGTATGGAATGCCATCTGACTTACAGGGTTTAGTAAAGATGTGCTGTTTGTCTGCCAAACCAATTGCTTGAAATAAGGAATTCTGAATTGTCATAGCATGTATTGATCAGTTAAACAAATTATAAAATTCAATCAAGATTTCTAGTATCAACCAATTTGGTCATTACTATGTCACACTTAATAAACCATATTTTGCAATCTGCTATTATTGCAGTAATAAATCTTACTTGCTTTGTGTTGTTGTTTTTTTATTTGTTTTTTTTTGAGTGTGAGACAGAATATAAAATTTTTGTCACTGGGTAATTCATAATATCTGACAGAAATGGCAATGACAAACAAACATATACACATTTATTTAAGTTTTCATCAACTGTCTTTGTATGCCATAGTTTGCTATATATTCATTAAATAGGCATTAAAATATATCACTTTTAAGTTAATGCATTAAAATGGTTTATGGAATAAAAACTAAAATGTAATCCTCTTAATTTTATGTAAATTTTAAAATGTACTTGGTATCTATCAGATCTTAATATACCATCAAACTGAATTAATTCATCTTCCCCAGAATATACTCCATGCTTTCTTGCCTTTGGTCCTTTTATGCCATTTATTTTGTGTTTGTTTAACAGTGCCAATGTCAAGTTTCTCTCCACTTTTCTCACCTTAATTTATTTTTCAATGGCCAGCATAAACGCTACTTATTTTATGAAGATTTGTTGATCCATCCATTGATAATATTTTCTTACAGCTTTGAACATCTGACCCCTTGTACTCTTGTACTATCTATACTAAATAAGTTTTTTTGAAAATCATCTTTTTTACCAGAATATAATCTCCATATTGTCATGCAAAGCATATTTTCAGATTTTATCTCCCTCATAGCAACAGCGCAATGCCCATTACAAGCCCTGAATGGATGTTCATTGGAAGAATATGTCTATTATCCCCAAGCATGGAATAACTGTTTTGATATAAGACCTAAAATTTAAACTCATATTCACTTACATACAGTATTAAAAAACACTTTATGTAAACTAAACACTAATTACATATTTCTTAGAAAAGGGATAGCTAGTATGTGCATCTACACACATGTTGCATGTGTAATATGCATATTATCTTTAGACTTAATAGTCATATTATTTTTTCAGTATTTTTATATTTACAGTTCTTTATAATTTAGTGATTTAGTTAACAGTTCATGAAACACCATAACCCAGTTAGTACAATGTATATAAATATTAAAAAGAATAATTGCCTTGTTCTTTTTACACAAAATGTAAAATCATTGCATTTTAAATTTTTAGCATTGAAATATAAAATTAAAAATCCCCTAGTCCCTGGGTGCATGGAATATGAAACCACAATCAAAGAATATTTTTTTCCACAGGTGAGGCATTTACGTAAAAGAAAAAGGAAAATACTTAGAATGAATAAATAACTATATCCATTTAGAACCCAATTTTTTCAGACATTATTTTAACCCAAAATCCTTTTTAAAAATTAAAAGCAATATCATACACTTTTACTGGGAATTTACATGTTTTGAAATCTGTAAATCTTTGAGTAAGATTATAAAATATACATCTGTACATATATTTATTTACACACATTAATATATGTAATATATGTAATATATGTATATGGTTACTTCACTTATAGTAAAATATATTTTATATGACTTTAACACCATGAGAAATACTTGACTATAGAAACTTTGAACTAAAAAATAAAATTATAAGATCACTGCAACTGTAAACAATGTCCAGAAAGTTGAAAAATACACACTAGTGCACAACACAAACTGTATTTAGTTTTTTCTATATCTGAGAATCCAGAGACCTTTTGTACATGAAAATTCATGTGACTTATTAATATTATGATTTACAGAACTCATCTGTTTCCCAGGCCCCCAGGCACATGTACTACAAGAACACCAATTTAATTAAGATAACTTTTGAAATGTAAAAGCCAAGTTGGCTCATTTTACATTGGCAAGTTCTTGTTAAATAGATGCTATATATCAATTTCTAAAGGTTCACAAAGACATAATTGTGAATGAATTGTAAATAATTTGATCTGTGGTGAAAACATCATTGTGTTCAAGTGCTTCCTGATATTCTCATGAAGAAAGTTTCTTCCTTCTCTCAGATGAGGTACATCTGAGATTTAACATTTTGTAGAAAAATTACCAAGCCGCAGTTGTTGATAATGAAAGAGGAAATTTGGTTACATAGTATTGAATAAATTATTTATTTACTCCCTTGGGTTTTAGCTGAAAAACAGTGCTATTCAGATATAGCCAATTCCAAATGGTCTTTTGGAAGATGTATTAGTATTCACTAAATTCTTTGATATTGAAGAATTATGTTTTAAAACAATAGTTATATAACATTTAGAGAATATGAATTGGGCTAAGATAATTGGGATTAATGATTCTTTATTTTAAAAGTTCGAATGAAATTTTCAGATAATTAAGACACAGATAGTCTATAACACAATGTATTCAAAAAGAAATGTTAAATGATATTGGAAATTTCTAAGAAATATAACTACAATAGTGTTAGTGAAACTTTGGTACACACGATAGTAGTCAAAATGCCAATGTGGAGTAAGACTTAATAGAAAAAACACAGATTAATTTAAAATATTCTATTTGTGATGTGCCAAATATAAATTTAAAGGAGGATAATCAAGAAAGTTCAGAGTAGCACTTCATATCATGATAATGCAAAAAAATATTTTAAATGAAGCATTTTATATAAGCCATGTGTTTATATTACTAACAGGATCAGACAGAAGCTTTGAAATATAAAACATTCACTAGATTATGGTTTCAATTACCAGTCAATATAAAAATTAAATACTCATAACTCAAAATTGTATTATTAATGTGCTTAACAGAGCATAATTAATAAAAAGCAGGTATAGAAAAAGTGTATAATTGATAAAGATAACAATTAGAGTACTTATACTTCACAGAAAGTTAATAGAAGGTCTAATATTTACCATGGTATATTCATCCACTAAAAAAAGTCTGGAGTAAGAAATATTCCAAAAAGAGAAAGGAGTTGAAAAATATAAAATAGCATAAATAAAGTATCAGTGTGAATGATATAAAAGAAACAGTGTAAAAGGGATGAAACAGCAATTTTTATTTTTATTGTATTAAATTATTTATTTACTTTATTGTTGTATTACAAATGTCCCAACTTCCCCTGTTGCTTTCCCCTTCCCCTATTACCACCAAATCAATCCCCACACTGTTGTCTATGTCCATGGGTGATTTATACTTGTTCTTTAACTAGACACTTTCTCTTCTTTCCTCACATATAACCCTCCTTGCTATTCTCTGGTCCCTGCCAATTTGTTCTTAATTTCAGTGTCTCTGGTTATATTTTGCTTGCTTGTTTGTTTTGTTGATGAGGTTCCACTTATAGGTGAGATCATACGGTATTTTTCTTTCACCACCTGGCTTACTTCACTTAGCATAATGCTCTCCAGTTCCATCCATGCTGTAGCAAAGGGTAGGAGCTCCTTTTTTCTTTCTGCTGCGTAGTATTCCATTGTGTAAATGTACCATAGTTTTTTGATCTATTCATTTACTGATGGGCACCTAGGTTGCTTCCAGCACTCAGCTATTGTAAATTGTGCTGCTATGAACTTTGGGGTGCACAGGTTCTTTTGAGTCGGTGTTTCAGGATTCTTAGTATATAATTCCAGCAGTGGAATTGCTGGTCAAAAGGCAGTTCTATTTTTCGTTTTCTGAGGAAACTCCATACTGTTTTCCACAGTGGTTGCACCAGTCTGCGTTCCCACCAACAGTGCACTAGGGTTCCCTTTTCTCCACATCCTCTCTAATATTTGTTGTTTATTGATGTTTATGATGGCTATTCTGACTAGTGTGAAGTGGTATCTCATTGAGGTGTTAATTTGCATCTCTATAATGGCTAGTGATGCTGAGCATCTTTTCATATATCTCTGGGCCCTCTGTATGTCCTCCTTGGAGAAGTGTCTGTTCAGTTCCTTTGCCCATTTTTTAATTGGGTTGTCATCTTGGAGTAGAGTCCTGTGAGTTCTTCACAGTATTATACAAAATATTAACACTCTATTATACTCTGTATAGCCCATTTTTATTATGAAGATGTAAATTGAATTACATATGTAATTTAAGTTCTTGGAATATTAAATTGATATGCTAGAATACTTACTTACAATGAAAACTTAAAATAAATAGAAGACATTATTTCACTTATGCTAAGTGAAATAGAAGTCATTATTAGGCATTAGAAGACATTATTTCACTTATGTTAAGTGAAATAAACCCATCAGTGAAAGATCTCACTTAAGTGTGGAATCTAATGAGCACAATAAACTAGGGGCCAAAATAGAAACAGAAGCATAGATACATGGAACAGACTGATGGCTGCCAGAGGGGTGAGGGAAGAACTGGATGAAAGATAGATAGTGAAGGGACTAACCAAAGGATATTTATGCATGACCCATGGACATGGACAACAATATGGTGATCAACTAGGGAAGGGAAAGGGTGCAAATGGGTGGAGGTGGGAAAAGAGAGAAAAGGTGGAGACATCTGTAATAGCATAAACAACAAAAAAATTGTGTTTAAGTTCCAAGATCATGATTAAATAGAAATTTAATTTTAATGAGACCTTTATATCTTACATTTAACAGTCACTTGACTTTAAAAATATGTATTTTCACTTTAAAATTTTTAATTTTTAATTTTTAGATCCTTTGGCAGAAAAACAAGGTCTTTGCCATTTTGGAGAAAATATACCAATGAATTGCATTCATAATGTTCTCATACATATATACATATGGTATACTTCATGTTTCAACAAAAGAACATGGGATGTTTGCACTAGTTTGCTTGGGTTACTGTAACAAAGTATCACAAACTGGGTGGCTTTAACAGAAATTTATTGTCTCACAGATCGGGAGGCTTAGAAATCTGAGATCTGGGGTTAGTTTCTTATGAGGGCTGTAAGGAAGACTCTGTTCCATGGCTCTCTGCTAGATTCTGGTTATAAATGCTGGCAATCTTCGACACTCTTCGACTCACAAATGTGTCACTGATATACAACTTGATGTTCACGTGGCATTTTCCTTGTGTGCATGTCTCCCTGTGTCCAAATCTTCTTCCACACGGACATGGCCATAATGGATTAGGGCTCACCGTAATGGTCTTAACTTGATCATTTGCAAAGACCTCATATCCAAATAATCTCACATTCACAGTTACTGGGTTTCAGAATTCACATCTTTTGGAGGGGCACAAATCAACCCCTAACAATATTAAAAAATGACCAATAAAGCAATTATGAGAATATTCTTAAGAACTGTGGTCTTAGCACTGACCCCATTTATGAGTTAGAAGGTAAAAATTGTCTCACGTAAAATGAGGAATCAGATAGTGCAGAGGGGCTCAATGTCACTGGGAAAAAATGGTGAGGAGTGAGGTTGCTGCTCTGTGTCTTTCTACTTCTCTCTCTCATCTTAGCCTCCCTAATGTTGTGTTTACTTACAGATGAAAAGCAAATATTTAAAGCATACAGTTTATAGCAATATGTCTTGGGTATAATAATAGGTTTATTAAAAATAAAAATGGTAATAATAATATTGTAATGATAATAATTAGTATTAAATCAAAAGCATGGTACCATAAGTACCAAATTTTAGGTGTTTGTCATTATATATAAGTAATCAGTGTGAATGGACTATCTCACAAAGACTTCATAGAAAAGAGATTAGAGAATTGATTGTACAGATTGGTAATAAGACTAGTTCAAACCCAGAATCAGCCTCCCTGCTTGTTTTTTTCACATGCTCTGCTTTGCTTTTAAGTGCAGCAACCTGTGAATTATCCTTACAAGTTAACAAGGTTTTCTGATAAGTCACTGAGGGCATATTCCCTTTGAAATACTGTGGCTCATATATGCAGCTAGTTTATTTGGATTACATAAATTCTTTGGTCTAATTGGATAAAGGATGAAATATTACTCAAAATGAGAAGGAAAATGATTTTTTACACATCAAAAAAAATTCAGTATGATATCCAATACAATGTTTAAGCCAATTTCACTGATAATTTACAAGAATATTGAATGAACTATAGGTAAAGAAGAGATTAAGCCATCAGTTCTTTACCAGAGCAATATTATATCTTTCATTATTTTAATTTGTATCTTCTACTCAAGCATATTATCTACTTAGTTAACAATTAAACGCTGGTCTCTGTTCTCTAAAGTGCCATAAAAAAAGTTTAAATAATTCAAGTTTAGTTGTAAAATTGTAATAGGCCAGGATAGATTTTAAATTTGAAATTCAATCCCAACCCGGTCAGACTATAATAAAGAGCATAATGGAAGTGCTATGCCACCGTGTTTTATCATTTATCATGGAATGTGAATGACATGCTGCACACCATCAACACAAGCAATGCACAGGAACTGTGTTATGGGCAGGAGAGTCATTTATTAGAATGCGTGTTTGGCTTGCATTTGAAGCGTGACAGTTTGTGCCACTCTGTGACATTTTATTTATTGACTTATTTTTATCCACCAAGGTCATTCCAAATTTTCACTGTTTTCAGGTGAATTGTTTATGTATAATCTAGGCCCTTCACTAAAAGTTCATTTTTCTCTTGCCTTCCCTTTGTAAACATCCTTCTCGTTTAAGGTTTTTTTTTCCCCCTCCCTTCATACTGCAATCAAGTTTAGTGAACCAGGTCTCGATCTAGGCCATCTGTTTAAAGTGTGAAAAAGCACAATAGTAAGTTTGAGTATCTTGCAAAGAGGACCAGAAGGTCCTTTCAAATGTGACACTGCCTTTGTACATGTATCATATGGTATGGAACTGGTATTTCTATATCCTCAAGTTGATTCTACTTTGAGAGGAAACATAGTAATAGAACACATTAAAAGACAAATGTACATGATTAAAGTTGTATTTCATTAAGAAGCATACACAGTAGGTACAAAATAGACAGGGGAGGTTAAGAACAGTATGGGAAATGGAGAAGCCAAACAACCTACATGCACAACCCATGAACATGAACTAAGTGGGGGATTGCTGGAGGGAATGAGGGTACCAGGTACAGCAGGTAAAGGGGGGAAATTGGAACAACTGTACTAGCATAATCAATAAAATATACTTAAAAGACAAAATAAAATAAAAAAGCTTTTTAAGAAATTGTGATGTTTCTAGTATCCAAATTGGCAATGTTTTTAAAAATCACTCTGTATGGAAAATGAAACTAATAACTGGTAGAATGCTTATAAAGTATGACTATAGAGCAAAAAGAAATTACTACTGCGGAGGAATGTTATCACCCAGGCAATTATGAGGCTTTTTAAAGTAGTTCCATCCCTTTTCTGAGAACACAGTATCTCTTTATCCTGGATTTTGCTGACTAAATTGTTCACTTCTGACTTTTGAGCATTTAATTCTCCACCATTCACCTAAACAATTTCTTTTAATTACATATTAATTTTTGAATCAGGCTTTAATAAGATAAATTAAGTATCCTTATATAATGTTATAATCATATTCTAATTGTGCTTCTTTAAGATTAAAATTAGGTCATTTTAATTTGAGTTTTGGGAATCCAAGACTTTAAAATGTCCTTTACTTAGCCAGTTGAATGGCTAACAGCATTATGGGTGGATTTTAATTTAAAGCTCTGAAGTCACCCATTCTGTGAAACGGAGATTTTCAACCAGTGTGCTAACGCAGACACACCGGTGCGCTGCAAGAATTTTTGAAATATGTGATATCTGACTATTTAGTCAGGGGCACTGACATCTTTCCCCTTAAAGTATTAAGTAAAAAAAAAACAAAAACAAAAACAAAAACAAAAAAAAACCTGACAATAGCCAACACAACAATAGCCATCCAGTGTGAATGAATTAAAATTACACATGTATTTTTTTGTCAAATTGGCAAAAAGCATAATGTATTTTTGGGTGTGCTGCAATTTTTTAGTAATTACTTTGTGTGTTCATGAGTTTAGGAAGGTTGAAAATGACTGCTCTAAAACAATGAAAATATTTATCTTTGAGACCCCAGATTCAGAGCAAAAATGTATTAGAATTCTAAAACTTTAAACACAATGAAAATTTTAATGTGTCCTGGGACATAAATACACATAAGCCCATCAAAAGCCAAAGCCAAAGGTAAAACAAAGATTTTTACAGAGCAATGCAACACAACTACTACGATTGCCAGATCTAAAACACAAGGCAGTTTACAATGAGTGGCAAATGGAATAAACATAATTTTCACTTGTGAAATCATTAGATAATGGAAATTCTGATTCAATCATTTTCTAATTAGGAAGAGGGAAGTCACTCAGAAAATACATACATCCTGGCTGGTGTGGCTCTGTGGATGAAGTGCTGGCCTTCCCATCACGGTGCACACCTGGGTTTCACGCCAGGTCCCCAGTAGGGGGCGTGTGAGAGCCAGCCATGCCCTGTTGTTTCTCTCCCTCTCTCCCTCTCTTCCCCGTCCTTAAAAATAAATAAATAAAATCTTTTAAAATAATAAAAAATAATAATAAAAAGAAAATACACACAAATATCAGCAAATGATTATAATTTGGGGGGATATTCAGTTTATAAATTGTTAGATATATCATAGTCTTTACAACAGGCTAATAAACACACATTCTTACTGCATTAGATGAAAGCAACAACTAAAACATGTTAATTTAAAACCATTTTCTCATCATTCTTTGAGCAACCCCTTAATATATGGAACAAAAATTACATCCCACACTTATCATGTACTTTCCTTTTTTAGAAAGTTAAAGTTGAACATCAGAATAATCTCATTTTTACTGTAAATGTCAGATTACTAGTACTACATTACATAGTACATCTCATGCCAATGTTCATAACCAAATATACACGCTGTACTATTTAAGACATATCATGCTATAATAAATATTGTAGGTGTGTATTTATGTAACACACAAAGAAATAATGTAAAATAAAAGTTTGTTTTAAGGTATAATTATTAAAAATATAATCAATTAGAGGGGACACTCTAGAGAAAACCAACAGAAATATCTTGTCATAGTATATTTTATCATTTACAAATAATAACAAATATGGAAGTAATTAAGCTTTTAGAAAATTATTCTTCAAATATATTTTTCAAAGTAGTTCTTAAATCAAGGTTTCATCCCCCTTTTTGCATATATAATATGAAATATATGATATAGCGATATATAATATGTACAAATATACCAACATAGAATCATTTCTATAACATAGATATATCTATATGTTCAATATAGTTTACTTTTATACATTATATACAATAACAGATTGATTTAAGTACTCCCACTGCCTTACTTTTAATACCTATGCATCTCTTTGCTGTACTAAATAAACTGTGGTTTAAACTAAAAAGTCTAATATTTTTAATTGACAAGGATGTTAAAGAAACCTTAGAAGTAGATGCAAAGCAGAAATCTGTCTCAATTTGGTGCATCAAATATCAAGTAAGACTAGTAAGCTATTAGCCTTTGCATATATTATAATGCTCTGACATTTCATCTATCACATTTGAGTTTCATCAGGAAGGTGAAAACAGCACATCTCCCTCAATTTATCTTGTGATACATTATAAGATGACAAGTTGTTATTTTGTTCATTAACTTATAAAAGAGTAAAAATTTCTGTAAATAGAAACTATAATGAATGTTCAAGATCATTTACCATGCTGAAATGAACCTGCGTTCTGATAGCAGCTCCACCTCCAGATATCAGTAAAGATGTGAAATTGAGTAAGAAAAAATATTTGATTAAAGTTTTCTTATGAAAGTATTTTGTTCTCATGTTAGGTCATAACTACTCATTAATAACCATGTACCATGTCCAGTATACAATAAAAATGAGTAGAATTTAATGAAAATATGTTTTATGTTTAATTAATTTTTTATTTAACTTCCTTCAAACTTAAAAAATAAATTACTGTATTTAGAATTGAAATAGGGCATTAAAAATCTAAGAAAATTCCTTGGCAAGTGTAGGAGACCATTCTGCGTGGCGTGGGCCCAGCTCCCACTCAGAGATGCACAGGACCCATGCCCACAGATAGGTTCTCCCATGGGGAATCAGGCCTGCAATGTGCCTATGCTGTTTTGAGTCTTGCTTTTGCTAAAAACTCCCTCACCCTGAATTGCAGCCAACATTTACGTCAAAGTAACTTCCAAAAATTCATGCTAAAACTCCCCAGCATGGAATGTAACCAGTTCGACCACTTTTCCCTTTTTCATTTGCAAATATTCTTCTTCCGTGATGTGATTAGCATCATCATCTTCTTTGTTGTCTGTAAAAGGTAACCACCTAAAGCGAACCTGTGCATAGTAAATGAGGACCATGATGTAATATGTTGAGCAACCCAATAAAGGCTTGTCACAGGGAGAGCCGAGGCTTTTCCTTCCCTTGAGAGAAAAGTCATGCTGTCCCATTTTCTCCACCGGACTCAGTAGTCCATGTGAATGTCTCATGCCTCATCCACAATGGCAGACTCCACAAACCGGGGTCCACATCAGGTGAGTGGACTAGGGAGACTGAAACGGTTAGCTGAACACAATGGCTGAGTAATTTATAGCCAGGTACAGATGTTCTCCTCCCTAGAAATAATATCTAGGCCTCAGCTGTGTTTCAGCTCCAGGCCCAGAAAAGCAGTAAAACCAGGTGAGTGACACCAGAACCAACTGCAGTTACTAAAGAACCCCTGCCCTGACACTGACCAGTCAGAGAAGACCATGACCCTAAAAGGGCACACCTGGAGAACTGATGAATATTCCACTGAAACCTTCCCTGAGACCTCCCCTAACATTCTCACCTGCAAGAAAGTGATAAAAGCCTCCAGATAAAGGACCCAGCCTGTATGTTCTCCCTCTGGGGAGCAGCCTGCATTATTCCCTTTCCTCCCCTCCCACCCCACTCCTCTCTTCACAGACACTCGTGTCTCCTAAACTCTAAGGCAGTGAGCAGCTGGCAGCTTGTCCCAGACTTAACCCCTGGACCTGTACCGATGGCCCCTTCTTCTGACCTCCCGATGGGTTAAGGCAGCCCCACCTAGGCTCTCCTGTTGCTTCTTCTATGCTAAGCCTTTTCTCACCTCTCTCAGCAGGCCCATTCTCTCCCTTGAGGATATACTAATAAACCTCTTACTCATCCTCTTGTATCTCGCTGGTATGTGATTTTTTTACTGAGTTGGTGAGAAAAACTGAGCCCCAGTAACAGAATTAACAGAAGAGACTGGAAACAGAATGACGCCAACTTCTGTTTGTGACAAACTTTTCCAGCTTTTTCTTTTTAATTAATGTATTTATCACTGAATATGTATTAAGCTTTTAAATTATGCTAAGATAGAATCTGACCAATTAATGCACTAAGGCATTATAGTGCATGGCATAGAACCAGAGTTACCGGATCGTGGGTGGCAATGGAGGTTAAGTGGTCAGAACAGGGCCCATTTGGGCATAAATTTGACTGGAATGAGGGAGTTAGCATGAAACTATCTACCATGAGAGTATTTTGAGCAGTGGGAACATCAAGACCACGGATCAGGAGTATGTGATCATCAGCAGTGAAGCCAATAGTGGAAAGAGTGGGAAGGAATTTGACTAAAGAAGTAACTGTGGCTTGTTACCACACACAAAAAATTTCTCTTAGATATTAGTCAGAATTACTCTTGCATGTGGGTAAACATAAGATATCCAAACCTGTAGAAAACATTTATTAAGGTTTATATGAGCCAGAGGACACTCCTGGAAACAAGAGCACAAGGTACTGAGAACAATGTTTCCCAGGATGACAGTCTTGGGTTTGTTTTATACTTTTAAAGTTAAGGAGGAAAGATGAGGAAGATTACATAAGGGTGGGAAAAAGGAAGGCAGGGAAATCTCTGTGATCAGATTATAGGATAGATAACAAGATTATGTGCTCTCCTCAGGGTCTTTATTTTAGAGGCATTTCAAAAAAAGAGGCATTTCAAAGGTGTATTAATCTAGATGCACAAAAGCAGTGGTCAGGGCTTGCTTAAGGCAACAGATAACCTTTTAATGTGGAAGTTACAGTCCCAAGGTTGGACCTGTACAGCTAAGAAAGTATGATTAGATCTCCCTGTAAGGGTACTTTCAGCTTGATTTACTACAGATCTTTCCTTTTTTTTTTTTTTTTTGTCCCATCACATTTATATCAAATAATTTCCAGTGGCAGAGCTAGTTTGGAAGGAATAGGATTGCAGGCAAGATACCCAAAGAGCAGATTGCTATCAAATTGCTTAACCTAAACAACCTACTCATTTGGTGATTCTAGTAAGCCTTGCAATTAATCTAATGGATTAAAATTAAAGTTAAGAGTCAAATAGCCCTGGCTGGTATGGCTCAGTGACTTGAGCAACGGCCTGTCAACAAAAATGTCACCAGTTCAGTTCCCAGTCAGGGCACATGACTGGGTTGCAAGCCAGGTCCCCAGTAGGGAGTGTGTAAGGGGCAACCATACATTGGTGTTTTTCTACCTCTCTTTCTCTCTTCTTTCCCCCTCTCTAAAAATAAATAAATAAATCTTTTTTAAAAAAGAGTCAAATAAAATCAGTAAGAAATGAATTTGCTTCATTATTGAACTAGTACAATGTAAAATGTGCACTGTATGAATATTTTAGGGTTTTATAAATTGGTGAAAAGTCCAGGGTAATCGTCACACTGCCTTCCTTAAAATCTTTCAAGGGCTCCCTTTGTTGGAATTCTCCTTCCTCCAATTCCCCAATCTCATCTCACAGGCTCTCACACCATTTTACAAGTGTGTTCAAACTGCTAAGCTCAATTATGTATAAAGTGTATACCCTTTAAAAAAAAGGATTAGGTGGAACACACTTTTAGTTGAACTAAGTTGGGTTTGTTGACTTGTAGTGTGTGTGAGTGTACACCACGGGAAATTAAAGCAGTTTCTCAATAGCAGAGTCTTTGCTTACATACAACTGTTTTATTGGGGGGGCGGGGTTCTACATAGTTAAGGAATTGGGCTTTGCCTTAGATTGGAAAGCATAAGGAAGTGGAGATGATTCTGTTATGGGAGAAACTCCCAGAAACTCATTTCTTCTTGCCAATGCAGTAAAGTATTATAGGAGAGTAAGCCTACTAGCCTGCAAGCAAAGCTTAATAACACTAAGTTCTAATAGGAAAGCGAAGGAAGTGTGGCTAGAGCAAGGGTGGCAAAGTAGGGTGTCCAAAGGCTGGGTGGCCAACACCCAGATGGCCAAAAGATATGGCCAGGGCATCCTGGCTAGCAGCTGGCTGGCCAGGGATCTACCCCCTCCACATGGCAAGGGAACCACAAGGCCAAGAGAAGAGGCCAAGAGAGAAAGTCCTTTGTTCTGACTTACATAGTTGGTGGGGTAAGTGTGAAGAAGTTACATTTTGATTATCAGGTAAAAGTGGTGCCAGCTTTCTGGGGGAGATGTGACTGCCTAAACATAGGCATGGGTGGGGGTCTGTTAGCTCAAATCTTTATCTTCCTCCAGACTCCATTTGTTCATTTTGCACATGTGATGGGAGGCAGGCAGTTAACCAAAGTTGTTTATGGACCTTTTCTTTGGGCACTGCAGACCCCTTCTTTTTCCCCATCCAGGCCTTGGGATAAATATACAGTCTCAGTTTTCCTTTTCCCAGCTAGTGGAGATGATACACACAGACTTTCAAGGGCTCCCCAACTCCTGCACTATCATAGTTTCACTTCTTGTTCAGGACCACTGGCAGCTTTATCAGACCAGGCTCAGGATTGCTGGATCAAACCATGCAAGCTTTTGCTTTTAGCCGCCTGCATTAAGTTCTTTGTTAGATTGTAATAGTGAGGGCCCTTCCTTTATTTCCCCTCTGGCACTCATTTGTCCATAACAATTCTTGGGCTTGGTATTCTAGTATTTCTTATCTAAAAGCTAAGAACAATGTGTAGCTAAAGTTGTCATTGATAAGGAAGCAGCAGTAATTTACATAATCAATATATTAAAAGATTTGGTTATTTTTGTAGTTTGAACAACATTCTTGTCTTCTCTAAATCTGTATGAGTGGGGAGTGGTACTGTTTTTTTCTTGATCTGTTGAGTTCCCAGAAGGGTCTTGTCCGATGTTGATGCAAATTTATGGAGAAGGGCACCATGGCCTATCTGTGATTGTCTTACCGGTTCTTAGCGACACTAGCATCTTACTGAAAGTGAAAGGGCAGCTCCCAGCTCTCTTAGAGGCTGGGCTTCTATTGCTTTAGTGTACTTGCCAGGTTGGAGAAACAAGATCCCTATAAAATGTTTAGAATAAATCATTGAGAAAGACATTTTGGCCTGGAGATTTCAATGGAGGAATATGTTAATTGATTGATTAATTAATTAACTCAGATGTTTCTTTCTAATGAATTGGCCATTGCATTTCCTAAGTTCTGAAATGACCAACAGAACTCAGAAAGACATTTCCTTAGGCTCCTACTTGAAACCAAGTTTCAGCAAACTGCTGGCCTTGATTTGGAGCCATAGATTTATTTTTTTAATTGATATTAAGAAATCATATTACTTCTTTCAGTTTTTAAAAGTTACTTATTTCTAGAAATTTATCAGTTTCACCATGTTTTTTAATCATTGGAGAAAATTGCTTCAAACTTATTGTTTTTAGTATATATTTCTTATGTTGGGTGATATTTACCTTTTATATATATTATTTTATTCTTGCTTTTTACACATTTTTCTAACCATTCCATTAAATGGTCAATGTTTTTAATCATTTGAAATTATTTAATTTGGCCTTGTTTTTTCTTCATGATATGCTTGTTTTCTGTTTTATTATTTCCTTCCTTTAAGTTCAGTGGGTATAATTTCCAAGATATTTGTTTGTTTGTTTGCTTTGCTTTCTTGAAATATGTAAAATCTTAGGACATTATTTCCTAGGTGATATTAAGGGCATGAACATTTTGTTCTCAGTTTAGCACAAGTTTTTATATATTTTTATTATTTAATTTAAAGTAGTTTATAATTGCCACTGGGTTTTCTTTCTTCAATTTTGCGGTATTTAAAAGCTTATTTTATTTTTTTTTAATTTTCAAGCATTTTGTGAATGCTCATTTACCATAGTTTTAACTTATGGCTTACTTTCTCTATTGCTATTGACCATTCTGTAAGTGACTTCTTTATATGGACACTATAATTATATGGTTAGATTTTTTATTCAGCCTGTTCTTTCTTATATTTTCACCAAATATTTCAATTAAATTATAATATATGATGAACAGTAGTAATTAGTATCATGTAATATTTGTCAAATAAAAAATGTTCAACAGATTTTATCAGTATCTACATTCAACTTCAGCTGTAGAGTGAGTCCCATATTAAGGTTACTTTTTTTTTTTTAACTTAATTTTTATATTTAGGAAATAGAAAACCTTAACTCATAACTTCAGGTCACTGGAAAAGATAGCGCAAACTGGTACCATCAGAGAACTCTGGATCCTCAAAATCAAAACAGATAATGTAATGGAGAAATTTCTTTTTACTTTCATCAAATAGTTCATGTTTAATTCAAACAGCATGATCTATGTCCGAAATGTTTTCAGTTTGTAGATAGTGACCAATATTTTTAAACTAAATTTTTCTTTGTTTTGGTCTAGAAGACATTTATTTATGCTTTGTTATAGAAATGCATAATTTTTGAACATACCAAACACATATTTATGCATATACATGTATATACATTTATTCTCTCTATATATATAGTTTTGCTTCCAATCAAGTTAATGGCTATTGGGAAAACCATGTGTTGTATTTTTGGATCACTACCAAGACATTTTTTTAAAACCTATAACTTATTATAATATCATTGTGCTTTGGCCCAAGTTTGAAAAGTTTATGTTTTTTAGATATTGAATGTATTTCTGAGATAAAAGACTTCAACAAAATTATTTGGATTCATATCGCATGTATCTTTTAGGTCATAGCAGTTATGTAAAATATGATTTTTCTTTCTGCCTTAACCTAGTTTTCTATCTTAAACACCAGTTATTTTTAGTTGAGTATATAAATGAGTCACTTCAAAAATAATTTAACCTGATTTGGAACTGGAGAGTATTATGCTACATGAAATAAGCCAAGCAGTGAAAAACAAATACCATGTGATCTCACTTATAAGTGGAACCTAATAAGCAAAACAAACAAATGAGCAAAATAGAAACAGAGACTTGGAAATAAAGACCAAACTGACAATGACCAGAGGGGAAGGGGGCAGGGTAGAATGGGGGAAAGAAGGAGAAAGGGCAAGCCAAGGAAAAATAGAGGACTCATGGGCCCCGAATTGGGGGAGGATTGACTGTGGGAGTTGTGGGGGATGGGGCAGGGGAGAGCAATGGGGGAAAAGACAGGGCAACTGTAACTGAACAAAAACAAAAAAATAAAATTAAAAAAGTTTTAAAAATTTAACCTGATTTCAGTGATTACTGAGTTATATTGGGTTTATATAATCATATTCAGGTGCAAAACTTACTCAGGTTTTCAATTTCCTCTCCTTTCCTTCGCATGTATATACATATACACAACACACACAAGTATTTCCTTAATTCAGCAAATTATTTTGAATACCTACTAATGTTTTAGATACTGGAGTTACAAGACAGTTATCTGTTAACAAGACAGTTACTGACCTTATTTATATAGAGTATGTTATTTGAGAAAGGAGAAAAAAGCAAATAAGTAAGCAAATGAATAATTAAGATGACCACATCTTCTTGTTATTGATTTATTTTAGGGGTGATTGGTAGCAATAATCAAAAAAGTAGCACATTTTCTAACTTTACTATTTACTGCCATACTGAAAGTAAATCTTATTGAGGGTAAGAATTTTGGGTGCTAGAACCCTAGTACCTAGAAAATTGTTTACCACAAAATTGGTGTTAATTAGTTAGTGAGTAAATGGATAAGTGAATGAAAAGTAAATATACAAGGGGAACAATGATAGTAGATCTTGCATAACAGCGACATTCAATGACACAGGAGGAAAACACATTTGAGAAGCTCTTCAGACATGAAGGCAGTAATGTTGGAAATACAGAATTTTGGTGTGAGTACATAATGCAGTATATAGATGACGTATTATAGAATTGTACACTTAGAACATGTAATATTAACCAATGTTAACCCAATACATTTAATTAAATATATACAAGGCTCGAGTACAAGGAAACAATGGGGCTGGCATATTTTAGTGTTTAAGTGGTATTCAAAATAATTGATAATTAACAATAGGTTAGAGTAAGGAACTTTAAAATTTCAAAATGTATACATGACTGTACTTCTGAGCACTTCATTTATTTATTTAGTTATTTACTTATTTATTTAGTCATTTAAAAAATGCATTCATTTTAGGTAGAGGAAGGGAGAGAATCAGAGAGAAACACCAGTTTGTTGTTCCATTTATTTATGTATTCATTGGTTACTTCTGGTATGTACCAGGGAATCAAACCTGCAACCTCGGAGGGTAATGATGATGCTATAACCCACTGAGGTACCCAGCCAGGGCCTGAGTACTTTATTTAAAGCATATCTTGTCAAATAGGAGTTTGAGTCAGATTACAATATAAATTAGCTTTCAAATCTCAAAATCCCTATCTCCAACAAAGATTATCCTCTGCCACCTAATCCTGAGGCAGTTCTAATCTCTTGGAGATATAGTTTGAATTCTTATTATTCAGTATCTGAATTCAGATATGACAGCATCTGAAAAGTATTCCCTTAAATCCTTTTAAAATATAAAAGTTTATACATGTGATGTAATAAGAGGAAATTCCAATGCTAGATATTTTATCTGTCAAACACATTAATTTAAAAATAAGTATAAAATCAGAGTAACCATATTTTATTTTATTTTTTATAATATTTTATTGTTGTTCAAGTACAGTTGTCTCCATTTCCCCCATCACACCTCCCACCCCACCCATCTCTGCCTCCCACCCTCAATCCTACCTGCTTTGGATCCATGTGGCATTTGTGCAAGTTATTTGATGACCCTTCTCCTATTTTCCCCCATTATAATAGCCATATTTAAAAAATTTAGGTCTCTAAAGGGGTAGTCTTATCTTTTCTTTAAAAAGTTTTTAGAGTTAGAGGTTTCATAATCTATGTGATTGATTATGGCTGGGTTTTGTAGAGTGTTCATTAACACAAGCACCTTCACTCAGCAGTAGACTAGCATATTCTCTGACCAATAGACTTTTTTCTTTTAGAGCAACTACAGAACCATCTTCAGGATGCTGGCATATGTTAAAATTTCCTAACTGATTTTACTAAATCTTAAATCTCTTTCTTTCCTCTAAAAAATAGGTCCTGATAAACCTTGAATATTACTCTGCCTCATGTATTTGAATTGGATAAGCTTGTCAATTAACCTGGATACTACAACCAATGCTGCAGGTGCAGTCTTGGTTGATAAAAAGGGTAATCTTCCTCATTTGTGGGGCTTATTCATCCAGTCCTAAGGGCAATTTAATCTGCTGGTTTTGCTTAATTGAGTTCTTTACCATTTCATTTGTGGTTGTATTAAAGTTTTTTGCCCCCTAGACACTCAATACAGTGCTGTGGTAATTATCATAATACAGTGAATAACAGTTTCCAAATATAACTAAAGGGACCCACAATCAGGGTATTGGTTGGATTCCTCTATTTCAGATTTCTTTACAAGTCAAAAACCACAAAAGATATCATTCAAAAGCTGAGAGTGTGGAGGAGTTTATATTTTTTAAATACTATCAAAATTTTTGAAAATTTAGACTTTTTAGTATCTTGTATATATAATTAAATCCCAAGTAACTCAGAGAAATATCACTTCCTCAACACTGCAGAAACTAAGTAAGTGATTCAGCCTTTTTCCCCTTTTTTCTGTCATGAGAAATAGATGGCACCAATAGATTTTATACAATGAAACATCATTGCAAAATGGAGCGTGTTCATCAGGCTATGAACATGAACATGACTATTCATGCTACTAATTGTGGATAAAATGTGGGAGCCTTGGGGATCCAAAGTGTTTCCCTCATATCTGGGTTTCCCAGACATCCATTTAATTATTTAAACCCAAATCACATTTGTTCTACATATTTGCACTTGCTGCTGACACTTGATGTTTCATGTTTTTCTACAAACTTAGCTTTTTTGACTTGTTTTAATTTTATTTTCAGTAGACAAGTAGAAAAATAGTTAACCCCCAAATTATCAAAATTCTACTATTATCACTAGTTTTATCCATTAGTTCAGCTCTTGATTTGTGTTTCAATAAGATTTATGTATACTATTTATCAATACGCTATGACAGGGAATGGCCATGTGACTGGGGGCAGCCCTGTGACTGGGGACAACCCTGTGACCAGGGGAGGCCTTGCGACTGGTGGTGGCCCAGCGACTAGAGGCTGCCGAGTGACCAGGGGTGACTCTGTGACCAGGGGAGACACTGAGACTGGGCATGGCCCTGTGACCAGGACCAGGGGTGGCTCTGCAACTGGCGGCCCTGTGAATGGAAGAGCGGACTTTGTAGAAGACCCAGAGCTCACACCCATGATCTTAGGTGAGACAAAAAACAAAAACAAAAACAAACATATAAACAAACAAAAACCCCCAAAAACCTGGAACTGTAAAAAAACCAGAGTTGGACCCAAAAAGGGAGCATCCCAACAGCTGAAACAGTATAAGCTGTGAACACCAGGATACCCGAAGGAGACTGTACCACTGAATCTCACAGGTATTTTACCATAGAAGTTCACACCATAAACCCAAGGAGACAAAACAGATCAATTTAAGAAGCTGGGGCTGACAAGAAGAGTCTCACAAAAAATGGGAAGACAAACAAACAATCCCCAAATGAAAGAAAAGGAGGAAGCCCCACAAAGAATGCCAAATGAAATGGAGGCAACTCAACTATCAGATTTTGAGTTCAAAGTAATGGTTGCCAGGAGGCTCCATGAGGTCTCAAAGAGCTACCAGAAACTACAGGGAAGCTACGATGAACTCACTGCAAACTATATCAACATGAAAAAGGAAACAGAAAGTATCAACAAGGGCCAAGAGGAAATGAAGAACACAATTTCTGAACTGAAGAACACAGTGGAAGGAATGAAAAGCAGAATCAATGAAGCAGAAGATTGGACCAGTGAGTTGGAGGACAAAGAAGAAAAAAACACCTAGAAAGAGCAAGAAAAGGAAAAGAGGCTCAGAAAGAATGAAGAGGGATTAAGAAAAATACAAGACAATGTAAAATGTAATAATATTTGTATAATAGAGATTCCAGAAGAAGAAGAAGAGCAAGGGATAGAAAATCTATTTGAAAAAGTAATGATGGAAAACTTCCCTAATTTGATGAGAGAAAAAGTCACATAAATCCAGGAAACAGAGAGTTCCAATCCAGAGGAATCCAAAGAGGCCCACTTCAAGACACATCATAATTAAAATGGCAAAATTCTAAGACAAAGAGAGAATCTTAAAGGCATTAAGGGAAAAAAAGGAAGTAACATACAAGGGAGCCCCAATAAGGTTAGCAGCTGACTTCTCAATGGAAACACTCCAAGCCAGAAGAGAATAGCAAGAAATATTCCAAGTAATGAGAACCAAGTAATGAGAACCAAAGGCCTGCAACCTAGACTACTTTACCCAGCAAGGCTTTCAATCAAGATAGAAGGCCAAATAAGGACCTTCCCAGTCAAAAGAAGTCTAAAAGAACACACCTCTACCCAACCAGTTCTGCAAGAGATGCTAAAGGGACTTCTTTAAGGAAAGGAAGGAAAAGAGAGAGAGAGAGAGAGAGAGGAACATAGGTACGAAAATGGCAATGAATCAGTACATATCAATAATGACCTTAAATGTAAATGGATTAGATGCTCCAATCAAAAGACATACAATAGCTGAATGGATAAGAAAGCATGAACCACACATATGCTGCCTACAAGAGACCCACCTCAGGACAAAAGACCTACACAGACTCAAAGTGAAGGGCTAGACACAAATTTTCCAAGCAAAAGGACAGGAAAAAAAAAAAAAAAAAGCCAGGGTAGCAGTATTCATATCAGACAAAATAGACTTCAAAAGAAGAGCCATAAAGAGAGACCCAGAAGGTCACTTCATAATACTCAAGGGAAGAATCCACCAAGAAGACATAAACATTGTAAATATATATGCACCCAACAAAGGAGCACCTAAGTACATAAACAAAATCTTAGAGGACATCAAGAAAGATATTGATAGCAACACAATTATAGTAGAGGATTTTAACACCCCACTGTCAAAAATGGACAGATCTTCCAAACAAAATATCAACAAAAATATTGTGGTATTGAACAACATTCTAGATGAAATGGACTTAACTGACATATACAGAGCCCTTCATCCCAAAGAAACTAAATACACATTCTTTTCAAATGCACATGGAACATTCTCAAAGATAGACCACATGATAGGTCATAAAACTAACCTCATCAAATTCAAGAAAATTGAAATCATCCCAAGCATTTTCACTGACCACAAGGGACTGAAACTAGAAACCAACTCCAAGCGGAAAAACTCAAAACACTCAAAATCATGGAGATTGAATAGCATGCTATTAATGAATGGGTCAAGAATGAAATTAGGGAAGAAATCAAAAAGTTTCTGGAAACAAATGAAAGTGAACTCACAACAACCCAAATTTTATGGGACACAGCAACGGCAATCCTCAGAGGGAAGTTCATAGCGATACAGGCCTACCTAAAAAAGATAGAAACATTTCAAACAAACAACCTAACCCTACACCTACAAGAACTTGAGGAACAACAACAAAGACAGCCCAGACCAAGTAGAAGGAAGGATAACCAAGATCAGAGCAGAATTAAATGACATAGAGACTAAAAGCACAATTCTAAGGATCAATGAATCCAGGATCTAGTTCTTTGAAAAGATGAACAAAATTGACAAGCCTTTAAGCAGACTCATCAAGAAAAAAAGAGAAGACCCAAATAAACACAATCAGAAATGAAAGAGGAGAGATTACAACTGACACCACAGAAATTCGAAGGATTGTAAGTAATTACTCTGAAGAACTGTATGCCAAGAAATTTGAAAACCTAGGTGAAATGGACAAGTTTCTAGAAAAATATAACCTTCCAAAACTCAATGAAGAAGAAGCAGAAAGCCTGAACACACCAATAACAGCAGATGAAATTCAAGTAGTAATAAAAAAAACTCCCAACACACAAAAGCCCTGGACCAGATGGTTTCAAAGGAGAATTCTGCAAGGCATTTAAGGAATAGCTAACCCCTATCCTTCACAGACTATTCCAAAAAATCCAAAATGATGGAAGACTCCCAAACTCTTTTTATGGAGCCAGCATCATCCTAATCCCAAAACCAGATCAAGGCACACAAAGAAAGAAAACTTCAGGCCAATATCATTGATGAACATAGATGCTAAAATCCTCAACAAAATATTGGCAAACCCCATCCAACAATACATTAAAAAGATCATACAACATGATCAAGTGGGATTCATCCCTGGGATGCAAGGATGGTTCGATATTCACAAATCAGTGAATGTAATACATCACATAAAAAAAAGCAAAGATAAAAATCACATGATCATATCAATAGACGTGGAAAAAGCATTTAATAAGGTACAGCACCCATTTATGATAAAAACACTCAGCAAAGTGGGAATAGAGGGAGCATTCCTCAACATAATAAAGGCAATATATGAGAGGTCTACAGCCAACATCATACTCAATGGGCAAAAAAAAAAAAACATCTTTTCCACTAAGATCAGGAACAAGACAAGGATGTCCACTTTCACCACTTCTATTCAGTATAGTATTAGAAGTCTTAGCCACAGTGATTAGACAAGAAAAGGAAATAAAAGGCATCCAAATTGGAAAGGAAGAAACAAAACTATCATTGTTTGCAGATGACATAATAGTGTACATAGAAAATAGACTCATCCAAAAAGCTGCTTGACCTAATAAATGAATTTGGTCAAACAGCAAGATACAAATTCAATATCCAGAAATCAAAGGTAATTTTGTATTCCAGCAATGAAACAGCAGAAGCAGATCAAGAAAAAAATCCCATTCGTTATAGCAAAAAGAAAAATAAAATACCTAGGAATAAACCTAATCAAGGAGGTAAAAGACCTGTATGCAGAAAACTACACAACACTGAAGAAAGAAATCAAGGAAGACACAAACAAATGGAAACATATACGGTGTTCATGGATTGGAAGAATCAACATCATCAAAATGTCCATACCACCCAAAGCAATTTACAAATTAAATGTAATACCTATTAAAGTACCGATGGTATATTTCACAGACATAGAACAAACACTTGAAAAATTTATATGGAACCATAAACAACCCCAAATAGCTGCAGCAATTTTGAGAAAGAAGAGCAAAGTAGGAGGGATCACAATACCTGATACCAAACTGTATTACAAGGCCACTGTAATCAAAACAGCCTGGTACTGGCATAAAGACAGGCACATGGACCAGTGGAATAGAACAGAGAGCCCAGAAAGAAACCCAAGTCTCTATGGTCAATTCATATTCAAGAAAAGGGGCAACAACATAAAATGGAGTAAAAATAGCCTCTTCAACAAATGGTGTTGGGAAAACTGGACAGCTACATGCAAAAAAATGCAACTTGAGCACCAACTTACACCATACACAAAAATAAATTTAAGGTGGATAAAAGATTTAAATATAAGCTGTAACACCATTATAGTCCTAGAGGAGAACATAGGCAGGAAAATCTCAGATATTTCATGCAGCAACATTTTTACTGATATGTTTCCTAAAGCAAGGGACATAAAGGAAAGAATAAACAAATGGGATCTCATCAAAATAAAAAGCTTCTGCATGGCTAAAGAAAACAGTATTAAAATAAAAAGAGAACCAACTGTATGGGAAAACATATTTGCCAATGATACCGCAGACAAGGATTTAATCTCCAAAATATATAAAGAACTTACACCACTCCACTCTAAGACAAGGAACCCAATTAAACAATGGGCAAAGGACTTGAACAGACACTTCTCCAAGGACATACAGAGGATCCAGAGACACATGAAAAGATGCTCAATATCGCTAGCTATCAGAGAGATGCAAATTAAAACCACAATGAGATACCACTTCACACCAGTCAGAATAGCCATCATAAACAAAGCAGCAAACAGCAAGTGTTGGAGAGGTTGTGGAAAAAAGGAGACCCTAGTGCACTGTTGGTGGGATTGCAGACTGGTACAACCACTATGGAAAGCAGTATGGAATTTTCTAAGAAAACTAAAAATGCATCTACCTTTTAACCCAGCAATCCCACTGCTAGGATTATATCCTAAGAACCCTGAAATACCAATCCAAAAGAATCTATGCACCCCAATGTTCATAGCAGCACAATTTACAATAGCCAAGTGCTAGAAGCAACCTAAGTGCCCACAAGTAAATGAGTAGATGAAAAAAACTGTGATACATTTACACAATGGAATACTACACAGCAGAAAAGAAAGAGCTCCTACCCTTTGCGACAGCATGGATGGAACTGGAGAGCATCATGCTAAGTGAAATAAGCCAGGAAGTGAAAGACAAATACTATACGATCTCTCTGTTACAGAGCAACAGAAAGGTCCATTATTGTCCGCCGCCTTATGGAAAGATTTCTCTCAAAGCCAGAGATTTGTGAAAAGGAAAGGAAATGTTTATTTAATGCTATACAGAGTTAAAGTAGCAACCTAACATCTCCATTAAAATATCAAAGTCCTTTAGGATACTCACAGACACCCACAGTGCTTCCTATCTCCCTCTGCCCTAATTCAGGGTACCATAATTGCAAAGAAGAGAAGCAAAATCTGGGATCCATGCTCTTGACACCGTCAGCTGTGTCGTCGTCCAGGCAGGATCTCTGGTTAATCTGAAGCCATGTGGCACCTTCTCATGGCCCACTGGCAAGAGTTCTTTCACCCTTCTTCTAGGTAAAGTCTCTCTTGTTCCCAGGCCACACAGCCAAAGGGAGCACCCCAAAGCCACTTGGTCCCTCCTCTACCAAAGCTGTGGGGAAGGGGTCCCCACTCTGGCAAAGCCTCGTGGCTCTCCCTCTTCACCAAAGCTGCAGGGGTCTGCACTCTGGTGAAACCACGTGGAATCTCTCCTCTGGCAAAGCTGCGAGAGGGTCTCCACTCGGGCAAAGCTGAGTGGCAATTCTCTGCTAAAGCCACATGGTGATTTTCCCTCATAGAGCTGTGAGTCCTGCACTCTGGTGAAACCGCATGGATCTCTCTAATGGCTGCTGCGTCTCTGTTTAAATCCCAGCGCCAAACCTCCTCTGCAGCCCCATTTCCGACTCCTCCTACAATCAGTTACACCTGCCAGCATTCTTGTATATTTCCAAGGTTATTGGGATGCCATCATGAATTTGGGCAGGCGTGTCCTCATTTTCTGGAGCCAATCCTCTCCAAGCTCCCACGCAGGTGCTTTAACTTGGGGTTCCTTCCCCAGTCACGTCCTGGGGGAAGTCCTTTCCACCCCTCCTGGCTCAGAGCCTGGCCACAGCTGTTTAACATATCTATGAAACCAGTTAAAGGTTATAGATATGTTAAATGACCATTCTGGAGCTTATCTGCAAAACTGTTGCTATGCAAAACAATTCAATGGCCCTGCTCCATTTGTGCCTTCCTCCAGCTCACACCTGAAGGGGAAGGGGTGAGGACATCTTATATGTCTTTCTAATATTTCCTGGACACCCTGAGTTCTGGGCCCCATTCCAACTCACTTTTTGGGACCCCCCTCTTGGCTGCACCCTGTTACATCTCCTTTAACAGGAACCTAATCAACAAAACAAACAAACAAGCAAAATACAACCAAAGACACTGAAATTGAGAACAGACTGGCAGGCACCAGAGGGAAGAGGGAAGGGAAGCTCAGGGGGAAAGGGGAAGGGTATATAGGAACAAGTGTAAAGGACACATGGATAAAAACTAGAGAGAGGTGGGGAGGGCTGGGGCGGTGGGCTGGGATGGGAGAAAAAACAAAACTGTATAAGAACAACAATTAAAATAAATTATAAAAAATAATATTTATCAATACTATTACTGTATTGGATAATACATAAGATATTGCCAGAAATATTGAGAATAAATATGGGAAAAATGAAAAAATCATTGTTTGCTTATAACAAAATAAATTACTAAAAAATCCTATAACTTTGTTGTAAATGTATAGCCTTATTGTTATTTAGAATGAAATTTATTTTCCAAAAGTATTTCTAGTTGGTTATGTTGATTACTGAATTAAAATACTGACTTGTGTGTATTTTCCATGCCTCTAGCCAGGTTGTCAAATTCCTTTACTTATGCTAGTAAACTATTTAAAGTTTCTTAAATTTCTATATAATTTTTATTTCATTAGCATATAGAGATATTTCATTTGTTATTATGTAATTTTACTACCTGTATACTCTGAAATTCACTTTAATATTGAACTTTAATTTGAATATTAAAAAATTGATGAGTACAGTACAATGTTTATTTATCATAATATTGAAAATGGTTTCAGAATTTCTCTGTAACCATGCTTGCTGTTGATATTCCATACCGTTTTTATCATTTGCTAACCCCTTTTGCTTTAATTGAATTTATATTTTTATTAAAACAGCTGTTAAAATTCAAATTCCTTTTTAGCATATATTACTAAAATCATAATTTTGATTTACTGTGTTACATAATAATTTTTCCTTCTAAATTTTGTAACATTGAAACATTTTTCTGTTTTTGTATTGTTACAAAACCATGCTTGGTCATAGAACATGCACATCTAATTGTGATTGAAAGCCTTCTACAAAGGGAAAATTAGTAAATAGGCTAACTTTTCAAATAATTAAGGAGATACCGTAATTAGTTTAGTTCAAACAGAGCTGACAATCACTCTCTAAAATGCCTTTACTACCCCTAGTGTTTGAGTAAGCAGTCTAACCCTACTCTGCGATCATTCCTTTGAAACTGCGTATCCATGGGGGTTCTTCATGTGGGCACAGACACCGGAATCAGAACACACATTTCCTAGTGAAGTTTGAGGCGCGCATTTAGATACTGAAATAGATTATTAGTAGTTACCTTTAATCCTTACGTTGCAGTTGGGATAGCATGCTTATTTTTATATGTGTAGAGGTAGTTTATCAATTAGTGAGTTTTATTCTAAAATAGTAAAAGGAGCATTACATAATATGTGTTATGAAAAATGACTGATGAAAGTTTTGTGTGAACGAAGGGGTTGAATGCACACACACTATCACGCACATATGATAGTAACACATATGCAATTTTTTATGGTTTTGGAATTAATGTCATTTCACTGTATCACACTAATTGGGGGGAGTTTTCATTTTATATGCTATGAAAGCATTTACTTAATTTGGGTAAAAGTCTTTATAAATTAGCCTTTTCTCAGTTTAAAGCAATGGGGTTCCATTGTCTTTGTTTTGATGAGTAATCTTAATTGCCTTTCCAGTCTCTTTTGTACTTTTTGTATGTTGAAGTTTCTGTTCCTTTTTGAAGTTAAATTTAGTGATTTATAGTTTGATTATAAATAATTTATCTCTAGATTTTAAAAGATGTGCCCTAATAATTGTATGTAGTATTTTTACAATCTTTCTAATATCAATAATATCAATGGTTACATTTTTTTAGTAATTTATATATCATTTTTCTTTCATTGATCTTTTCAAATAAACACCTTCTGAAACTTTTTCTTATAAAAACATTATTTCAGAAGTGACATAGGAGACAAACACTTTAGAAAATGAAAAATTCTAGAATGCTTCAAAATAAGTTTATCTCTAGAAATCCAGTGAGAGACTGCTTAAATTTATTTATGTTCTCTTGTTCAGCAGTTAATCATTTTCCTCTCCTCAACTATCCATGGAACTTTTGATTTCATAAGTCTAGTTCTCAAGAGAAACAAATGCTTTGATATAACAAAAACTCACACTCAAAAGAAACTGACCACAGGGTTTTTTGTTTTGCTGCTTTAAGCTTCTCTTTTCCTCAAAGGCATAGGATGGATTTTCTGTGTGTGCACCTGTGTGTTTGTGTGCGCATGTCTTAACTCAGACACTACTTCTTATTACAGGCTGACACTGAACTTCAATAACCATCAGTTAAGAGATGATTTAAGCAACAAAAAATATAAAGTGTTTACTTCAATTAGATGTCCACATATTTTATTCCATTTAATTTCAAAACCTGTGATCAGTTATCAATTATATTCATAAATTCAGATGAAGGTTATTTTTATTTTATTTGTTATTTTTTATAGCTCAAACATTGCCAGATTTTTAATTTAATCTTTATTGTATTTTTCCATTACCCTTTAGTCCCTTTATAACACCCCACCCTGGAAATCACCATACTCTTTTCCATGTCTATGAGTCCTTTTTCCTTTTAGCTCAGTTTCTCCACCCTCCTACTCTTTTCCCGCAACTGGCTGTCATCCTGGTCTCCATATATAAGTCTGTCCCCATTTTAAAAATAATATTGTAATTATATTTAAATCTGTCTTGATGTCATCAAAATGGCAAATTATTTTAACTTTATATATTTGTTACTTTTGTCAACATAACTAGTACTTTACACATGGGTCCCTGTAATCAATCAGATTCCATACTATGATATAATTGAACATAAATCACCATTATATTTGTTTAAAAATAATCAATACATTAGAAACTAATAGAATTCTCCATGACGGGTCTTCTGGGTAATATTTCAAATATTGGAAAGATAATTGCATTGAATGTACTTAGACATTTTAAAGGCCAAGTAAATTAAATGTATTTTCAGTTGGGACATCAACCTGAAATAGTTTTTCATAAACAAATTAAGTCTCCAGAAAAAATTTTCCAGCCAGCCTGTGCAGTGAAGAAAAATTATTCTATATTTTGGTGTTCCCTTTTTGGAAATCACCTTATTATCGTTTGAGATAGAATACCATACCTAAAATCATTAAAAAAAATTACATGTAAGTGAAACAAGGTAAAACAGTATTAAAATATTCTAATGCCCTTGTATTTTAAGAGATAAATAAACATATTGATAAATGTTTAACTTTGCTTATTTCAGATTACATGATAACATCTCAAAAATGTACACTGTGAAAAGAAAAATGAAGCATCTATCTTTCAGATTGGTGGAAGGAAAATGCAATACAACAATAACACATTATCACATGCTGGTGGACATACTAGGGTGCCAATAAATATTTGAAATATTATGTGCAATAGTAACTGAGAATTAAACAATACAAGCAAAAAGCTCAATTTAATGTGAATGTTAACAATCTTTTCATTTACAGCAGAGTATATACGTTATTCACTTTATATACCTGCCATCCACTTAACCCCCTTCCCACAAACTTAAAGAATATTTTTTAGAAAAGCTTCTATAGAAGCCTACAGAGTATGTTGACAAAGAATACGGATTATAAAATAGAATGTGTCTAATTACATGAATTCTTTAATAAGAAAAACATCCTTCACTGTAAGGATGTTCTACATATTGAATTCTACATTCAATTAAACATAAGATGAATATTTAATAATCACTTTAGAATAGACACATATATTAAGAGACAAAAAGTTGAATTTAAGAAAATCCAGGCTAGCTAAAAGTATTTTTTAATTTTATTTTAGTTGTTCTTGTACAGTTTTCTGTCTTTTACTTTTTTCCCAGCCCACCCCCCCAGCCCTCCCGTTTCCACCCCCCCAATTTTTGTCCATGTGTCCTTTATTCTCATTCCTGCAAACCCTTCCCCTTTTCCCCTGAAATTCCCTTCCCTCTCCCCTCTGGTCACTGTTAGCCTGTTCTCTGTTTCATTGTCTTTGGTTATATTTTGCTCGTTTATTTGTTGTGTAGGTTCCTGTTAAAGGTGAGATCATATGGTATTTGTCTTTCTAAAAGTATTTTTAAAAATTCATATCCCTTTGTCCCTAATTACATTTATGAACTCCAAAAATATTTTAATGACAATAAAAACAAATATTTCCCTATGTATTGACTAGTCTGGAAATTAATCAAAACCCATGTTATACATAGTACCAATTTGAACAGTTTATCTAATAGGAAAAATATTTCCAGAGTATGAGGGAACAGTCTATGAGGTAGAAAATTTGATAACAGTAAAAGCAATTTTGATCACATATCTTAAAAGTGTGTATTTATTTATTAATGGTATACATGGTTCATACACAAAGTGATACAGTAGCTGAACATAAAAAACTTACCGAGAAACTGCATTTATATAATATTGGATGTTTTAGATAACTAGTTTTGTGCACAAAATATTCACATAATAATTATCCATTATGGTTATTTTACTTTATTTAATTATTGTGATGGCATAATCATGAGGGTATGGTACTGGTAAGTAAAACCAGGACTAAATATCTTCTAAATGTAAAATTCAAATAGTACTACTTTTATTTAGGAGTGTCTTCATACTCAAATAATCTATCATAACTTCAAGTTGTACTCTAAAAATTAAAACAATTATTTTAAGTGCATATAAAAATGGACAGCTAAAAATAAAAATAAGTGTTTACAGGAACAGAGCAAGAGTACATGATATATGATATGAGCAGATTTTTTTTACTATATGTGACTATATTCAGGTAGAAAAGCATTATCTTTCAAGTATCCTGGAATCCTAGGATATGGTACATAAGTCATAACAAGCTAAGAGATCCTTCAAAGTCCTTTAAAGAGCTGTTAATCAGGTCCTGGCTGGTGTGGCTCAGTGGATTGAGTGCCAGCCTGAGAACCAAAGGGTTGCTGATTTGATTCCCAGTCAGGGCACAAGCCTGGGTTGTGGGCCAGGTCCCCATTTGGGGGCGTGCACAAGGCAACCATGCATTGATGGAAACAAACACCTTATCTTACTCCCCCTCTTCCCTCCTCTCCAAAAATAAATAAATAAAATATATGGTTTTAAAAAACAGAACTGTTAATCATTAAAGATTTCTTAAAACTATTATATTGAATTCAAACTAAAAATATATTGGAGCCAATGTGAATTTTAATTTATTTCATTTGAGTTGGTGCTGAAGGCCTTCAACATTTGAGAGATTGCATACTCCATGAACAAATTGGTAGAACAAGCTATTTCTATGGAAAAGCACCAGGTAGTATTTGGACTTCACTGCGAGGATTGTTCTTTATTCTAAACTCAAGAATTAAATGTTCCTATAGAAAACCACATCCATTTTATTTTAGTTTCTACATTAGATTTTTTTTAATTTTATTTTTGATTAGTGGATTTCCAATTCTCTCTCCTGTGTAATAAGTGGATTTTTAAAAAAAATATATTAAAAATATTTTAATTTAAAATATGACCCAGCTAATTGAAACAAAGTATTTTTTCATATGTTCCTGTGCCATATAAAAGAAACTGTATTTTTAACACCATGAGAGGCAAATATTAAGGTATAAGGTAACTTTGTAGCCAAATGAAGTTTTTGGTTACTTATTTTCAGTAGAAAAGTAAGTTGATTAAATGTCTATATACTATACACTTAAAATACAAATATTTGTTTTACACCTATATGAAAAAAATAAGTTAGTGAAAAACTCCCACAAAAAAGAATAAATTCCATGAAATGGTAATTATTTTATAATTCTGTCCCATGATCTCTCAAAGCTATTTTTAACCTCCCTAGGTATTATTAAAATTAAAGAATGTCACTTTGGAGATACTGGATTAACTAATATCAAAATTGTTGTCCAGAAAAGACATCAAAGCTCTGTCAAAGCAGTGGGGTTGGCAGGGGCAAAACAAATACACATTATTGTCCTGTGTTGAGTAGTCCACCTAGCTCTGTTAAAATTTCCTTATTGTTTAAAAGACTCAGCCCACTGGAAATAAAATAAAATAAAAAGTTTTAAAATTAGAGGAATAACCATTAGAAAAGCATGTCTTATAACTTATATAACAGAAGGATATATACATAACCATCTTTAAATGAACCTTTTCCACGTCTAAATCACTTTCTTCCCAAAGATTCAGCACTTGTATATTGTGTTTACTATGTTCATGGAGAGGACTAAGTTTAAAGTAAATACTAATTCCATGTGGGATGGAAATGAGTAGAGAAAGCAAATGGAAATGTCAATATAAATTCAAACTTAAAAAGTTGCAGGAGTTATACAAGGAACTTCATAAATACTCTTTAAACACATTCACTTAATGTTTATATTTGTCCACATTTGTTTGTCATCCAAGCATATAGCATATGTATGTTTATGTGTGTATACATATGCACACACATAAATATATAATCCCTATGGTTGAGTCACAGTACAAATCCTCATGAGTTTGGAATGAAGTGCAATCACTCTCTGGAGACAACTAATCTCCTTTTGAGAAGCAAATTTTGGCTTCTGTACCTCAGTAGAGTGATTCACCATGAGTCTCCAAGTTACCATGTGAATTTAGCTGCATATTATGAATCGAAAGTCACCTGACACAACGAGCAATAAAGCTGGATATACACAGCAAGCACTTTCTCATCAAAGCAATTGATATATACAAGATTGGGCTACAGCAGGCCCTTAAGACACAAGTAAGTTACCTGAGGGAGTGTCTCAAATGCCCATGGTCCCCATTCCTATTGTTACATTGTCTCTTCCACCTTGTACCTGTGGCCTCAAGGGGAGTTCCCTATAGTCAGTTGACTAAGAAAGAAAAAGCTTGGGACTTGTTTACAGTAGTTCTGTATTACACGCCACAGCAGGACCAGACAATGGGGAGATGCAGCACCACAGTTCTTTTCTGTGACATCGCTGAAATACAGTGATGAAGGGAATTCTCTCACTGGGTGGAACTTTGAGTGGTGCTAGGATGGACAAATGGCCATATGTGCAATTATACATAGATTCCCTGGTTCTGGGCAAACAGTTTGGGTGAATGGGCAGGGACTTGGAAGGGAAATAACTGGAAAATTGATAACAAGGATTACTGGGGAAGAAGTATGTATAAATATTGATCAGAATGAACAAAAACATAAAGATTATCTGTGACCCATGTCAATGACCACCAAAGTGTGACTTTAGCAAAGGAGGATTTTAATCAAGTGGATAGTATGAATTTTTTTTGTGGGTATCAGTCAGCCTTTCTCCCCAGCCACTCATTCTATTCCCCATAGGCTCATACAACAAATTGGTCACTGTGGGAGGTTATGCATGTCTTCAGGGACGTGACTTCCATGCCACAAGGCTGACCTGACTACAATCTCTGCTGGCTGGGTGCCCAATCAGCTGGCAGCAGTGACTAACACTGAGCCCCCATTATGGCACCATTTCCCATGTGATCAGTCAGCATTTAGGTTTGGAGTTTTATTAGATTGGATCACTTCCTTCATGGAAGAGACAGTACTATTGGAATAGAAATTTACCCTGAGGACTTCTGGTCAAGATGGAGGCGTAGGTGGACACACTTTGCCTCCTTGTACAACCAAAATTAAGAATAACAAAGATTTAGAAATAAGAACAACCAAAAGTGGTAGAAAATTGAACTGTATGGAAGGCCAACAACCATTCATCCAGACTGGTAAGAGGGGTAGAGTAGCGGCAGGAAAAAGTGGAGGTTGGCTGACCCAGGTGTGCAGGCAGCAGTGACTGGCGGATCCCAGATGTGCAGGTGGTGGCTAACAGACACCAGGTGCAGAGGTGGCAGCTAGAGGACCCCAGGCACGGGATGGCAATGGTGCAGACCCAATGAGGCCACACAAGGCAGCTGGCTGACCAGGTGGTCCCACATTTGCTCGCAGATAATTCAGGCAAAAGGGAAGTGGCAGAAGGGACTGGAATCCAAGAGAGAGAGGAGCAAGCACCGTCGTTCCCTCTCTGACCCCACCCCCACATACAGTATCACTCACTACCCAGCCACTGGACTACCCTGCCCTAGGGAACACCTAAGGCCCTGCCCCTCACTGGTAACTTAACAGGCACTACTAGACAAAAAAAAAAAAAAAAAAAAAAAAAAAAAAAAAAAAAAAAAAAAAAAAAAAAAAAAAAAAAAAAAAAAAAAAAAAAAAAAAAAAAAGGCTCAAACGGGAGAACAAATCAAAGCCCCAGAGCCAATTCATCTAAGCGACCAAGAGATAGCCAACCTATCAGATGCGCAGTTCAAAGCCCTGGTGATCAGGATGCTCACAGAATTGGTTGATTTTGCTCACAAATTAGATGAACAAATGAAGGCTACAATAAGTGAAATGAAGGAAAATGCACAGGGAACCAAAAGAGATGGCAGGAAAACTGGGACTCAAATCAATGGAGTGGACCAGAAGGAAAAAAGAAACAACCACACAGAAAAGAATGAAGCAACAAGAATTCAAAACAATGAGGAGAGGCTTAGGAACCTCCAGGACATCTTTAAATGTTCCAACATCCGAATTATAGGGGTACCAGAAGGGGAACAGGAAGAGCAACAAGTGGAAAACTTATTTGAACAAATAATAAAGGAGAACTTCCCCAATCTGGCAAAGGAAATAGTCTTCCAGGGAGTCCAGGAAGTTCAGAAAGTCCCAAAGGAGGTGGACCCAAGGAGGAACACACCAAGGCACATCATAATTCCATTAGCCAAGATTAAAATGAAGGAGATAATTCTAGAAGCAGCAAGGGATAAGGGGAGAGTCACCTCAAAAAGAGTTCCCATCAGACTGTCAGCGGATTTCTCAAAAGAGACCTTCTAGGCAAGAAGGGGCTGGGAAGAAGTATTCCAAGTCATGAAAGTCAAGGACCTACATCCAAGATTGCTCTATCCAGAGAAGCCGTCATTTAGAATGGAAGGGCAGTGTGGCAGATCCTTCTGCATGGCGTGGGCCCAGCTCCCATTCAGAGATGCACAAGACCCACGCCTACAGATAGGTTCTTTCATGGGTAATCAGATTTGCCAATATACTTAGGCTGTTCTGAGGTTTGCTCTTTGCTAAAAATTCCCTCACCTTGCCAATGCTTATGTAACTTCCTAAAATCCATGCTGAGCCTTGCAGGTCCCAGTGTAACTGCCTGCCCATTCATTTGCTAATGTCCTTCTTCTGTGATGTAATGAGGGGAATTGGTTCCTTTGTGGTAATGAGGATAGTGAGGAAGAACCATCCTGGAATGTAGGGGGTTATTATTAGAATAAAGGCCTGTCATGGTGGAGGCCTTGGCTTTAGCTCCTCTTGAGAGAAAAGCCTGTCGGTTATCCTTATTCCTCCTCCAGACTCAGTAGCCTGCGTGTATGTTTTAACTCATCCATAATGACACAGACACTGCTGGCTGGTGTCCACTTCAGGGAAGATAAAGTGCTTCTCAGATAAGGTCAAGTTAAAGGAGCTCATCAACACCAAGCCCTTATTATATGAAATGTTAAAGGGACTTACCTAAGAAAAAGAAGATAAAAAATAGGACAGTAAAAAGACAGCAAACTCACAGATATTGACAACCACACCTAAAACAAAAGCAAATAAGCAAACGACTAGAACAGGAACAGAACCACAGAAATGGAGATCACATGGAGGGTTAGCAACAGGGAGTGGGAGGAGGAGGGCAGGAAAGGTACATAGAATAAGTAGCACAGACAGTGGGTAGAAAGTAGACAGGGGGAGGGCAAAAATAGTGTGGGAAAAGTAGAAGCTAAAGAACTTATGACACATGGACATGAACTAAAAGGAATGTGGGTGGGAGGGGTGTGCAGGGTGGAGGGGAAAGATGGGGGAGAAATGGGACTACTGAAATAGCATAATCAATAAAGTATATTAAAAAAAGAAACTTACCCTGAATACAGATTTACTTTTCCTATGTGTGATGCTTCTGACAAAACTATCATCCCTTACATACAGAATGCCTCATTCACTGTCCTATTATCTACACTGATAAAAAAAGAGCTCATCAAAAGAAGTGTGACAATGGGTCTGCGCTCATGGAATTCACTAATCTTACCATCTTGTCCATCATCTTATAGTAGGTGGTTTGACGGAATAGTGGAATGCCCTTTTGAAGTCCCATGGCTAACATTGCTAGCCTCCTTTGAAGACATAAACAACTAAAAAGCCAACATGCAGGGGTCATGTTTGGCCCATTTATATAACAACTTCTGCCTGCTTTTATAGCCTGCTGGCTTGCCCTACAGATTTTAGACCTGCCAAGTCCCACTTTCAATTACATTTGCCATATATGTGTATATTCTTAAATGACTTCTAAGGTTCTTGTATCTTATTAACCTTTTTGACTTGAATTACATACAGTAATCTCTCTTGATTCCTTGCTTAAATACACTGCCCTCCTTCTTGCAACTTGTAAACATGTCAAGGCTGCTCTCACCTCAGGATTTTGCACTTGCTGTTCCTTCTGCTAGTCATGCTTTTCCTACCTGTATGGCTCACATCTTCACTTCTCTCAGATCTTCCTTCAGGTCTTACTCAAAGGTTGCCTTCTCTTGACTTCTTCTTTGAGCACACTATCAATTCCCCTTATTTTTTCTTGTTTTATTTTTTCTTTAGCAATTACATTATTTAATTACAATAACTGTTCCTAATTTCTTATTTATAATGTATGTCCCTCATAAACATAAAAGTAAGGATTTTGCTTCTTTTGTTATTTTCCATTTCCCAGAGCATCGAAAGCTATCTGCTATTAGAAGTTGATAAAAGTATTAATTAAATTACACATTTTTACATCTCTGCTATACACACATGGAGATTACAATAGTTGGATTTATGTAGAGTTGGTGATTTGCAAGAAATTGTGACAAAAGGAGAGGGAATTAGGGGAGATGAGGTTAGTTGTATGAAAATTAGTGAGATGGAAAATCATGGAATCTGCAATAAATAAGAAGGAGTATGTACTCAAAGAAAGGTAATAAATAGAATGTCATAAAATTGAATTTATGTAAAATTCAAAAATATGAGGAAAACCAAGGTCCACAGTTTTACCCTTTGCTAAGGTTTATACATATAACTAGGGACATGATGAAAAACTGACTTTTGTATCCTGACTTCTAAGACCAAAACTTAAATTGTTCAGTGTCTCATTTTCCCATGCCCCTTCACCCATACAAGTGTAAGAGGTGGAGAGAACAGAAGAGAAAGAAAGCCATTCAGAATTTTATTCCTGAAAGTTAATAACAAAACCAAATTCTATTGCTATCATGTGAGCTTAAAATAGCAATAGATGTTAAGTTAGCATCAGCTCTTGGGGGATAATGTCCATATGTTTTTATTTATTTTAGATCACAAAACCAAGGATATGGTATTCAAGTGACATAAAAACAAGTTGCAGTTTTTATTTCTTTTTGCTCACTTAGGCAGATGCAATATGATGTGTATGCTTCACCTTTACTGAGCTCTATGTCTTCTGTATGTAATAAAATTTTCTTAGGAAAGAAAATAAAACTGCAATGTTTTGGAGATAGAAGATTAAATTGTTACCTGTTTCCCTGCTTAGTTTGTTAGAAGACCATATTTTCCTTGAATGATAAACAAAACACAGTTTGTATCTTTTGCTTTGACTTTAAACCAGTTCCTATACTCTAAAGAGTAGTGTGAGAAAATAATAATTTGGCACATGATCTTTTAAATTTTGCAGATTTTTAAATACAAGTGTTGGAGTATTTATATAATATTAGCTCTTGTGTTTTCTTTCACACTGTATATTAATGTGCAGTCTTGCTTATTCGGGTGTCAGTTCAGTGTCCTAAAATCCGTTAATAAACCTTATGATCACCGGTGACTTGTAGCAACTCAATCTCCAAAACACAAATGGTTCCTTTGTGTACTGAAAGAGTTAATGTTTTCTTAACTGAGTTAGTGACTCCTAGAGAGTAATTTATAGGGTCTATTAACTTCAATGAGATTACAAATGAGTGAAAGGAATTGACCTGCCTTGCTTGAAATATATCCTAATCTGTTTCATTCAAGTGGGAAACAAGAAATAGTTTTGTACATAATTTCTAGATCTCAAATAATTTGTATTTAATCAATAGATATTGAGTCCTACTATGTGAAATATATAGATAGTTATGTTGGAGAATGCAATTATGTAAAACACACTATCACCTTCCTGGATTAATCATGTGTTGGGCACTTTCAATAATGTCTGAGAGTTTATATACTAGAAAGGTAGAAGAAAACATTAAATATAAAAGAAAGAGAAAGGGTAAAGAAAATGTTAAGTTTTTCAGTGAACACAAGGAAATATAATACATTTAAGGGTCTTGAAAATGTTATGGTATACTTATAATTATGTAATTATATTACATTCTTAATTATCCTGTATTGTTTAAGTTTGTGCTAAGGCAAAGTATTGAACTATACGTATTTTTCTGACATGTAAATAATATAGGTAATTTAATAAATTTTAATGAAATTTTATTTTCTCTCAAATTATAAGAATAGTGAATAAATAAGTAAATTTAGAACTATTAATGTATATTAATATTTTAGTGTACTTATCTTTTTTAATTATAGTTTGTTGATTATGCTATTATAGTTGCCCCAATTTTTCCCCTTTTACCCCCCTCCACCCAGCACCCCCCACTCTCTGAGGCAATCCCCACACCGTGTCCATGGGTCATGTGTGTAAGTTCTTTGGCCACTCCATTTCCTGTACTGTAATGTATATTCCCCTGGCTCTTCTGTAACTACCTATTTGCACTTCCTAACCCCTCACTTCTTCACTCATTCCCCTACACCCCCTCCCATCTGGCAACCATCAAAATGCTCTCCATATCCATGATTCTTTTTGCTTAGTTTGTTTTTTTAGATTTAATTGTCGATAGATATGTATTTATTGCCATTTTATTGTTCATAGTTTTGATCTTCTTCTTTTCCTTAAATAATTCCCTTTAACATTTAATATAATAATAGTTTGGTGATGATGAACTCCTTTAGTTTTGCCCTGGCTGGTGTAGCTCAGTGGTTTGAGCACCGGCCTATGAACCTAAATGTCACCAGTGTGATTCCCGGCCAGGGCACATGCCTGGGTTGTGGGCCAGTGACAAGAGGCAACCGAGTGTAGTTTTCAAAACATTCCAGCTGCATAGATACCAATATCTTGAAGAATAGGTATAGCAGTTAGTGAAGTTCTTCTATCTGATCATTCATTACATCTTTAAAACTGAACTTTTACCACGATAGTGAATCTCCAAATAAACTATTTTTCATTCTGTATCTCTGAAAAGAATATTCCTGGTTTCATTTTTAATATATTTTCATATGTGAGACACTCTAATTCTAATCTTTAGTAATTTCAGATACCACGCTCTTTCTAGATATTGAATGTGTAGCATTAACTGTATACCTACTTTTCCTGAAGTCAAGCTGAATATATCAGGCCACAATAAAATATACAGTTAATTTGAGAAACTTTATTTTAAAAGTTCAAACATCTATAATATTACTAATACTGAATTACAGTTACAATTATTTTAGAGGTCAATTCCATAACATTATATTAATACAGTTTAGCTCTCAAAAATGTAAGAAATTGTGAGAATATTTAAATAAACAGAAAATATTCAAAAACCAACAACCCTAAATTACTAACATTTGAAACTTTCATTCTAAGTCTTTTTTAAAAATTGTATTTTATTAACACATTTAAGATCATCATAAAGATTTACAATTTTTGATATTATTTTATCACCATTAATGATCACTAGGCAGTAATGTACAATTTCATATCCACTTTAAGTCAATGCCCAGGATAGTATATACTGAAAAAAAATTGGATTTTTTCATTTATGTAAGGACCAAATTAAAAATTACTGCTTTTAGGAATATTACATAATATTTGTTTCTTGACATTGGGTTTAAGAAGACTACAAATCTTCCTTCTTTGATTTGGAAATTGCATATTTAAAAATAAATCCATAGAAAGTAGTCATAGATGTGTAAAAGATTGGTTACCAGCATATAATAATAGCTCACCCTAGACTATGTGATAATAATTATATAATATTAAAAAACTCTAAAGTCTTAGTCTATATATTAATTTATTGACCAAGAAACATAAAATAATGTGATTGGCTGATTATCAATTATAATAAAATAGTAATAAAGCTTATTTTTAATATGTATTATATGTGGGTTGATAAAGATAATAGCTCACAAATTTAACATAACTTAAGATGATACACTATAAATATAGTAGGTATTAGTACATGGAGGCTGTGGTTAGCAACCTGTTTTTCTCATGGTCACAGTGCATCTCTGCTCAGCTTGGTTGACCACTGTCTACACAATGTGCTGTCTCATTACAGAAAGGAATGGAAAGTTTCTCTACAAAAAACAAAGTCAGGCATTAGGTACATAACATTAATGCATATGTGAATTACTATGGTATGGAGGAAAACTGTATTAGTCAGCTCTGTGTTATTTACATTATGTTTCGTAGATTGAAGTGTTTTTTTTTTTTTTTTCCCATTTAATGCCACCTGGAATATGTGTGATTCTTCTTTGAACTCAATTATATTTTTTAATTTTTAATTAAATGTATTGGGGTAATATTGGTTAATGAGGTTATTTAGGTTTCAAGTGTACATTTCTGTGACACATCATCTGTATATTGCACTATGTGCCCACTACCAAAAGTCAAATCATCTTCCATCATGATATATTTGCCCCCCATTACCCTTTACTGCCTCCCTACTCCCCTTCCTTCCTGTAACCACATGCAGTTAGTTGTATGTGTTTATGAGTTGCAGTTTATTTCCCATATATGAGTGAAATCATAAGGTTCTCAGCTTTTTCTGATAGCATGATATTCTTAAGGTCCATCCATGTTGTCACAAATGGCAATATTTTATCTTTTCTTATGGGTGAGTAGTATTCCATTGTATGTATGTACCACATCCTGTCAGTGGATCCTTTAATAGTTTCCATGTCTTGGCTACTATGAATAATGCTGCAATGAACATAAGAGTTCATGTATTTTGTGAATAAATATTTTCAAATGTTTCAGGTAGATACCCAAAAGAGGGATTGCTAAGTTATATGATAAGTCTATTCTTAATTTTTAGAAGAACCTTCATACTGTTTGCCATAGTGGCTGTACCAGTTTACATTCCCGTTAACAGTAAATGAGCATTCCTTTTATCCACAACCTCTCCAATACTTGTTATCACCTGTCTTATCGATAATGGCCATTCTAACACGTGTGAGGTAGTATCTCATTATAGTTTTTATTTACATTTCCCTAAAAGCTAGTGAAGTTGAACATTTTTCTTTTTTTAGTAGTTAAACAAAAGCTTTTTTATTTTTTTAATTTTCCTTTTTTTTAAGTGCAGATGTCTCCATTCTCCGACCCCATACCATAAGAATCCTGAAACACCAATTCAAAAGAACCTATGCACCCCAGTGTTCATAGCAACACAGTTTACAGATAGCCAAGTGTTGGAAGCCACCTAAATGTCCATTGGTAAATGAATGGATGAAAAAACTATGGTACATTTACACAACGAACATTTTTTCTTATATCTGTTGGCCACATGTGTGTCCTCTTGGGAGAACTGTATGTCAGGTCATCTGCCTATTTTTTAATTGGATTGTTTGTTTGGTGTTGTGTTGTATGACATCTTTATATATTTTGGATATTAACTCCTTGTCAAAATTGTTGTTTGAAAATATCTTCTCCCATTTGGTTGGTTGCCTTTTTGTTTTGTGGTAGTTTCTTTTTCTGTGCAGAAGCTTTTTAGTTGGATATGACATCATTCATTTATATTTTCCTTTACATCCCTTTCTTTTCATAAAATGTTCTCTAAGACCAAAGTCCATAAGTTCAGTACCTATATTTTTCTTCTGTGTAATTTGTCATTTCAGATCTGATATTTAGGTCTTTGATTCATTTTGAATTAATTGTTATTCAGGAGGACGAACTGTAGGCTAGTTTCATTCTTTTGAATGTGGCTTTCCAATTTTCCCAGCACCATTTACAGAAGAGGCTTTCTGTTCTCTGTTGTATGTTTCTGGCTCCTTTGTCAAAAATTATTTGCCCATATACATGGTTTTATTTATGGGCTATCAATTCTGTTCCATTGGTCTGTGTGTCTGTTTTACTGCCAATACCATGCAGTTTTGAATATTGTTGCTCTGTAGTACAATTTGAAGCCAGACATTTGTTAATACCAACTTTATTCTTTTGTATCAGGAATGCTTTGCCTATTTAGTGTGTTTTGTGATCCCTTACAAATCTCATTTTTTTTTTAATTTGACATTAGGCTTTTGATGAGGATTGCATATTTCTATGTTGATTCTTTCAATCTATGGACATAAAATATCTTTCCATTTCATTTTGTATTTTTCAACCTCTTTTAATAATACTTCGTAGTTTCCAGTATACAAGTCCTTCACATCCTTTGGTAAGTTTATTCCTAATTATTTAACTCTTTGAGTTAAAAGTTGGAAATTGAATTCTTTTTTAATTTCTTTTATTGAAGTTTTATTGTCAGTATATAGGAATGCAGTAGATTTTTGTACATTCATTTTTTATCATGCAACTTTACTGTATTTGTTTAGTGTTCCCTAGTTTTTGGTGGAGTCTTTAGGGTTTCAATATAAGGAATCATGTCATGTGCAAAAAATGACACTTCAATTTCTTCATTCTCAAGTTGGATGCCTTTCATATCTTTCCCTTGCCTGATTGCTCTGGCTACGACTTCCAGTACTATGTTGAATAGGAGTGGTGAGAATGGGTATACTTGTCTTCTTTCTCATCTTGAGGGAAAGCTTTCAGTTTTTTACTACTGAGTATGATATTGGTTAATGGTTTGTCATATATAACCTTTATTATAGTGGGGTACTTTCCTTATATACCCATTTTATTATATGAATGTTGTATCTTATCAAATGCTTTTTCTGTATCTACTGACAACATTATATGATTTTTATACTGTGTTTTGTTAATGTGATATATTACATTGATGGATTTGTGTATGTTGAGCCATCTTGTGTCCTGGAATGAACCACACTTGATTGTGATTTATTATTTTTAATGTTTTGTTTTATTTCATTTGCTGGTATTTTGTTTAGGATTTTGACATCTGTATTCAACAGAAATATTGTTTTGTAGTTGTCTGCTTTTTGTGTTATCTTTGCCAGGTTTTGGCATTAAGGTTATGTTGGCCTCATAAAATATGTTGGAAAATATTCTCTCATCTTCAATTTGTTTAAAGAATTTGATTAGAAGAACTATCAAATCATCTTTGAATGACTGGTAGAATATTCTACTGAAGCCATCTGGTCTTGGACTTTTATATTTTGTGAAGGTTTTGGTGGTTATTTCAATTTGCTCAATGCTGATAAGTCTATTTAGATTTTCTAATTCTTTATGATTCAGTCTGTGAAGGTTATGTATTTCTGGGAACTTATCCATTTCTTCTAGGTTATTGAATTTGGTGGCTTATAGCCTTTCATAGTATTCTAACATGACTGGGTCAAAGAAGACATAAAAGGTGAGGTCAGAAGATATATAGAAACAAATGAGAATGAAAATATGGCATATCAAAACCTCTGCTATGCAGCAAAAGCAGAACTAAGAAAGAAGCTTATATCTTTACAGGCCTATCTCAAGAAACAAGAAAAATCATAAAGAAAAAACCTAGTATTACTATAAAGAACTAGAAAAAGAAAGATACAAATAACCCAAAGTCAGTAGAAGAAAAGAAATAATAAATATTAGCAGAATTGAATGAAAAAGAAAGCAAAAAACTATATAAAAATTTAATACAATGAAGAGATTTTTTTTCAAAAAATTAATAATATTGAAAATCCTCTGCTTGGACTCACTAAGAAAAAGTTTTGTTTATTTTCAAAAAAACAAAATCAGAAATAAAAAAAGACAAATTATCACTGACATCAAGAAATACAAATAATTATACAAGAATACTACAGACTCAGTTAATTTATAATCCAGTCATGTTTAGGGAATCAGTTTTACATGAAGTGACAAAAACAGTTAACTTCTTCCATAGATCTATTGAGCTTTAGTTTATTAATTTTATAGAAATAGTTAATATTTTATTTATTTTCCTTATTAAATTTGTTTATTCTAGGAGTTATTTGATGTTTGTACAAGAGATAAAAGATTGTCTTTTTCACATAATAATTGTTAAAATTTTTAATTTTTATTCATTAGCTTTAATTTTTCTCAGGAAATGCCTCTTCTATTATTTATAAACTACTGTTACATTTTTCTTGAAAAATATTAAATACAGGTACTCAATTAATTATTCTTATCCTCCATCCACATCATATTCACCTATTTTCATTTTCATGTTTGATCTGTTTACTCTGTGAGGACTTTAATTTTCTGGCTTAATTCAGTCTGCATTGTGAATTTTATCTACATAGTATATTTTATTGCCACATTGCATTTTTACTGTCTATTTATCTTTCTTTTGATCTTATTCCTTCTGTGTTTCACTTAGAAATAAAGACTTACTTTTATGCTACTCAAATTATAATTTTCTAACATAAAATTTTGAACCCCTCACAATTTGCTGTTAATATGATTCCTAATTTTATCATTTCGAATTATCTGTTATCTAGGAATGCCTGTTCTTGCCAGAGTACCACTTCCAAACTCTCCATTCAGCTGCTCACCACAGATGTGGTTCATGTCTCACTGCACTTCTCCCTCCACAGAACCTACCTTAGCAGCTCTGCAGTGTGGGAGACTGCCCATCCCACACACATATTTATGGATATTTTTAAAGTGTTGCATATACAAAGAATGTAACACAGAAGCTTTCAGAAATGAACAACTTTTAAATCACATAAAAGAGAATGAGAATCACAAGACAATGAAAATAGCCAACTAAATTAACCATGAACACTGAAACATTCTTGTAACTAAACAGCAAAATGAATTGTGGGCTGAGTTGTTGAGGTTAGAGGCAGAATTTGCATCCCAGTCATAAGAGGTGGTATGCACACTCCACTTTGTATCTAACTTTAAGAAAGATTGAAGTGTTTAGTTTCCCAATGGGGCACACATTATTACACAGTTGACTCTGAAAGGAGCCCTCTAACAAGTTAAGATCTAAGAAGAATTTCTAAATCCTCTCCTAACCTCTTGGTATTATTATATATTTTCTCTCTTTAATTCACTGATCCAATTTAACATTTTAAATGCTTTCTCTAGCCACTTCTCCTCAACTTGACTTAGATAACCATGATTATCCTACCCCTCAAAATTATTTTAAGCCTGAATGCTCTCATTCTCTTAGCCACATTTATTGGTTATTCCCAAGCAGTTTCAGTTCCTATAACATATTTCAAATCACTACAAGGTAAGAATTGGATTCAGAAAACAAAACTGATGGTAACCAATACATTTCTATGAAATCAAAGTAAGGATATGGGATTAAAGAAAGACAGCATTTCCAATATATATTATATAAATTTAGTCCAAATTTCAAATATTCTTTCAGTAATCTGCTTGTTTTTAATCTTGGTGTCATTTTTGCTTTTTGCTGTTTGTCTCCTTTTTAGCTAAAGTAGGAGTGTATCTGTTAGCTAAAAGTTTAACTAAACCACTTCTGTCAAATGACCAGTAACTCTAATGACCTGCTTTTGACTCAATTTTTATAAAAGGATTTTTAATGACAATGGTTTACTTATTTTTGTAATCTTTACTTGTGTGCAAAGTTTAGACAAAAGTTCATCATCAAATATACTTCTTATTTCATTCATTTTACCAATAATTTTAGGCCTTTCCCTCTCTGAAAGGTTTGATGAAAAAGCAATCTAAACATTTTACATTTTAAAGCAAATTGTCATATTTTATAAACAGAAAATATGTCACTTAGTGGGAATACTAATTTTATGTCCTGTAATTCAGTCACACCTTATTCATCATTCCTCTCTTCATTCCTGATCATTTTCTTTATCTTTAGCTCCTTTATTTTATTCACAAACTAATCAAATGCAGTTTTTCATCACAAATCTGGGAAACTCAATTTAGAATGTTTTATGTAACAGCATTAAAATTCCTCAGCTTTCAGTCTGTAACTTATAATCATCTACCTGTTCAGAAAACATTAATTGACAGCAAATTCAAAGTTGCATACATCATATCAGATTGTTACTTAATCAGATTAAAGTTTGCATTATTATATAAGCTTAGTTTTTGTCGACAGGACCAAACTAGAATTTAACTTGTAGCTGTACCAGAAATACATTTAAAAGTAAATTTACTCTTTTAATAGTAAATTTTCAGAACCTTGATCAATAATGTGCATCTAGTAAAGGTATTTATTTGCCCACACAATTTCCTGTGCAAAACAATAAACAAATTTAGCAAGCATGCAATGTCATTATGTCATAAACTTCCTTAGTCTTATGTCTATAGAGTAAAAACTTCACAAAAAGGAAACTTGGAATAAGAAAACTATGATGAAGAGAAACAAATTAATACATGCATGTGTTTTGGAGAAAAAACCTTTTTTGATTAATTAGTCATTTGTATAATATAAACTCCCCAAATATATGAGGCCACCATCAATAGTCTGTAGCAATTTAAGTAAAATGCCTTGCATTAGCAGTGACATTTTATGCAAACATTAGTTTTGGTATTTGGAAATTTCCAAACAAAATGAGCTTAGATCTCAATAATAATCATTACTTAATATATTCTCTGATGATTTGTCATTAAATTTTAGCATACAAATCAAATTATTTCAAAATTACAAAGCACAAGAGAAAATATAACACTAGTGAAAATGATTCCAGGTCACCTCCAGAAGATTACTCTGTATAAATCTAAAGATAAAGTTGTGAACACATGTACAGTGCTGTCTTTGGAACATCAGTAAATAAATTACTTGGAAAGGAAGTATGTACATAATTTATTAATTTTAGGTTTATATTTAAATTACAACTGCAATTCTATTTTAATTTAATATAGAACCTCAAGGATTATCTGTTTAGAATAAAAAATGAATAATTCATTCAATTAAATAAAAATAAACATCAAGAAAACTACAAATCTCATTATTTGATTTCATAATGACCCTCCCCAGCAACATCCTTGAACAAATGACTTCCATAACAGAGATAATTTGCACCATTCTAGGTAAACATATGAGTTACACTAAATATTCAAATTTTGTATCCTTCTATCTAGTATAAAATACAGAAAGAGAGGACTTCCAGTCAAGATGGAAGTATAGGTAGACATGACTTGCCTCTTTGCACAACCACATAAAAATTATAACTAAAATATAGAACAATTATCACTTGGAACCATTAGAAATGGAGTTGAATGGAAGTCTGAAAAATACAGAATTAAAGAAACCACATCCAACCAGACTGGTAGGAGGGACACAGATATAGCATGGGCTGGTCCTTCAACTATGTCTGATAGATAAAAATTTGGGAAAGATATCTCAAGAGTGAAGTGTCCCAGCCCCACACCAGGCCCCCCCCAGACCAGGGGTCCAGTACCAGGAAGATAAGTCACCCCAACTTCTGATTTCAAAAACCAGCAGGAGAAGAAATTTCTGGATCCCTAAGCAGTTACTCTTAAGGAACCCACTGGGAGACTCATTTACTCAGACTTACTCCCTCTAAGCTCCAGAATCAGCGTAGCAGCTTGAAAGGCATCAGTGGTATACAGGGAAGAACTAAAGTGTCTGCCATCAAGGTGAGCAGAGGCCATTGTCCCTTTTCTAAATTCTACCCCCAGAGAGCCACAGAGCCAGCAAGTTGGTGCCATATCTGTGACTCCATCAAACTGGCTAACACTGTTTGACCCTCCTTGGAGATCTTCAGAGACTCTGCCTCACTCAACTTACAGGCTCACCCAAGCTGCTTTTCCATATGAATGACTGGTTTAGGCTCATACTGTACAGCTTCCTAAATCTCCTCAAACAAGCAACAGCTGGCCTCAGCGACCCCAATTCCCAGGACTAGCAGCAGCCAGCCTAGATTCACAGTGTGGTTTCAATTAGGAATCACCACACCCAGCACAAGTAGCAGCCATCTTAGATTATTTTACAGCTTAGGAAGGGGGGCCATGGGCAAAACATAGGTGGGGCTTGAACTTGGCCTACACCACTCAGGAAACCCCAGGGCTAGCACACCTAGTGAACAGCTACAGACCATGTTGGAGTACCACCACCCTTCCCCTGCGTAGCTGATTCTCCACAGAGGGCAGAGGTTGGTGGTAAGTGGTCACAGCCAATCTTTGCAGCTGACTGGCCTGGGTAAATCTCTCCAATTTCCCTGTCAATAGTAACCAAGGCTCAACTACAACAAGAGGGAGTACTCAGCCCACACAAAGGTGCACCTCTAATATCCAGCTTGGGTGATAGGGAGGCTGTGCTACTGGACCCTATAGGACACCTACTACATTAGGCCACACTACCAAGACAGGGAGTCAAAGCAGCTCTACCTAATACATAGAAACAAACACAGGGAGGCTGTCAAAATGAGGAGACAAAGAAACATGGTCCAAATGAAAGAATAGACCAAAACCTCAGAAAAAGAGCTAAATGAAATGGAGATAAACTATCTACCAGATGCAGAGTTCAAAACACTGGTTATAACAATACTCAAGGAATTTTGTGATGACCTCAACAGCATAAAGATATAGTCAGAAATGAAGGATTCTCTAATTGAAATAAAGAATAATTTACAGGTAAACAATAATAGAGTGGATGAACCTGAGAATCAAATCAATGATTTGGAACATAATGGAAAAAAAAAAAAACAATCAATCAAAACCATAAGAAGAAACATGAATCCCAATAAATGAGGATAGTATAAGCAGCCTCTTGGACAACTTCAAGAGGTCCAACATTCACATCATAGGGGTGCCAGAAGAAGAAGAGAAAGAACAAGAAACAGGGAATCTATCTGAAAAAAATAATGAAAGAAAACTTCGCTAATTTGGTGAAGGAAATAGACATGCAAGTCCAGGAAGCACAGAGAATCTCAAACAAGATAGATTCAAAGAGGTCCAAGACACATAATCATTAAAATGCCAAAGGTAAGGACACATGGACAAAGGCAAAGGAGGGTAGGTTTGAGGGTGGGAGGCAGGGATGGTTGGGGTGGAGCGAGCATGGTGGGGTGAAAATGGAGACAACTGTAATTTAACCATAATAAAATAAAGAGAAAATCTTAAAAGCAGCAAGAGAAAAGCAGTTAGTCACCTACAGGGGAGTTCCCATTAGACTGTCAGTTGATTTCTCAAAAAAATACTTCACAGGTGACAACAGATTGGCAAGAAATATTCAAAGTCATGAAAAGCAGGTATGCACAGCCAAGACTGCTCTACCCAACAAAGCTGTTATTTAGAATTGATGGACAGATAAAGAGCTTTCCAGACTAGAAAAAACTAAACCTCATTATTACCAAGCCATTATTATATGAAATGTTAAAAGGACTATTTAAGATAAAGAAGATCAAAAGTATGAACAACAAAATGACAAAAATACATACCAACAATTGGATATAAAAAACAGACTAAGCAATCAAGAAGTATAGAGACAGAAATGTGGATACAGTGAGCATTTTGGTGGTTGCCAGATGTGAGGGTTGTGTGCAGGAATGGATGGAGATGTTAGGGGTAAGAAGTACAGATAGGTAGTTACAGAATAGCCATAGGGATGTAAAGTACAGTACAGAAAATGGAGTAGCCAAAGAACTTATACACATGACCCATGGACATGAACAAATGGACAGGGTTGGGACTGCCTGAGGGAGCGGAGGGTCGGGGTGGGGGTTACTGGGTGGAAAGGGGGAAAAATCAGGACAGCTGTAATAGTATAATCAATAAATATAATTAAAATATAAAAATATATCTTTACCAGTTTTAATTGGTTTTATACATTTTTTAGAATTAAATTTTAAGCTTAGTCCATGAGAGAGGACAGAAAAGCTTCAGAAAAATAATAAAAAGTAAAAAACATAAGTACCTCCTATTAAAAATTCACCTGTTGCATAAGATCTTACACAAGAATTTATCAGTGATTCTGGTGAACATATAAACACAATAATCAATCAATATTGAATAACTGTAGAAGAACAATGTCTTCAATAGGTGTATTCATTTAAGGAGCTAATTTGTGTTTTATCAAAAATAATTTTATAATTGATAATAAAATCAATCATCGTGTGCATTAAGTCAAATTTTGCCTGAGGAAATTTATTTACTCAGTGATATAAGGAAATTATCATGTTTAAGGTTTGGGATTTTTAATTGTTTGGTAGATATGCAAATTAAGATGAACCTAGTATAATATCCTCCATGGTATCTTACCTTAAAAATTCATAAAGAACTTTTGGAGAAGTATAGAAACAATTGAAGACAAAATACTGTAGTTGAATATCCCCAAGAATTGAAAGGAGTTCTTCCTTAACACAGCACAAGATACATCAGAGTTAAAACCTAAAATAATTTGTGGACATAGTAGTGTTATTGCGAGATGAGCACTTAGAGAGTATATTGGGGGTTGCATCTTCAAAAATACATATAAATTCACTGTAGAGAACTCAAAAAGGGACTTCAGGGACATATCTCTGAAACTCTTATAAAGGTCGAATGTGGGAAAAAAGCTTCTAAACTAGAAGCTATTATATATTCACTGAAACAAATTTATCAGAAAAAAAAGAAGTTTCTTTTAATATTAGCTTTAATTCAAAATTATAATGATTCATATGATGACATCAATTTTCAGTGAAACAGCTATGTAAATTCATTGAAGCAGATATATATATAGAGAGAGATACATATTTATATATAAATAAATATATAAAGTTTTAACAGAATTTAAAGGAAAGAAGCAGTGGAATTTATATATCTAATATCACTTTCTATTTTTCAGAAGAGCCAAATAGGGTAAGTGGTGGGTGAATGTTAACTGACCATGCTGTAGACCTGGCCATGTGGTTTGTTTTGGCCTGAGGGAAATTATCAAACAGGATGCAAGCAGAGCCTATAAAAGAGCTCATACATTGGGAATTCCTCTTCTATTCCCCTTTAACCATTATCTAAAGAAGACTGGACTAGCTGTGCAGAATGTGGATCAGAAAATAGCTGTCAAACCTGAGTAGCACGGCGTCCACCACCCTCAGCCAACATTAAGTTGTATCATATGAACAGAAGTGCCATCCAGCCTGAACCTAACCTAAATCATTGACCCACAGAGTGATGAGGCTCTAAATTTGAAGAAATTTGCTATGCAACAATAGATTATTTAAATATAAGTATTAAAACAAAGCCAGTATATAAAAGGGAAATAATTATTCTTAAAATTATATACATTTCTATACATCAAGCATCAAGGAAAAACTAAGTTTCTGTAAATAAGGTTAATTTTAAAGAAAAATTTAAATGTTTCTTGATAAATTAATTAAAACAAAAGTAGTTTTCAAAATCATTAACACGGATAATGTAATGATGGAAAAGACCATGATGAATATTTTACAAAAAAAAAGAAAGAAATATAGTCAGCAAGTGTGTTCATTTGTCCTCAAGAAAAAGAAATATTTAGAGTAAGTCACATGTTAATATTTTGAAAATATTAGAAAGATAATATTTTGAAAATATTTAAAAAATAAATTATAAAATTAGAAGAGATGGCAATCTTTAGAACAATTTTTGGGAGCACACATTGCTAAAACTTTGGGGGAAATAATTTGCCAATGAGTATAAAAAACAGAAATTCAAACTGTGTGAGAAATAATTACTTTTTGAATTACTAAACCCAAAGTAATAGATTTTTTTAATTTTTCTGTATGTAAATCTTATTCTCATTGGTATAGAGAGTGTGAAACCTGGAAACAAAGCATTGTCTCAATAATAAAGGAGGGGGAGTAAATTGTAACTCATCCATGTGACACTAAATAGAACTACTATGCTAAATGGTGAGGGTGAATACTACCTACATGGCTTTCTCTGCTTCTGTTTTTGACTTTCAGAAACATTTGTTCCCTGAATCCATTAAATACTTTATCCCTGTGTATGAGCCATATGCGTATCTCATTTTGTTGTTATTGAAAACTGCACATTTTGAATAAAATGGTGTGACAACTCTGGAAATAAGATTCTTTCTCCTCCTTAGGTTTTTGTTGTTGTTGTTGTTGTTTTATTTTAGTGACTGTTTCTGAGCAATAGTGCAAAATGTACATTCTTTGTCATGTGTAGCCACTGAAATCTTAGTTCACATTAGTGGTCAGTTAATGATTGAACAGAATCTCTCTAAATGAGATTATCTTTTTATGCTTTTAATACATCTTACTGGCAGAAACTAGTATTCTTTTTCAGACTTCAAATAATTTCTTCTGTGTTGGGTTCCAAGATGGCCGGTAGGGAGCACAGCTCTCCTTGCCACCGCTATTACCTCTGCAGCCCTGGAAAGGACTGGGTTGCTAAAAAGATTAGAATATTGAACCAGTAGACAAAGAATATGCCTCTCAAATGTCAGGCCTCAGACCTAAAAAAGGTCTGTAGCTGGGGCTAAAATGGCACTAGTTCAGGGCTCTGGACACTGGTAAGCCCTGTACATGAGCTTCAGGGCCTCAGCGCCCAGTTCCCCAGAAACCACCCCTGACATCACAGATTCCCCGGGGATACTAGCAACCAGCTCAAGCAACTCGTTTCTCTCTCAAAACCCATGCTGATGCATCTAGAATAGTTCTTTGCAAAGAAAATCATACTGCTTACTTCTCAGTTTAGATTTTCTCTAATTGCTTTCCTCTACCTAGAGCCAAAATCTCTACCAAAATTAAGAGACCCTCATGGACAATTTTCAAGTGCCTCTCATTCCTACTTTACTACCTGATAAGCCCTCCTCACTCACTATGCCTACTTTAATTCTCTTTACCACTCTTCTTTTGTTTTCATTTTATTTTGTATTGGTTTCAGATGTACAGTTTAGTGGTTAGACCATCATGTAATTTATATAGTGTTCCCCTCAGTATTTCCAGTACCCCAAATGGGGACATATATAGTTATCACAATATTATTGACTATATTCCCTATGCTTTACTTACATCCTGCTGACTATTTTGTAACTCCCAACTTGCATTTCTTAACTCTTCTAAAACAACCAAGACAGTCTTTCTTAGCGCATTCCCATTCTACATTTGGTAAGCCCAATGTCCTCATCCTACTGTTTCACAGTGCTGGTTCCTTTAATTCATCTGTGATTCAAGTCATATGAAATCTACTGTGTGAATATTTCTCATAATGTGTAGAGAGTCCCTCTCAGCAGTTAGTTACAAATTTGCAGGTAACCCTGTGTGACTGATGGCAAGCACATAGTTACTATTTTTTTGCCAGAAGCTTACTTTTAATGTTCTTTACAAATTAATTTAACAAATACATACTTTTAATTCCAATATTCCAATAGTCGTATTACTCATAGTTCCAATGTGCATATACAACAATGATACTTTTCAAAACTTCTTTATATATTTCATTGAGTTAGAATAAAGTTTTAAAGGGGGATCAACCTTTCCCTTGTAATTAAAACTTTCAGTTCAGTGGTGACACTTAGAGTCATGGAAAATAAGTCAAATTCTTCTGTTCTTATAGAATATTAATATTGAATATATAGTTTATTTTCAAGACATTTTCCCTCCAAGATTTCCATTTCCAGTATCTTGTTTTTCCTCTTTTATACTCTATCCCATTTTCTTTCCTTTAGCCATTATATGGTTATTTCCAGTTTAAATAACATGCAGTTATTAAAATTATCCTGGTCATCAATTTGGTTTTTACTTACCTAGCTTCCCCATTATAGATTATATATGGTTATTAAAGCAGAAAAATTGCTTTTATTTACTACTAAATGATTTGAGCCTAGTCCATAGTGAGTACTCAATCATTGTTGAATAATGAATTTGACAAAGTTTATTGCAAAATCATATATTGGAAATATTATTTATAGATCTAAGTGATTTTACTTGTATATTTATATTCCGTATATTTATAGGTATGTTTAAGAAAGTACTATAAACTACATTGAAAAGAGTATGATAAACTACAACCTCCTACTCAAAACTGTTTTATCAAATGTTAAGTCCAATGTTGTTTTGTTAATAAGAAATAGTATGTTATAACGTGCAGAATTTTTAGAAATTTCATAAGTGTAAGCAGATGGATTGAGATCCATAGAGACACAGAATTGAAATAACCATAAGCTAATATATGTTCTCAGGAAGCCTATTGTGAAGATTAGAGAGGGATCTACCCAATGCATTTCTAGTTGTTGTCTGTAGAAATCAGCAAATGTATCTACTGTAATATCCTAGTAAAATAAAAATTATGCACAATGAAAGAAATAAAGGGCACAGCACAAATAATGCCCCCTTTTTAAAGATTTTATTTATTTATTTTTTAGAGAAGGGAAGGGAAGGAGAAATAGAGAGAGAGAAACATCAACGTGTGGTTGCTTCTCACATGCCCCCTACTGGGGACTTGGCCTGCAACCCAGGTATGTGCCCTGACTGGGAATCGAATCAACAACCCTTTGGTTCACAGATGATCACTCAATCTGTTGAACCACACCAGCCAGGGCAATAATGACCCTTTTTATTACAAAATCAAAACATGTAATTTTATAACATAACAATATCACATTGAAGCACACCACATGATATTTTTAATGAAACATTTATATTTATATTAATATAAATATAACATTTATATTAATTGTAAACTGTTCATTATTTGTAATAATTTATTATTTAAAATATACTTATTAAGTGATATTACAACTATTTAAATAACATCTATCAGAGAAAAGACCCCCAAACATGGCCAATTCCACAACATCAATAGTAAACTATGCCCCTCAACCCACATCATTATTTGGTACTCATGCTTCCAATAAAGGCCCCGAGAATACATAAAGTGCAGCCATTCATCCTGTAATGTGTAACTTTAGCTGAAGTAATATTATCCTCATAAACTATGTCAATTTCAATATCCTGATGAAAGAGGCTAAAGAAAAATTAAGGATGAAATTATTAGCCTTTTGCTATGGTGTAACTGGTGTAGAAAACTGGTAAATAAAATTATAGTTAACATTATAAAATTAATTAACACTTTAATTTTATTTATATAACACTATATAGATCCATACAGAGAATATGGATAATTAACATTAAAAGAAAAAAATAAAAGTTATTTTTTATTAAACTGGTAAATAAAATGATAGTGAAATTACATAAAATATTGTAAACTAGAATTATTAACACTGCACAGAATATATATATAATTTAAAAAATATTCTTTATTACAAGAATCTGTGAGAGACCAATCAAAAGTCAAATTTGATATCTTTAAAAACTACAACAAATGATTCATTTGTCTTTGAACTTTTGGCCATATTTGGCCAAAAATAATAAAGCTTTGGTGATATCATTAGTAAAAATAAAACAGAAATGTAAATATTTTAAAGATTATTAAGATGGAACTTCTAACACATACTTCCCATTCTCTTTTTTTATCAAATATTTTTTATTATTCCTGACTAGTGTATAAAAAACAAATGAAAAATAAAAAAGTGTTTTCCTTTCATAAGCATGATTTAAAATGATTTATCACACAGCTTTAGGTATTAAAGCATAAACCAAAAATTAATAGAGTAAACAATAGTTAATTTGCTTTCATTTGAAGTGACATTTTCTTTGTCCTCCTGATAGCTTAAAATTGATTACCCCCATTCAATTGCATTTCAAGTTTCAACATTAAATTCCACTTTCATATTGATAAAGAAGGAAACTAAATTCTCCTGCCATTTAATTATCTGTTGACCTTCAAAATGTACATACAATAATAAATATATAGATATACTGAATTCCTATGTTAATACTATATCAATAATGATTTTAACTTATTATTAGCCAGATCAGAAATTTCTTGATTAGTCTAACTTACATAAAAATGCAATGAGATAAATATAGCTCTTTGTTCTAAGGGTTGTTTACATATAATTCCACAGAAACTAGAAGATTTAAATGCTATTTAGATAATATATTTATTTTTATTAAATTTACACTCTTAAAATGTTTCATTTATGCCAATCTTTTAAAACATTAACAAAATTTTTTTTTCATTTGCCACAATATGGATGAAACCAGAAGATATTATGCTAAGTGAAATAAGCCAAAAAAGAGAAATACTACTTGATCTCATTGATACATAAAATCTAAAAGACAAAAAAGTTAAACTCAGAAACAGAAAATAGAAAAGTCATTGCCAGGGTCTGGTTGGGAGGTTGGAGAAATAGTGAGAGGTTATAAAGGGAAATAAACTTTCAGTTATAAGATAAATAGGGTCTGGATGTATAATGTATAACATGGTGACTACAGTTGATAACATTGCATTGTGTAAGTATAATTTGCAGACAGTCGAGTTAAATAATTTCATCCCCCCAAAAGGGTAAATATGTGAGATGATATATATGTCAGTTAACTCAATGGGGGGAGGGAGAATCCTTTCTCAATGTATAATATCAAATAATCTTCATTTTTATTTAATTATGCCTCAGTAAAAATAAATGCCCCAGCCCTGGCTGGTGTGGCTCAGTGGATTGAGTGCGGGCTGTGAACCAAAGGGGCACTGGTTGGATTCCCAGTCAGGGCACATGCCTGGGTTGTAGGCCAGGTCCCCAGTGGGGGCCAAGTGAGAAGCAACCACACACTGATGTTTCTCTCCCTCTCTCCCTCCCTTCCCCTCTTTCTAAGAATAAAGAAAATATTTTAAAAAATAATAAATGCCCTAGTTGGTGTAGCTGGTATGGCTCTGTTGGTTGGGCATCATCCCACAAACCAAAAGTTGTGGGTTCAATTTCTGATAAAGGCATATGCCTAGGGTGGGTTCAGTCCCCAGTTGGACATGTATGAAGGCAACCAATTAATATTTCTCTCTCACATCAAAGTTTATCTCCCTGCCTTCCCCTCCCTCTAAAATCAATAAGCATGTCCTTGGGTAACAATAAAAATAAATAAAAATAAATATAAATGCATAAATAAACAAATAACATGTCATATAGAGCAAGAGCAAGAGTAGGCTTTGGACACCTTTTGACAATCCAATATGGAATCACTGTCAACCATGACAATTATGCCAAGTGGCGATATGCCCAAGACTGAGGTAATGACATGTAGCAGGACACCTGTGGGAGGGGCTAGGAATGTCCAGAACCATAAGTCTGGATACTTGGATAAGAATTTCGTCTGATCACTGAAATGAGTGGGACCATTGCCCATTGTGGACTATAAGAACCCAGAGCTTCCACCATTTAAGGCTGCAGCATGGTTGTACTGCTGGTCATGCTTGGAGGTCAACAGGGTTTAAGTTCCAACTGTCCCATGCTGCCACTGTGGCCACCTGACTTGAGACCAAGACTCCCCTCCACCACAATGACCACCAGTGACTGGGACTTCACATAGGATGTTTTCTCTGCTTGCTTCTTTCCCTTAAGCTTCCCCTCTCTGTGTATTCTGCATGTGATATATTTTTTTATTATTGTTCAAGTACAGTTGTCTACCTTTCCCCCCCCCGACCACTCCTCCCAACCCAGCCATCCCCACCTCCCTCCCCTGATCCCATCCCCCTTGGTTTTGTCGATGTGTCCCTCATAGTTGTTCCTGAAAACCCTTCTCCCTTTTCCCCATGTGATATTGATGGCTTATCAGAGAGGACTCCCCCAATAATCCCTCAGTTGTTGAAAGAAAAACGTGCATGAGTGGCTCCTTTCTGGGAAGCACCATTGCTTATGACACATGTATAAATACATATAACATGAATACATTTTATATATGTACCTTGAGACCATATTACATGGCAATTAAGACCAGAATATCTAAAATACTCTAAAATAAAACCAGAGTTAAGATGCAGAATATCTGAAATATTACTATAAACTGGTTTTAGGAGCAATAGTTGCTTAAGTTGAATCACTAGCAACATAACTATTTGAATCCTGAATCTGCCACTTCCAAGTTTTCTAATTTTAACTTATATCTTAATATTCCTCAGAGGTTTTTTTTTCCCCCCACATATAAAAGGAAGATAGTAACAATGCCCATATTATACGGTTATTTTGAGGAATTACGAATTAGTAAAAGTATAAGGACTAGAACAAACAAGGGCAAGTTATGGTGCTCAATAAATGTTAGCTTTTTATATTAATATTCTAAATTATAGAATATATATATATATTTAATTCAAGTAAAATAACTTTGGCTCTAGCCCTGGCTGGTAGGCTAAGTGAATTGAGTGCTGGCCTGAGAACCAAAGGGTTGCTGATTCAATTCCCAGTCAGGGCACATGCCTGGGTTTCGGACCATGTCCCCAGTTGAGGATGTGTAAGAGGTAACCACACACTGATGTTCCCCTCCCTCACTTTTTCTCTCCCTTCCCCTAAATAAATAAATAAATAAAATCCTTTAAAAATAACTTTGACTCTACAAATGCATGAAGCCTGTGAGTGCCTAATGAAGGATATTCATGTCTTGAAATATTCCCACAAAAAACTTATTCCTCTATATTTAAAGTATCTTAAGTTTTATATATCCTATAATAACATACCATGGATGAAACAACCTAAGAAATTATCATCTAACCCTTTACAAGGAAGGACTGAACAACTAACTGAAAGACATCACATGCACTAGTGCAGGGGTGTCAAACTCATTTCACAGGGGACCACATCAGCCTTGCAGTTGCCTTCAAAGGGCCAAATGTAATTTCAATTCCTTTACAGTTAAGGAGTAGTTACATTTATACAGTCCTAAAATTATCTCGGCTTTGTGAAGGCAACTGTAAGGCTGATGTGGCCCCCAGTGAAAATGAGTTTGATACCCTGCACTAGAGGAAGACAGGCATTTTGGGAGCTCTGAGGCAGGTGACCCTGATAAGTGAGCCTGGGAGCTAATCTACTTTAAATTTTTACTTGAACTTCATAGAGTGGGTCAAGGTTTCCTAACATTTAGTTTTTCAAGTGAATCTGCAATGGTTCAAAGTACCAACACCTGAAATTCATCTTGGATTCCTTTCCAGTCATCATTAGTGACAGATCCACCAGCATCATCATACTTATGAGTGCTAAATGATTATTAGCCAACCGATAATTTCATTAATTATCTGACATCATTTGGCCACAGAATTCCTCACATGGATTTCTTAGCCAACATAAGGGTTTACATTTGACCAAAGAAATGATGAATAGCAGTATTAGTGCTAATGCAGTATATAAATCTCATAAATATGCTTTGCTTCTCTTAACATAGAAATTCTTTAGGCATTGTAAAGTCCCTTTCTATTGCTGAAGTACAGTAGAAGACATTTAATTTAATTATATATTTAGGTATTTCACTCTGTGTGAATTAACTAATTTTGATCATGCCAGTTATCCCTGTGGAAGCCAGTTCTCTTGATATGTCTTTAAAAAAACATCATTCCATTGAAAACTTTACACTTTTCATCTGCTTTTCATGATACTTCACAATATTTTTAAATGAACTTAAGTTTTGCAATAACCGCATAGTTTGTGGCTATGAATATCTCCCTGGCATCAAAAGCTTAAGTAACAAGTAATAGTGGCTGAATTGTAGGAACATAAAATGAACACAGAACAGCTAAAGTATTAACATAAGAGCTGTACATGTTCCAGTTGAATTAATTATATCATGATTTACAACAAGAGGAAATATCCAGCAATGGTAATATATTTACCTGGTACTGGAAAGAATCTTTAGTTCTCAAGAAAATTAAGCAAACACAAAAAACTGAGGGAATTAACCAGAAAAGCAAAGGAGACATTTCACTTCTAGTATTATAGAAGTTAAGAATTTAATGAAAGGGAAAAAATTTAAAAAGAATTTTATCAAAATTAGCAAACATAAAGAACATGTCTGTTTGATTATTCTTAACTAAGATTGGAATCGTATTACAATCACCTTTGCAAATCCTTTTCCTTTCATTTGAAAGAAATTTAGGCGCCTCTTTCTCTCTTCCCTTCTTACCCTGCCAGTCATACTGTGTAGAAAATCATAGAAGGAGTAGTAGGGTAACTCTCAGATGTGTTTTTGTGTGAACTATATTAAGAATTACTGGAATTCTGGCCAAGATGGAGGTGTAGGTGGACACACTGTGCCTCATTGCACAACAAAATTAAGGACAATAAAGATTTAGAAACAAGAAAACAACCAAAACTGATAGAAAATTGAACTGCACAGAAGTCCAACAACCATTCATCCAGACCAGTAAGAGGGACAGAGTCACGGCCGGAAAAAGTGGAGGTTGGCAGACCTGGACATGCAGGCAGCAGTGGCCAGTGGATACCAGGTGTGAAGGCGGTGGCTAGCAGATCCCAGGAGCACAGGAGGAGGCTAGTGGACCCCGGGGATGGGGTGGCAATGGTGCAGATCCAGTGAGGCCACACAAGGTGGCTGGCCAGGTGGTCCCACATTAACATTCAGATAATTCAGGCGAAGGGGAAGTGGAGGAAGGGACTGGAATCCAAGAGAGGGAGGAGCAAGAGCCATTGTTCCCTCTCAGATCCCACCCCCATGGACAGCGTCACTACACAGCAACTGGGCTGCCCCACCCTGGGGAATACCTAAGGCTCTGCCCCTCACTGGTCACGTAACAGGCACTACTAGACCAAAATAATAATAATAATAATAATAATAATAATAATAATAATAATAAATAAGGCTCAAATGGGAGAACAAATCAAAGACCCAGAGCCAATTCATCTAAGCGACCAAGAGATAGCCAACCTATCAGATACAATTCAAAGCCCTGGTGATCAGGATGCTCACAGAATTGGTTGATTTTGGTCATAAATTAGATGAACAAATGAAGGCTATAATAAGTGAAATGAAGGAAAACGCACAGGGAACCAAAAGAGATGGGAGGAAAACTGGGACTCAAATCAATGGAGTGGACCAGAAAGAAGAAAGAAACAACCAAACAGAAAAGAAGGAAGAAACAAGAATCAAAAAATGAGGAGAGGCTTAGGAACCTCCAGGACATCTTTAAAGTCCCAACATCCAAATTATAGGGGTACCAGAAGGGGGAGAGAAAGAGCAACAAGTGGAAAACTTATTGGAACAAATAATAAAGGAGAACTTCCCCAATCTGGCAAAGGAAATAGACTTCCAGGAAGTCCAGGAAGCTCAGAGAATCCCAAAGAAGGTGGACCCAAGGAGGAACACACCAAGGCACATCACAATTCCATTAGCCAAGATTCAAATGAAGGAGAGAATTCTAGAAACAGCAAGGGATAAGGGGACAGTCACCTACAAAGGAGTTCCCATCAGACTGTCTGCAGATTTCTCAAAAGAGACCTCCCAGGCAAGAAGGGGCTGAAAAGAACTATTACAAGTCATGAAAGTCAAGGACCTACATCCAAGATTGCTCTATTCTGCGAAGCTGTCATTTAGAATGGAAGGGAAGATAAAGTGCTTCTCATACAAGGTCAAGTTAAAGGAGTTCATCATCATCAAGCCCTTATTATATGAAATGTTAAAGGGACTTACCTAAGAAAAAGATAAAAAATAGGACAATAAAAAGACAGCAAACACAGATATTAACAACCACACCTAAAACAAAAGCAAACTAAGCAAACACCTAGAACAGAAACAGAACCACAGAAATGGAGATCACATGGAGGTTTAGCAACAGAGGAGTGGGAGGAGGAGAGAGGGGGAAAAGGTACAGAGAATAAGTAGCGTAGATGATAGGTAGAAAATAGACAGGGGGAGGGCAACAATAGTGTGGGAAATGTAGAAGCTAAAGAACTTATGACACACAGACATGAACTAAAGTGGGGGATGGGGGTGGGAGGGAGTATGCAGGGTGTAGGGGAATGATGGGGGAGAAATGGGACAACTGTAATAGCATAATCAATAACACATATTTAAGAAAAAAGAATTATTAAGTGGTAAAATCTGAGAATACACCCTGTTGTGTAGTAACAAATATTATTTAAATAAGAAAATTATGAAGGTACTATGAAATTTCAAATGGAAAATTACCTATGAAAGTTTTTGAATAAAAACATAATATTCATATAATACCAGTATGTATATGCATAGGTCATGTCTGTTTCTTTTTTTAATTGATGTTCAAGTACAGTTGTTTGTATTTTCCCCTCACAACTCCCCCAACCCCAGCCATCCCCACCTCCCTCCCCTGATTCTACCCTCCCTTTGGTTTTGTCCATGTGTCCTTTATCGTTGTTCCTGAAAATCCTTCATCTTTCCCCCCATTATCCCCACCCACTTCCCCTCTGGTTAATGTCCATTTGTTCTTAATTTCAATGTCTCTGGTTATATTTTGCTTGCTTGTTTGTTTTGTTAATATAAAAAGCAAATACAGCATTTTCAAAGTAGATGAATTTATAAAGTAAAAGTTTTTATTGACTTTTTAAAAAAATCTGTTAATAAATAATGTTAGTACCAATACAAATAAATAACCATGTTTTGCTATTTAAATTGTTGGTATTCTTCACAATGGTGATCACTTGTTTATTTTTCTTTTACATAGTTCATGCTATAAACATTGTAAACAGCTTCACCTACTGTACAGCAACCAAATTGTGCTTTTCCTATGCCTCCATCTCATGGGCAAAGCCAGCAAGAATTTGTCATCACTTGACCCACCATGTTTATTTTTTTCTTAAAATGATCATAACGGGTCATGTTGGTTTGTAAAAAAAAAAAAAATGAAAATTACTACATTTATAGACTGAATTGTGTCCCCTTCAAACTCATGTGTTAAAGCCCTAACCTCCAACAAGTCTGTATTTTAGGTTAAGGACTTTAAGGTTGTAATTAAAGTTAAATGAGGTCTAAGGGTAGAGTCCTAACCCCACAGGACTGCTGTCCTTATGAGAAGGGGGAGAGACACCAGCAATCTCTCTCTCTTCCCACTTGGAAACAGAGAAAAGTCATGTGAGGACTCAGGGAGAGGCAGTCATCTGACAGACAGAAAGAGAGACCCTATGAGAAACCAGCCCTGCTGGCACCTTCATCTTGGACCCCAAGCCTCAAGAACATGAGAAAATAAAGTTCTGCTGACATGTTTCGAGGAGTATTCACACACTTGATACCAGTAGGAGAACGATGAGTTTCATAGGAAGCACTGATCGATTTTACCCCATGTACTCCTTCCATATTTAAAACATATTTGTATACTTTTTCTGAGCAATGTTATATTCTGGGTGCCAGCACTACCTTCATTGTTAATTATATAGTAATTGGGGCTAAACTACTTAACCTGCTTCTGAGATGTGAATTACAATAGAGATCCGCCCCATTGCATCATCATCTTCTGACCTAGTTTCTCAAAATAACCATTGACTTTTGAACTAGATGCTGATTCTTCTTCGACACATTCATGTCTTCTAATTTTCAGGTGATTAGTAGTATTGCTATAATCACTCAGTGGTAAATATTGGAAATATAGGTGAATAATGGCAAACATATAGTACAAGTTATACGTTCATCAACAACTTCATTGGACACTGGAAACTCAGCTCTGAGATTTTGTTCTCATGAAAACAGATGGCTAATTGCAAAAAAAAAAAAAAAAAAAGAATGAGCAATCAATAAACACACACTTTCACGCATACACAATACCTGTACAACTGACTGCTGCATCAAGTGGCCACAAAAGAATAGAGTGGAAAAATTTCATCAAACTTACCACAGACTGGAAGGAGTTTTCTGTCTCTAAGCCTCTGTAGACTGCACTTGATTTCACCAATAAAATCTTTGCCTACTGGGCTGATGAAGGATGCCATTATGGTGTATCTGAAAAGGGTCAGAGAAATAGATTGTTTTATTGGTCTTCCTGTTTAAATCACCTGTCAAAGTGAGAGTTTCGTGCTCCTTACACATGCATTTTACTCACTATTAGGAAGGTCATGACAAAATCTAGAAGCAAAAATGAAGGTTTATGCAACACACTCTGATTTATTTTAAGGCAAGCCTTAATAGTAATAATAACAGTAATAATAATAATAATAATAATAATAATAATTAAAGTAGTGATAATGAAACTGGGAGTCCTTATGACTTTGATTAAATTTAGTTTTAAATGCTAGCTCTAGAAATCAATCCTTCTCTCTCATACATAACCCCTCAGAAATCTAGCCTTTTGCCTGAAAACAAGCAATCTCAAAAGCATCAGAAGACAGTAGCTGGGACGTGACTAAACGTTACATGGTTCAGATCTGGCAGGCTAAAGATTACATCTTGACCTAAGATGCATTACAGTTCCGAAGCCCTAAGGTGGAGTGACCCCCTGGCTACTTTCCCATGAGACCAGACAAGGAATGGGGAAAAGTCTTCAGTTGTCCTCGAGACCTGAAGAAATGATTCATTACTTTTACCTCTCCTCTGCTCAATCAGTTTCCTGCACAACCTCAAACCCCCAACCTACTGTGTCTTGTGACTTTGCCCATATCATCTGTAACCTATACCCCATTCATCAGTCAGGGTTTCTGGGCATAAGCTGCTTGCTTCTGTATTGGCCAATTCAATATTAAACTATTTTTTTCTTTCTATATTGCAAACTCTTGTTCCAGCATTTGTTTGGGCCAGTGTATGCAGGCAGGCAGACTCAAGAAAAAACATTGAGGTCCCAGTAAAGTAATTCGTTAAAAATGTACAGACTTTAAATATTGGTACTTATGACAACAGGAATGGACAGGAAATGCCCTGGAAAACTGGAGAAATAGGAGATTGTGTTTTTGTATGACTATAAATGTGTCCTTTACATGAATATGCAATAATTTTAATAGGATATTTCTCTGTGCGTATAAATTTAAAATTGATTCGTCCAAAAAGCACTATACCTTTTCAAGTGTTTCTTAAACAAAATGAAATCTCATATCACTGACTTAAATATTTGATCATTTTTATTAAAAAATTCTTCTTTGGTAAACAGTTTTAGGGATGTTGGATCAACTATTTATGTGCATACATTTATATATATATTTATTTAATTCTGTTCTTTATTACTCTTCCATTTAGTTATTACCTTTTAAGATATTTTCCTTACTATGTTTTCATCAGTATCTATTTTTCTTATATCCCTGAAAAGTTTTCCTTCATTTTGTAATATTCTACTTATTCCTTCCCTGTCCATTCTATACCCTGCTAAGCTGTTTCATCTCATCTTTCTCTTAAATCTTAATTTTCATTAAAGTTCTATTTTCTTTTTGATTGGATTTTATTTTTATTTTTATTTTTACTTATTTTCTAATGTTGTTCAATTAGAAGTTGTCCTCATTTCTCTCCCATTACTCTCCTTCCCCCTACCCACATCCACCTCTCACATTCAATCTTGCCCACACCCAATTGTCTTTGTCTGTGGTTCCTTTATACATGTTCCTTGGTGACCTTTCCCCTTTGCCCCATTATACCCCTCCCCCCTCCCCTCTGGTTACTGTCAGTTTGTTCTTTATTTCCATGTCTCTGGTTCTATTTTGTCATTTGTTTGTTTTGTTATTCAGGTTCCACTTACAGGTGAGATCATATGGTATTTGTCTTTCACTTCCTGGCTTATTTCACTTACATCATGCTCTCCAGTTCCATCCATGCTGTCACAAAGGATAGGAGCTCCTTCTTTCTTTCTGCTGTGTAGTATTCAATTTTGTAAATGTACTACAGTTTTTTCATTTACTCATTTACTCATGGGAACTTAGGTTGCTTCTAGCACTTGGCTATTGTAAATTGTGCTGCTAAGGACATTGGGGTGCATAGATTCTTTTAAATTGGTATTCCAGGACCCTTAGGGTATAATCCCAGCAATGGGATTGCTGGGTCAAAAGGCAGTTCCATTTTTAGTTTTCTGAGAAAATTTCATGCTGTTTTTCACAGTGGCTGCATCAGTCTTCTTTCCCACTAACAATGCATTACAGTTCCCTTTTCCCCAAAACCTTGCCAACACTTGTTTGTTGATTTGTTTATGATAGCCACTCTGATTGGTGTGAAGTGCTGTTTCATTGTGGTTTTAATTTACATTTCTCTGATGGCTAATAATGTTGAGCATCTTTTCATATATTTCTGGGCACTCTGTATATCCTTGAAGAAATGTCTGTTCAGGTCCTTTGCCCATTTTTTAAATTGTTTTGTTTTGTTTTATTTATTTAGTTAGTTAGTTAGTTAGTTTTGTCTTCCTGAAGTGGAGTTGTGTGAATTCTTTATATATTTTGGAGATCAAACCCTTGTCTAAGTTATCATTGGCAAATATATTTTCCCATATGGTTGGTTCCCTTTTCATTTTACTGCTGTTTTCTTTAGCCATGCAGAAGCTTTTTAATTTGATAAAGTACCATCTGTTTATTCTTCCCTTTATGTCCCTTGCTCTATGGTACATATCTGTGAAAATGTTGCTACTTCGAATATCTGAGATTTTCCTGCCTATGTTCTCCTCTAAGACTTTCATGGTGTTACAACTTCTATTTAATTCTTTTATCCATTTTGAGTTTATTTTTGTGTATGGTGTAAGTTGGTGGTCTGGTTTCATTGTTTTGGACTCTTTATTCTGTTCCATTGATTGATGTGTCTGTTCTTTGGTCAGTAGCAGACTGTTTTGACTACAGTGGCCCTGTAATATACTTTGATATCAGGTATTATGATCCCTCCTACTTTGTTCTTCCTTCTCAAGACTGCTGAGGTTATTCGGGATCATTTATGGTTCTGAACAAATTTTTGAAATAGTTGTTCTATATCTGTGAAATGTATCATTGGTATTTTAATAATGATTGCATTGAATCTATAAATTGCTTTGAGAAGTATGGACATTTTGAAGATTTTAATTCTTCCAATCCATGAGCATGGTACATGCTTTCATTTGTTTGTGTCTTCCTTAATTTCTTTCTTCAGTTTTGTGAAGTTTTCTGAGTAAAGGTGTTTTACCTCCTTCATTAGGTTTATTCCTACATACTTTATTTCTCTTGTTGCTTTAGCAGATGGAATTTTTTTCCTGATTTTTGTTTCTGATATTTTGTTGTTGATGTACAAAAATACTTTCAAATTCTGAATATTCACTTTGTATTCCTATGCTTTGCCAAATTGGCTTAGTAGGCTGAGTATTTTTTTTTTTTTTTTGATGGAATCTGAAGACTTTTCTATGTATACTATCATGTCATCTGTAAATAATAACAGTTTTATTTCCTCCTTTCAATTTGGATGCTTTTTATTTCTTTTTCTTGTCTGATTGCTGTAGCTAGAACTTCCAATTACTCTGTTGAATAGAAGTCATGAGACTGGACATCTATGGCTTGTTCCTGATTTTAGAGGAAAAGCTTTTAGTTTTTTCCTATTGAGTATGATGTTGGCTCTAGGTTTCTCACATGTGGCCTTTATTATGTTGAGGAATGCTCCCTTCTGCTCTCACTTTGCTGAGTGTTTTTATCATAGATTGATGCTGTATCTTATCAAATGCTTTTCCAAATCTATTGATATGATCATGTGATTTTTGTCTTTCCTTTTATTTATGTGATGTAATTTGTTTATTGATTTGTGATTTTGTACCATCCTTGCATCCCGGGAATAAATCTAACTTGATCATAGTGTATGAATTTTTTAATGTATTGCTGGATATTGGAGGTTTGCCAATATTTTGTTGAGGATTTTAGTGTCTATGTTCATCAGCAATATTGGCCTTTAGTTTTCTTTCTTGTTGTGTTATCTGGTTTTGGCATTAGGATCATGCTGACCTCATTAAAAGAACTTGAGAATCTTCCTTTTTCTTGGATTTTTTGGAGTAGTCTGAGAAGGATAGATGTTAGCTCTTCCTTAAATATTTTGTAAAATTCTCCTGTGAAACTGTTTGGTCCAGGACTTTTGTGTCCTGGGAGTTGTCTGATTACTGCTTCCATTTCATTAGGTGTTATCAGTCTGTTCAAACTTTCTGCTTTCCTTGATTCAGTTTTCGAAGATTATATATTTTTCTAGAAATGTGTTCATTTCACCTAGGTTTTGAAACTTCTTGGCATATAGTTTTTTTGTAATAATTTCTTACAATCCTTTGTATTTCTGTGGTGTCAGTTGTAATCTCTCCTCTTTCATTTTTTTAAATTTATTTTTAAAGGTTTTATTTATTTATTTTTAGAGAGAGGGGAAGATCAATGTGTGGTTTCCTGTCATATGGCCCCCACTGAGGACCTGGCCCTCAACCCAGGCTTGTGACCTGACTAGAAATCAAATTGGTGACCCTTTGGTTCACAGCCCACACTCAATCCACTGAATTACATGAGCCAGGGCCCCTCTTTTATTTTTTATTTTATTTATTTGGGTCCTCTTACTTTTTCTCTTAATGAGTCTGCTTAAAGGCTTGTCAATTTTGTTTATCTTTTCAGAGAATCAGCTCCTAGAATCATTAATCCTTTGAATTGTCCTTTTAGCCTCTATATCATTAAATTCTGCTCTGATCTTGGTTATTTCATTACTTCTACTTGTTCTGGACTGTCTTTGTTGTTCTTCCTCCAGTTCTTGTAGGTGTAGGTTAGGTTGTTTATTTGAAATGTTTCTATCTTTTTTAGGTTGGCCTGTTTTGCTATGAACTTACCTCTCAATACTGTCTTTGCTGTGTCCTATAGGTTTTAGACTGTTTCATGTTCATTTTCATTTTTTTCTAGAAATTTTTTTATTTCTTCCTTAATTTCATTATTTACCTATTCATTGTTTGATAGCATGTTATTCATTCTCCATGAATTTGAATGCTTTTGAGTTTTTTCCTTGAGGTCAGTTTCTAGTTTCAGGCTCTTGTGGTCTGAGAAAATGCTTGATATAATTTCAATTATCTTGAGTTTGTTGAGGCTTGTTTTGTGTCCTATCATGTGATCTATCTCTGAAAATGTGCCATGTGCATTTGAAAAGAATGTATATTTTGCTTCTTTGGGATGAAAGGATATATATATATCAGTTAAGTCCACTTGATCTCGGGCAATTGTTCAATGCTGCAATATCCTTGCTGAAACTTTGGAATATCTATGCATTTTTGACTGCAGAGTGTTAAAATACCCCACTATAAGTATGTTACTGTCTATATCTTTCTGGGAGTCCTCCAAGATTTTCCTATGTATATGGGTGCTTCTATGTTGTCTGCATATATGTTTACAATGCTTATGTATCTTAATGGATTCTTCCCTTAAGTATTATGAAGTGTCCTCCTGTTTTTCTTTTTATGGACTTTATTTTGAAGTCTATTTTGTCTGATATAAGTATTGTTACTCCAGTTTTTTTCCTGTCCATTTGCTTGGAATATTGTTTTCCAATGCTTCACTTTCAGCCTGGGGAGGTCTTTTGTTCAGAGGTGGGTTTCTTGTAAGCAGCATATGTGCAGGTCATGTTTGCTTGTATATTCAGCTACCCTATGTCTTTTGACTTAAGTATTTAAGCTATTAATATTTAATGTTATTATTGATATGTACTTATTCATTTTTCACCTTTGTTCCTGTATTCCTCTCTCTCACTTTCTTTCTTCACATTCTTAAAGTAGTCCCTTTAGCATATCTTGCAAGGCTGGTTGGGTGGAGGTATATTCTTTTAGCCTCATTTTATCTGGGACTCCTTATTTCACCTTCCATTTTTATTGAGAGCCTTGGTGGGTAGAATAGGTTTGGTTGATGGTCTTTACTTTTAATTACTAAGAATATTTCTTGAAATTAGTTTCCATTGAGAAATCAGCACTAGCCTTATGGTAGCTTCTTTGTATGTTACTTCCTCTCTTACTCCATTTAAGATTATTTTTTTCTAAAATTTGGCATTTTAATTATGCTGCATCTTGGAGTAGACCTCTTTGGGTTCATCTTGATTGGGACCCTTGGTGCTTCTTAAACTTGTGTGGTTTTTCCCCTCTCCAAGTTCAGGAAGTTTTCTGTCATTATTTTTTGAAACAGGTTTTCTATCCCTTGCTCCATTTCTTCTCATTTTGGTATTCCTATGATTCTAATGTTATTGTATTTCATGTTGTCTTGCCATTCCCTGAAGCTGTCTTCATATTTTTTTATGTCATTTTTCATGCTGCTCCTATACCTGGGTATTTCTTTCTACCTTGTCTTCTAGATCACTCCTTTGGTCCTCTGCTTTAATCAGCTTGCTTGTAATTTCTTCAAGTGTAATTTTTATTTCAGATATTGTATTCTTAATTTCTTCTTGGTCATTCTTTATAGTTTCTATTTCCTTATTCATGTTGTAGTTCCCACTCAATTCTTGTAGTTTTTAGTAAGTTCCTTGAGCATCCTTATAACCATTTTTTGAAATCTATATCTGATCATCTGCTTGCCTCCATTTTATTTAGATTTTTTACTGGGCATCTTCCCATTCCTTTTGATGTCAGGTTCTTTCTTTGTCTCCCCATTTTAGGTGACTCTTTTTGTTTGTTTTTGTGATTCTGAATGCTTTGCTTTGCCGGCTGTCTTCATGGGATGAACTTCTGTGGTAAAGGTTACGTGGGACTCAATGGTGCTCTTTGTTCTCCTTGTATGGATGCTCTAGGGTCGCCCTTTCTTCCATTTGTGTGGACTCTCCTGTTTTACTTGGGCTTTAACTGTTGGTGGCTTCTTTTTGGTGGGTTCTCCCCTTCAGTGAGCTTACTAGAAGTTGCAACTCCCACCTTGTCTTGTATGTTCTTGTACTGGTGTTGGTTAACAAAGCAGTATTACCAGACAACCAAATCATGCCAGCAAAATGAACCCAAATATCAAGTCTGCAATCTTAACCACAATTACTTTAAGATGAAAAAGGATGAAGAAGATTGCTGATTTATAAGATATGTCAAAGGGGTTATGAGATGACTAAAAGAGAGGAAAAGGTTATTGCACTGTAAGTGGGAAGGGAACTGATAGGAGTTGGGATAGAACCAAGGCCAAGAAAGGGAGAGAACAAAATTCAAAACATAAGTAAAACACAACAGGGTGATGGGAACAATGTGGTAAGAAAAGGGAAGAATATGCTATGAAGTTAAGTGAAATTGAAAAGGAGAACATACAAAGAGTGAACAAATAGGAGTTCCTTTGAAGAAATACAGCAATAACTGTGGTATTTCACCCAAATAGCCACTGTTTATAAGAGGTTGGAAAAGAAGTAAGACTCTTATTAGAAGGGAAAAATAATGTGAGCTGACTTAAGAAAGAAGAGAGCTTATGCAAGGTTAGATGAAGGAGAAATAGTGAGACTAAGGGATAGAAGTTTGGCATAATATGAGAGGAAATAAAGTTTACACAATAGTAATAAAGCCCAGGAAGATGGGGAAATGGATTAAGCTCAGTAAAGGGTGCTGTGTGGGATTTGGAATATCAATAGTATGATAAGAAACATGTAATCTGAAGAAAAAGAAAAAAACCAAGAGTAGTGAGTTAATTGGCATATGAGTGAAGTGAAAGGAGAAAAATTAAAATGCAATATGAAAAGGAGATTAAAAACAATAAAAACTGTATAAATGGAAAGAAGAAAGAAATTAAAAAATGCATGTTCTTATGAAGAGCAAAGTGAAATTTGTCTCAGCTCTTGGTTTGGCCTTCTGACTCATTTCTGGATCTCTCAGTGGTTTGCTCTCAGCTCCAGATCTTACTATCTTACTCTTGAGGGAGAAAACAAACAAACAAACCCCCCAAACCTGCCCTCTGATGTTGCAGATCTTCCTGGTTTCTGCAGGCAGAGCGGGGCTGGGTTCCGTGTTTTTCTTTCGTGTAGTTCTGCAAGGCTCGGGGCTCAGACTGTGCTACAGTGATCACAGGTGCCCAGTTTCCAGCACAAGCCCTCAGATCACTGTGGGCCTGCACTGTCCCTCTGTGCATTTGTGCCAGGCCAGCACCAGTAAGCTACCTCATTTTGCACCCCTTTGATCAGCCTGTGAGTTGCACTGAGTGGGAGCAAACGACACCCACACTCCTCCCTCTTTGTTGGCTGGGCTGCTGGGTGTGTGTAAGGTCCCTTCACGGTGCTCCTAAGTTCCCCTTTAGAAAAAAGGCTCTGGGCACTACTGCCTCTGGGAGCCACTGCCCAGCTTTCCACACAGTCCAACTCTTTGGCAAGTCCAGAATCTATCCAGGTCATGGCCAGTTGAGGCCCACCTCCTCTCCCAGTTCCAGGTGTCACCAAGATCCCTCAAATTCACTGGCAATATCCTGGCCTGCGACAGCTGACCCAGCCTGAGTCCTGCGCTGGCTATGTGTCACCTTTTTCTTAACCCCTGTTACTTTATGACTCCAGGTCTCTTCTGGCCTGGGTCTGGGATTTCCCCACCCTGGGAGGGGAGGGAGCCTATAGGGTGCTCCCACTGATCTGGCTCTTCTCCAATGTCCTCCTGGCAGCCACGGTCTCAGCCACCAGGCCCCAAGACCTTCCCTGTGGGCCTACAAAACCTCCTGCTTGGTTTGAAGCATCCTCTGCACTCTTTGGCTTCCAAACTTTGTATCAGCTGAGATTCTGTTGGCCATTCATTTTGTTTTTTAGAAGATCGCCTAAGTGACCCAGTTGGGTGCACAAGGAAGTAGACTCAGCTCCCACCTATATTGCCACCATCTTCTCTCTCCCTACTTTATTAAAATTTTAAATGTAAAATAATAAATTGTAGATATTTCTAGTGACTCAGCAGTAATATTTGGAGAGAGGTGAGGCTAGTTCTTAGCATGTACCTTGCTGTTAAGTTCCATTTTTTCCCTATTTTGTACATGTTTTTCTTGTTTTTATTTTGTTACCCACAGAATACTGTTCAAAACTATATAACTATTCTCTACAACTCATTTTTTTTCACGTGAATTTGTTTAACTGTAGTACCTAATGGAGAGAGAAACTATGAGGTTTTTACAATGGAATATTTCTTCTGTGCCACATAGCCACTAAGAAAGGTTAATTTATGCAAATGTGACTTGATAAATGTGTGATTTTTATCTGGATCTAGGGAAGCACCTGCTGTTAGCCTTGACATTCCATTCTTGCTGTTACAAATAAGGTATCTGGGTTTTATATCTGTGTGTATAATGTTTATCTTTGACAGGTACTTTTCTGGCTCTTTATTATCTGAAGTTGTGCAACTATATTTTAGCATCATAATTTTGACATCTCTGGTTTCCACTGTTCTGAAAGTTTTAAAAAACTGCTTTTGTATTTATATTTTTAATTTCCAAAATATAGTTTGTGCTTTTGTTTCTCATTCTCCAAGTGTTTTTGGTTTAGATCATTGGAGGAAGTAATCAAGAGGACATGAGTGACTGCTGGCCATTCCCACAGTGGGAGCCATTTTCAAAGACACAGACTTGAGAAAGCAGTGTGTTATAGAGACCATCTGGACAGTATGCATTATTCAATCCAGTTAATGCCTCTATTACATTTTTAAGACTTTTAAGATTTGGAGGGAATAGGCAGAGATGTTCTTATCTTATGGCCATGGAAGATAAGCCTTGTAAGCCTTGCTTATTAAAACTGTAACCTACCCATCTGGAGTGGTCAGTCTCTTTAGGTCTCTTCTTGCCCTTCGTGTACGGTCCTGGATTTAGATTCCCTGGGAGTTCCAACGGAGGTTTTGGACCAACATATGTTCATAAACTGAAATGGAAAATACTGACATTATTTTCCAATCATGTCCTCAATTTTTTTCACTTTCTTAACAAAATATCTTTGCAAATATTAAAATGAAAATCATTTCATTCTTAGGGGCAGTTGCTAATTAGTGCTTCTTACAAATGAAAAATTTGCACCCAAAGTTCCGAGGGAAGTCTTGAAGTAAGAAATATTTGACACTTGCTCTCTTGATGGTAATAATTTAAATACATGGTATCATCAGTATTCAATTTACAGTAAAATGAATCTTTTCTTTGAATTCTATACAGAATAATTGGAATATATTTTAACTCTTAAATACTGATTGTTTATTAATTATTTTAGAGTTATATAGCTTAAAATACAACATATTAAAATCACAAAATAAATTTCAAATTCTATAGATTTTATAATTTTCAAAATAGAGAATTTTCAACCTGATATTAGACAACTTCTCATCCTTCTTCATGCAATAAAATAAAATAAATAAAATAAATAAATAAAATAAATAAAGCTTAAAGCTTAATTGTTTAACTTAAGTACCTTCTATATCATTCCCTGTTGTAATGAATTTCTTATACTCCTTTGTTTTCTTGTATTCATGGTGATAACCAATAGCCATCAAAACCTTCCATAAAGTTCTGAATAAGATCTGAAAGATAGCTAATTAATAATTTAGGCTGAGTTTCTTTTGTCTACAAGATTTTGGCCCAATAAAATATGAAAAAGTACAATGGTTAAATAGATTTAAATTAAAAACCTCTAAATATCATCAATGTTCACATATATATTTGAAATAAATATTGCTGTCACTACTGTACTATGAATAATATTTATTTATTTATATTATTATTCAAGTACAGTTGTCTCCATCTTCCCCCCACCACTGTCCCCACCCCAACCCTCCCCACCTCCCACCCTCGATCCTATCCCCCTTTGGCTCTGTTCATGTGTCCTTCAAACATGTTCCCTGACAATCCTTCCTCTCTTTCCCCCCATTATGCCCTCCCAGCTCCCCTCTGGTCACTGTCAGTTTGTTCTTAATTTCAATGTCTCTGGTTATATTTTGCTTGCTTGTTTGTTCTGTATATTAGGTCCCACTTATAAGCAAATTTTAAATAGTATTGTTCTGATTATGATACAATGTCTAAAATTTGTGTATGCATATACTTACCAAAATCATTATTCAGTTATGAATTTTTCAAAATATATGTAAAATGTGGCCTTAAATTATGGACAATACATGAATTCAGGGTTAAAGTACTCTTTACATCAAATCCAGAAGATAAACTATATAAACATGCATCAAATGCAAAATGCATATTAATTTAAAATGCAATAAAATTATTATATCATTATAAATAGTAACCTTAGAAATGCATTTTGAAAAACAATTTCTTGCTTTATCTATTCTGATATATGTTCATGTTTTAAGGTGATTTTTATTTTACTAATACATATATAATACGAATAATGGATTTTCAGTTGAATACAAAGCTGAACTGAAATAGTGTCTGCAGAATATTTATTTTTTCCTTTGTCTACTTAAGTTAAAGTATTCATTTTTTTTCCTGTAAATTAAAAGAGGTTTGGAGGCAAAAAGTACTTAATTAGGGCCAATGGCCTACCAAATAAATTGTGTAGTATAATACAACAAATTACAGTATCCACTCTTAAAAATCTTGAGACTATTACATGAAACAAATAGTAAACAAAAGACAGAGTATAATGAAATAATAAAATGTGTAAGATACTTTCTGTTTAGATAAATTTAAGTAATAAATGTTGAAAATTACATTTGGTTATTCCTTTTTCCTTTAGTGGCATTTAATTGTTTTTAAAACTGTCCCTTAGTGTTATTTATTTCATCACTAATGCTCAATAGTTCTTACATCCCACAATATTTATATAAATCTTTTTCATTATAATAGACATAAGAAAATTAGAATTTAAAATAAAAAGACTAATAGAATATTTATCTATCTATGTAAGAAAGCAATATCACCATTTCATTTGAGCCATAGGAAATAAAAATTTCTCTATTTTATAATACATTAAATTTTATATTTAGGGCTAATACTCTTTCAAAATCAAAATATAGAAATGTCTATCTTTCCAAAATGTTATCTGTGGCTAATCTTATATGTACATGTGCTCTATTCTTCCTCAAACATTTTATATCTATTTTAAAGATAATCTGGGCCACTATATTGGGTTGGCCAGAAAGTTCGTTTGTTTTTTTCCCATAAAATGTTAAGCACTTGAAACAAGTGCTTACTTGTTTCTCACTTCATGTGAAACAGTTCTTTTAGATTGTATTGTGAAGCTATCATATCAGGGTGCATTTTAAAAAACTTAGCAAAACTGGTGAACTTTTGTGTAGCCATCTTAATACTGAAGATAGAAGAAAAACAAAAATTTTGGCACATTATGCTTTATTATTTCAAGAAAGGCAAAAACACAACTAAAACACAAAAGATGTGTGCAGTGTATGGAGAAGGTGCTGTGACTGATTGAACATGTCAAAAGTGGTTTGAGAAGTTTTGTGCTGGAGATTCCTCATTGGACATGCTCCACGGTTGGGAGAACCAGTTGAAGTTGATAGAGGTTCAATCAAGTCATTAACTGAGAAAAATCAAAGTTATATCATGTGGGAGATAGCTGACATACTTGAAATATACAAATCAAGCATCAAAAATCATTTGCACCAGTTTGGTTATTAATTGCTTTGATGTTTGGGGTCCATATGAGTTAAGCAAATAAAAACCTTCTTGACCCAATTTCCACATGCAATTCTATACTTAAATGTAATGAAAATGGTCTGTTTTTAAAACAAATTGTGACAAGTAATGAAAAGTGGATACTTTACAATAATGTGCAAAGAAAGAGATAGTGCAGCAATTGAAATAAACCACCACCACCAGCACCGAAGGCTGGTCCTCATGCAAAGAAGGTGATGCTGTGTGCATGGTGGGGTTGTGAGGGAGTTCTCTATTAAGAGCTCCTTTGAGAAAACCAAACAATTAATTCCAACAAGTACTGCTTCCAGTTAGACCAATGGAGAGCAGCACTGGACAAAAAGCATCTGGAATTAGTCAACAGAAAATGCATCATCTCCCATCAGGATCACACAAGACCGCATATGTCTTTGATGACCAGGCAAAAACTGTTACAGCTGGGTTGAGAAGTTTTGACTCATCCGCTGTATTCACCAGACTTTGCAAATTTGGATTTCCATGTATTTCTGTCTTCACAAAATTATCTTAATGGAAAAAATGTTCAGTTCCCTAGAAGACTGCAAAGGCACCTGGAACAGTTCTTTGCTCAAAAAGATAAAAAGTTTGGGAAGATGGAATTATGAAGATGCCTGAAAGATGGTAGAAGGTAGTGGAACAAAACAGTGAATATGTTGTTCAATAAGGTTATTGGTGAAAATGAAAAATGTATCTTTTATTTTTACTTTAAAAACCTAACAAACATTTTGGCCAGCCATATAATGTCATGTCTAGTCTTTATTATGAAAACTCCCTGATGTATACTTATCAGGAAAATTGACTGATGTTATAGTAATACTCAGTCATGCTCCAAAATATTTGGGTTAAGCAAGTCATTTGCATTGTGAATTTAATTCTTTATGAAAAAGTGTTAAAGTTTGGTGCTTATTGAGAAAAATGAAAACCTCATACACAGCTGGTAATAATGCAAAGTGGTAGATTTTTGCAAATACTTTGCAAATAATGCAAAATGGTGGATCTTTAATAAGTTCCTTAACTTGTTAAATGTAGAGTTACCAGCAATCCCACTCCTAGGTAAACAAAGTGAATAAAAGCATATACTTATGCAAAAAACTCTACATAAAAATTCATAGTCACATTATATTTATGATACCTAAAAGTTGAAACAACTCAGTATTAAATGGTGAATTGACTTGAAAATGTGATTTATACATGCAATAGAATATTATTCACCAGTGAAAATGACTGGAGTCTTGACCCATGTTATAACATTGATGAGTTCTGGACCCATTATACTGAATTAAACAAGTTGGTCTCAAAAAACCTACTATGTGATTTCATTTTTATGAAATATCCAGAACAGGCAAATAGGGACAGGTAGTAAATTACTAGTTGCCTAAGGTCAGGAGAGGGTGAGCATTAAGTGGGGGCTGAGGTATGACTGCTAATGGGTATGTGCCTTTCGGGGAGAGGGTGAATGTTCTAAAATTAAATTGAATTGAGGTTTCAGAAGCCTGTGAATTTTCTAAAATAAAAAAAAAAAAAGCACATTCAAATGTGCTAGTTAAATGGGTGAATTTTATGATTGGTGAACTATATCTCAATAAAACTCCTAAATATAAAAGAATATTTTCACTGAGAATCATTTAAGTTCAAAATTGTTATATTTTATACCTAATTGAATGCTGTTGATGTATGAAACTCTACAGTGTTAAAACTTCTTTGAACATATGGCAGGCACTAAAATGAAAGAGATTTAATTAAATTCCCAGTTAAACTGATATAGATTAAAATAAAAATTCTGGCATAAGTAGTCTTTAATAGGCAAGCTCTCTAATGAAGGTTTACTAAAATTGCAGAAACTCCAATCAGGAGTTTATTATGAAATTCTACCCAACTTTTGTATATCTGAAATTAGATATGCAAAGATACTACAGTCGATATTTAATATTTTAAAAAATATAAGCAGTCTTTGAAAAGATTAGAATTGCCTTACCGGGAGCTACAGATAATCTAAACCTCCATATGTTTTCTTTTTAGTTGGCTATTAATTCATGCATAGTTAGCTGTACTACACACAGAAAAATCAACAATGCAATTTGAAAATCTCACCATTGATAATTGAAACATGTCTTATATTGATCCAGGAAGTACTTTGGATTGTCATTTAACATTTTAAGCTTGATATAACAAAATAAGCATTCAATACACCACTCACCTACACAGAGAGCAATGCTACTTCAATTATACTGAAGTTGATTGAGGCCAATTTAACGGTAATTAGTAATTTAAAAGGTCAAGAGACTCGCAGTTCTCTAACTCCATGCTGGTTAAATGGTCACAGCTCATATGTAGATGAGAATGCCAAGTAAGTAATCATATGAAAACTATGGTTAAAAGTGGTCAGTTTTTACATATATCTAAGAAATTAAATAATTAAGAAATTATTGGATTTTTGGATTATTTAAGAAATTAAATAATTCAAAATTAAAACCAGCTACTTTTCATAATATTCAGATTTTTTTGGCTGTTGATACATTTTTACTTTTATTGTTATTTCTAAACACAAAGACAAACCACCTGTGATTTATTTTTATCAAAGAACACATGTGTTTAGTTCATTTTCAGTCTTTGCATAATTCAGCTTTTTTTTAAAATGTTCATTCTAGGATACATTTATTGATTTTAGCAAGAGATGAAGGGAGAAAGAGAAACATCGATGTGACTCATTGCCTCCCATACAGCCCCAGACCAGGGATCAAACCCACAACGTAGGTTAGGTGTGCACCATGACCACGGACCAGACCTGCAGACTTTCTGGTGTTCGGATGGTGCTCCAATGAACTGAGCCACCGAGCCAAAGCTTTTAGATTTGGCAGGGAGTTTCTGTTTTAAAGTAGAGAAGTCATGTGACTTCCTATTGAATAGATGTTTTCTTTATTGTAGAGATCCTACTTTATTGTTGATTTCATCACTAAATTACCTAAAGACCAAAATGTGCTTCAAAGTATCACTCATAACTTATAAACCTTTAAAACGAGTGAACACTATGAAATGAAAGAATATCTAGGGAAATCAAATTTTTCAAGGTCATACAGGAATTAAGTAACATAATTAGAATGTAGCTTTTTTCATTGCCCTTTATGCTAGAGAATATTAACTATGTAGTATATTATGACAGGACAGTCTATGCATCTCTCTCTAGTTCCCTCATAGACACAGAAACATGTACACCCACATATGCACATGTACAGACATAACTCTCATAATATTCAAAATTATTTAATATGATTCATTAAAATGACATCATTTAGTTTATGTTTTAATGACAAAAATGGATATATACTTCAAAGATGAAATACTTTGTGTTGCACTATCAAAAACATTGATACTGAGATAAAATGTTTTATTTGAAAAAATTGGGACATTAGCAGGTGCAAAATTTTTTTTAACATAAACTTTCCCCTTAGGTGGTAAAACACATTTGGAGTATTTTAAAAATTATTTCTGAAAAAGCACGGACAGTAGATATTTATATTTCTATAGCTCTGAATTACATTTGAGGCTGATTTGGCTAATTAGACATTAGTTAATCTTTACAGTGTTACATAGCTCATAAAAATGCTTACTGATAGAAGACTAACTTTTTTCTGAATGATTTTATACAATAAATATTAAGATATTTCTTTAGACCACTGTCCCATTTATGGGCCATATTCAAATCTATTGTACCTTAAGTTCAAAATTTACACAACCTTCTAAATGTACAGAAAAGTTTGCTTTAAAGTTGTTTAACTCATTTTAATCAAAAGATTAAACTTTTTTCTGAAATTCTTTGAACATGAGATAGATATTTAACATCAGATTTGCTGTCCTTTTCTTTATAGACGAACACTAAGAAACTGTGAAAGTGATTCAGGTGTGGGCGTAAAGCATAGCTATTAAAGAGCAAATATTTGAGCTTCATAGGAACTATTTACACATTTTACTTGTTTTCACAGCAAATTTACTTGAATATTCTTTTTCAGGTAAAATAGGGGCATTCAAATAACAGAAATTACAAAATAGAAAAAAATGGAAGATTTGAATAAAAAAGTGTTTTCTCTCCCAGCATATTCTTATTATTAAAGAAAAAAATACAATCTTCACAAAAAGAATAAATATTTCACACATGCTTTTTTTTACTTTTTTATTCACTAGAAAACAAATTTTTACAATATTTTGGTTCTTAGAAATAAAGATGCTATTCTAAAAGAAAAATAATATTCTATAATGATTTTCCTGTGATCCACTATGAACAGAGAAAAGAGAATCTAGAAAATGTCATAAAGTAGAATGTCAAAATGGAAGCATTTTTCTAAACTAATTTTAACTCTTTTTTCTTTTAATGTTTTATAATTAGTCATCAAAAAGCAGCTTTTAAAAAATTGTTAACAGCACAAACAGATAAACGTGCATACTGGACCATTTCCTCTGTTTTCCCCTTAGGTCCAAAGACTTTACCACCTCATATTTTTAGTGGTTATTACCACAATTTAATTTGAATAATCTTCATACCAGTATGTATAATAAAATGCACAGAAACATATTTAAATAAAGAGCTTTTAAAGGAACAATAATCACTATAAATCACCTTTAGGAAAGGACTGAGAGTAATAAATCATTTTTAAAAAAGAGAACAAATTACCTAATGGCCAGTTGTTGGTTTCAATGTTTTATAACTTACAACATGTTGCATGTTATGAATAATGAGTTGAAAGCAGTGAAATATAATCATGCTTACTCCCTTAATTTGTTTGCATTAGTTATAAGAGTTCTCAGCCACATGATGGAAGATGGCACTTGGAATACTAATGTTATGAGTCCCAAAGAATTTTGTCATAAAAACATATCACTAACAGAGGGAATGATGATATTAAGAGAACAAAAGGACAAATGACAGTAAATATATACAAATTATATATCTTATTAAGGACTTGTATCTAGAATATATAAAGAACTATTAACTCTATTAATGGAAAGAGCTGACAACCCAACAACAACAATTCAATTAGCAAGATAAATGTTAATCTGTTTTTAAATGGTTTTAAATATTTCCCCAAAGAAGATTTTTACTTTGCCTTATGAAATTCCCTAGTTCCCCATGACTGAAAGTTTGATAGCTATTGTTTCATTTTTTTTTTCTATTATGGTTAGGAGACATGAATGTTCAGAGAAAACTTTGCAAACTATGTACTGTCAAAAATACATAAATGTGCCATTTATAAGATTAAATTCTTATTCTACAAGTTCTCACCAGAATAGACAATTTGAACTCTGTGGCCAAATTTCTGTTAATTTCCAAAGAAAACATGTTTTTGTTTACCTTGGATAAATGTAATATTATAAGTTCATATTCTGAAGCCCAAACTAAGACACACATATAAAAATGATAAAATTTTGTAATGGAATCTTTTGTAAAATTCATAATTGTCTTAACAATGTCAGAGTTCAGTTGTTAAGGAAGACACACAGGATCATAAATGAAAATGCTTAAAAAATCTGATGTTTATTGCAGGAAGAAAAACTATGTAACTGTAGTATTAATTAAGAATATTTATCACAGCTAAAGGGTGCCTCACAGCGAGGGGTTCAGAGGCTACAGCTGAGTTCTAGTCAAGGTTGCCCTTCATCTGAAAGGGTCACATGGAGACAAAGCTTGCTTTTTGGATCAGAAATACCATCAAATGAAAGCTTACTTTTTGGATCAGAAATACCATCAAATGCATCAATCATTGTAACTCCAAATCTTCCAGTAAAGGAATGGACTTATAGTAATACCTACATTCACAATACATAAATTGTCTTAAAGAGGCTCATTTACATTGTTCTCTGACTCCACTTGTTTATTTCAACACAAAATTCCGAAAGACAATTCAATACAACCAATAGTTAGAGCAGATGACTCTAACAGATCTCTCTTCATGGTGTATACATTATGTGTATGCATTGTTTTAAGAAAACCAACTCTACCATCTCAAATACTTAAAAGCTTCACTTCTTTGAGGTGTAAATTTCATATTTCTTAAATTGGCAAATGAGTCCCTTCAGGGTTGGAATCCAATTTGCTCTTCTACAAGTGCAAAATCTGATCCAAGCAAATAAAAATTCTCGTTATTGTATTGTCAAACCTGTAATTTAGTACAAACGTTTTTAGAGCGGCGCCCAGAGCATTGTTCTCAGCATGGACTCCTCAGACTTAAATGGACATGTCTTATGTCACCTCCCTTTGAACCGTCCCTAAGTGCCCCTGCTTTTCTAAAAGCACTTGGAATGCAGTCATTGTAACCGACTTCACAGTGATATCGCAAACCTTGTGCAGGAAGCAGTGGCTCTAAGTGTTTATGATTCACTTAATCTGAATTGGGACTGAGAAGTCTTCATTTTAAGCATGTGCTCCTGTTTTTCTATTGCTTTTGCTTATTTTGCTGTTTTGTTTGTGTTTGTCCCCTGCATACTTCAAGAAACATTATTCTAAGTGGTGATGCTTAATAATTAGTATTTGGGTACTAAAACCTTAAGGAAAATTTTCAATATGTGTTTGTATATTCTAGAAAGCTAACTAAAACACCATATAGAAGAAATTTTAATTTGGAATTCCAAAATGAATCATAATGTTAAGTGTAACTTCACTATTAATAGATATTCTACAGTTTATTCTTTTTTTCTTTTTAATTAACATTGGTTAATGAAGTTATATAGGTTTCAGTTGTGCAATTCTGTTACTCATTTCAAATTCCCTGATAGTACACAACTGTGATTTTTGTGTAAGGAATCTTTCCCTCCTGTTTCAGTCTGGGTGTTTCTCCTTTTCTTTCTTCAGGATGTGATGATCCTATCTTACTGTATGACCCACTCTTTTCTATTACCTTTCACAGACAGAAAGAAATTTACTGTTTCCTCTTTCATTCCCAATTTTGTTTGTAATTTAGCCAAGGTGAATGATTCTAGTCCATATGACCAAATACATTATAAAAACCTGTGAAGTGGTTATCTGATTTATATAAATCTACCAGACTTATTAAAGTTAAAATGTACACTTGATGAATTCTCACTCTCTATGTTGTCTTTAATAATGCCTTTATTGTTCAAAACTTTCATTGTCACTATTCTTTTAGCCTTGATTTAAAAATTCATTATACATTTGTTTTAAATACCTTTAGCAGGTATTCAAACCTTGAAGATAAGGGAGATTTAAAAACTGTTTGATCCCCATAGTGTTTCTCTGGGGAATCATTGCCATTAAATCGGTCAGTGATTTATTCAGGTTATCTACCACATTGTATTAAATTTTTAGGACTGCTGTAATAATTTATTACAAACAGAGTTGTTTAAAACAACATAAATTTATTACTTCAAGTTTCTGGAGGCCAGAAATCTGAAATCAAGGTACCAGCAAGCTACACTCCTTCTGAAAGTACAAATGGAGAAACTTTCTTTGTCTCTTGAAACTTTTGGTGGTAGCTGCAGGCATTCCTTTTGTTGTGCCAACATAACTCCCGTATCAGCTTCATTCTGCATAGCATCTTCTTTTCTATGTCTCTGTGTCTCAAATTTCTCTCTGCCTTTTCTTATAATGACATCTATCATTGGATTTGGGGTTTATACTACATGCAAAATGATCTCATTTCAAGATTCTTAACTTATCACACTTGCAAAGACCCACTTTTTATGATTAAGGTCACATTAACTTCCCAGAGATCAGAACTTGACATTATTTTTTTGGAAGCTAGTATTTAATCCACACCCCACCAAAATCTTTTTGAAGGTTATTACTGTGAAGGGATCCTGAAATATCTGCAACAATACTTATTTGATTCATGGAATAAATGACCTCCTGAAAAACTACTTTATTCTCTCTCTCTCTCCTCTCTTGCTGTTTCTCTGTCTACATACATTCCCCCACATACCTCATTCTAGTATATTACTTTAAGAAACAAGATTAATCTTACCACTTTAGTTTTATTTCACATATCTTATTTACTCCATTTTCAAACTTCACTAATCATCATGGAAATAACAATTAAAATGTAAGTATTTAAAAATATCAGAAGGAGACTTCAAAATGGTGATAAAGTAGGTAGATCTTGTGTTCAATTAAATTGGGGAAAAAAATCACCCTGAATTACCATCTGAAGACTGGCGAAGGAGGTTTATGACCAAGGAGCTATAAAAGAAGCCACATCAAGACAGATAAAAAGGGAGAAGTGAAAGCTGCTGGCCCAACTCCTACAGGTGGCAGTTGAGGCCCCAGAGGGAGAGCTCAGTCCCACCAGAGAGACAGAAGGCCTAAATGCCAGGCCTGGATCCCCAGCTCATAGCACTAGAGCTGGGAAAAGATGCTCACGTAGCACCAGTAGTGAAAAGTGGGCATTTCTGTCTACCAAGAAAAGGTGGAGTCCACTGGAGGCACAGACATTCTCTAAAAGGGCCAACACATAAAACTGCATTTGCTGCCACTTACCATGAGCACTGCAGAGGGAGGGCATTGCAGACTGGAGATGCCCGAGAAGAGTCTGGGGCTTATGACTCTGGGGAAATACGTGGGGAGAAAGCTGTCAATATCCCAGTGCTGAGTCAATCTAGAATACTGACTGTTAGGAATCGCCCTGCCTGGTTTCAGAAACTGTAACCCCCATGGCTAAGGCTGAGTAAAAAGATCTTGGAACCATAAGCCATTAAGGAGACAAACCTTATCTTCCTGGCAGTGACATCGCCTCTGCCCCCTTTCACTTCACTCTGCTTGGTCCCAGGTGGATGACTGGTTGGTTAACCAATGAAGGGTATGATTACTCCAAGGAGGGACAACCTATGACAGGCATGGTCACAAAGGGGCCCTTAGGGAAAGACTTGAGTGTCTACCAAAAAAGCGGGTGATGGACTCTCACCCTTTGGCTTTGATATAGCCTGAGTCCTCATTCTATATGCTAGAAGGCTCCTAATCTCTTGGCTGCCTTACTTCCCCTGCCTGACTTAAGCCTGAAACAATGCCTTAAGCCTGAAACAATGCTGGAGGTGTATGCAGCCCTGTGCTGGAAAGGGTGGGTTCCCTGAGGTGATCAGGCCTAAGAAAGAATTCATAAAATCCTATGAAACCTACTTTGCTAATACCCTCAATTTAAATAATAAGGGTTCAAGCATGAAATGAGTTTGTTTCCCAAAGTTTTATGGCCCTTTAGCTATCTGACCCTGACTGAAAATAAGCCCTCAGAGTTCTTCAAATGTTATTTATTGTTTGATCATTACTACCTAACAATGATTGATGAGCTTTATGTATACATCCTGTATTCCTGTGCAAATTAAACCCAATAAAAGCCCATTGAAGAAAAGGCTCCTGGCCCTTCTCCTTTGAGAGATCAGCCACCTTTCCTCCCCAAGCAGATCATATCTTGGTAGACTTATTCTCATCTGTAGCGGCTGGTCGGGGGAGCCCCAGGGGTGGAGCCTGGGGGGCCCTAGGGTTGGAGCCCCTCCACAATTGGCAGCAAACATCTTTTCTGGGTAGAGCAATCTCCTCCCAGCAGCTTCAGCAGAGAGGAAGGCAATTACCCTGCCCTAAGCAATTTGCCTTGCTCCACCCTTAGTAATTTCTTGCTTCCTGGAAGGAGTCAGAAGCATAGGCTAGGGGCACAACAGTCTGAGCAGACTTGGGGTGGGGGGTTAGTGACTGGCTGTGCGGAGGGACCATGCCCACTATTTTCCTGCAAACCTGACTAGTGCTTTCCCTTCATGGAATATCCCATAGAAACACCCTCTTCACTTTCAGCAGATCCAATCTCTGGGCTCTGGAGGCCCCATCTGCTTTAGTAGTAGGGACTTCATCTTGTTGAGGTCAGGATAAAATCCAGGACAAACTCAGTGTCTCTGGGACAGGGTCTATACCCACCAACTTCCCTGAAGCCTGAAGGACACCTGCCCCTTACCAGAGACCCCTTAACTCTATTCTTCTGATTCTGTCAGACTTGTCCAGTGAATAAGCCTAGCAGGCAGCTGGTAGACTGGAGGAGGCAGACAGGGGGCAGATGCCAAGGAAACGTGGAATGTGTTCTGGAACTCCTCTGACTAGGTTCTGGTAACAGCTGGTGTTGGAAAGCAGCTTGGTCCATCCCTTGTGCAGCCAAGTCTAGCAGAGGCAGCCGCAGAACTGTGGATCTCTTGTAGCTTCAAGCAGATTGTTGAGGGTAAGACATGGGCAGTGCATATGGCATTAGACTGAGCCAGAGACCCTCCCTAGGGGCCCAGAAACATCATGCCAAGCAGCCATAGCCAAACTACACTGGAACAAGATCCACCAAACTCCAAAACAGCATATCCACAATGGAATCAAAGAAGACACCAAACTCTGCAGAGGAGAATGCTTTCCTTTCTTTGCTTTTCAAATTTAAAAAAAAATTTTTTGTTGTTTAAAAATTTGTTTCTTTTTTCTATTTTTGAAGATTTTTTCCTTTCATCCTTTTGCCATTTTACTTCTTTCTTTTCTTATTCTTTTTATTTCCTTTTTATTTCTTTTTTTGTTTTTTTCTTTCTGCTTTTCTTTTTCTTGTTTCCCTTTTAATTTTCATATTTTTATTTAGACATAGGTTTTGATATACACCATTTTCTTATCAGATATACATATATGTGTGTGTGTTTTTTCTTTTATTCTTTTTTTAGTTCTTTCTTTCTTTTTATTTATTATTTGTTTTTTGATCAGCACCCACACAACATCCTGCACACAGTGATCTCACAGTCAGACAATCTGAAAGGTTGATACCATGTACAAATGGGAGAACAGCAATCGAGACTCAATTACAATAGGAGGGCCCACAAAACCTAAATAAGAAATATTCTGAGAGCACCCATCTCAGGAGATCAAGGAGACCAGACTGTTGGGTCTCATAGGATACCTACTTTTTAAAACCACCCCACAGACACTGGGAGTCATAGAAGATCTATCTAATACATAGGAACAAACACAAAGAGATAGTCTAGATGGGAGACAAAAACAGGCCCCAAATAAAGCAACAGAAGAAATCTCTAAAAAAAGAGCTGAATGAATTGGAGGTAAGCCACTTATCAGACATAGAGTTCAAAGTAATGGTTACAAGGATGTTCATGGAACTTAAGGACAAATACAACAGCATGAAAAATGACATAGAAACTATGGAAAAGAACCAATCAGAAATGAAGAATTAGCATATCTGAAATGAAGAATACACTGGAAGAAATAAAAAGTAGGGGATTGTATCAGTGTTTGAAAGACTAGATAGAAAAAAAAAACCTAATCAGAAAAGCAAAATGAAAAAGGACTTAAAAACAATGAAGATACTTTAAGAGAACTTTGGAACAACATGAAATGTAACAATATCTGCATTATACGAGTATCAGAAGAAGAAGAAGAAAGTGAGCAAAGGATAGATTACATGTTTGAAGAAATAATGGCAGAAAACTTCCTTAACCTGATGAAAAAAAGTCACAGATATTCAGGAAGCATGAGTGTCCAAATCAAGACAAACCCACAGAGACCCACACCAAGATGCATCATAATTAAAATGTCAAAGTATAAAGACAAAAAGAATCATAAAGGCAACAAAAGAGAGACAGTTATCTAAAAGGGAATATCCATAGGATGTCAGCTAATTTCTCAACAGAAACACTTTGGGCCAGAAGAGATTAGCATAAATTATTCAAAGTAATAAAAAGCAATGCCTTGCAAGCAACAATACTCTATCCAGCAAACCTATCATTTAAAATTGAAGGCAAAATAAAGAGCTTCCTGGGGGGGGGGGGGACACTAAAAGAGTCCATTACCAACATACCAACAAACCAATATTGTAAGAAATATTAATGGGAATGCTTTAAGAAAAAGAAGAAACAGAGAAAGAGAGAGGGACATAGGTAGAAAAAAATGGCAATAAATAAGTACTTATCAATGATAACCTTAAGTGTAAATGGATTAGATGCCCCAATTAAAAGACATAGGGTAGCTAAATGGATAAGAAAATGTGACCCATATATATTCTATCTAAAAGAAACCCACCTCAGAACAAAAGAGTCACAGAGTCTGAAAGTGAAGGTATAGAAAAACAACAACAACAAAAAAAGCTGGGGTAGCTATACTTATATGTGACAAAATGGACTTCAAAACAGAAACCATAACAAGAGACAAAGATGATCACTACATAGTACTAAAGGGATCTATCCAACAGGAGTATATAACCCTTGTAAACATATATTCACCCAATGTGAAAGCACTTACATAAAGAAAATCTTGGTGAACTGAAAAAAGTGATAAACCACAACACAATCACAGCAGAGAATTTTAACACCACACTGCCTTCAATGGATAGATCATGCAGACAAAAAAATTCAACCTTAAATGGCACACTATATCAGATAAATGTAAATGATATTTACAGAGCATTCCATCTAAGCAACAGATTATACACTCTTCTCAAGTGCACATGGAATGTTCTCAAAGATAGACCACATGTTAAGACACAAAATCTCCTAACAAATTCAAGAAAATTAAAATCCTATCAAGCATTTTTCAGATCATAATGGCATGAAACTAGCAATCATTTACAATAAAAAATCCCTAGAAATCATTCAAACACATGGAGACTAAATAGCATGTTATTAAACAATGAATGGGTTACAACAAGATCAAAGAAGAAATCAAACAGTACCAAGAAACAAAATAAAATAAATACATAACAAACTAAAATCTGTGGGACACAGCAAATGTAGTCCCGAGAGGGAAGTTCATAGCCTTATGGTCCTACCTCATGAAGCAAGAAAATTCTCAAATAAACAATATAACCCTATACCTAAAATAACTAGGAAAAGAACAACAAAAGAAGCCCTGAGAAAGTAAAAGGAAGGAAATAATCAAGATCAGAGCAGAATTAAATGACATAGAGACTAAAAGAAAAAAATACAAAAGATCAATGAAATTAAGAGCCGGTTCTTTGAAAATATAAATAAGATGGGTTAAAATTTAACTAGAATTATCAAAAAAGGAAAGAGAATGCAAATATATAAAATCAGAAATAAAAGAGAAGTAACAACTGGCATCACAGAAATACAAAGGACTGTAAGAAAATACTATGAAGAGTTATATGACATCAAATGGGCAAATTCTTGGAAACATACAATCTTTCACATTAAATCAGAAAGAATTAGAAAACCTGAATAGGCCAGGTTTTTTTCACAACTAATGAAATTGAAACAATAATATACAAAAATCACAGCAAACAAAAGTTCTGGACTGAATGGCTTCAAAGGCAAATTTTACCAAACATTTAAAGACGAACTAACACATGTCCTCTTCAAACTATTCAAAAACTTTAAGAGGGGGAAATACTTCTATTTATGAGCCCAGTATTATCCTAATTTGAAAAATAAGTAATGACACTACAAAGAAGGAAAATTATAGGCCAATATCCTTGATGAACATAGATGCTAAAATCCTCAACAAAATACTAGCAAACCAAATACTGCAATATGAAAAAAGATCATACACCATGATCAAGTGGGATTTATTCTAGAAATACAAAGTTGGTACAGCATTTGCAAATTTATAGACGTGATTCACCACATAAACAAATCAAAGAATAAAAGTACACATGATCATATCAATAAATGCAAAAATTTTTGATAAAATTCAACACCCATTTATGATAAAAATCCTCAGCAAAGTGGGAATAGAGGGAATATCACTAAACATTGTAAAGGCCATATATGAAAAACTACTGCCAACATCATACTCAATGGGCAAAAACTAAAGACCTTTTCTTAAGATCAGGAACAACACAGGGATGTTTGTTGTCATTTCCCTTATCCAACATAGTACTTGAAATATAAGTCACAACAAGCAGACAAAAGAAAGAAATAACAGGCATTCAAATTGGAAAGGAGGAACTAAAACTGTCATTACTTGCTGATGACATGATAGTGTACATAGGAAACCCTTAAGACTCCACCAATAAATTGCCAGATATAATAAATGAATTCAGCAAAGTAGCAGGATACAAAATTATGAGGTTTGTCCAGAAGATATCTAGCCATACACTATGGAAAAGAGAGACAGTTATTGAAAAATACATAAGATACAAGAAACATTATACATAGGACAATGACACCTCAATCTCTTTCTAAGTAGGCACCTTGGGACCTCACACAATTCTCCCAGTCACCATCCACTGCCCTACTGTATTTTCCTGAATCTCATTGATGGTCTGAAATCTCTTCCCTTTCAAAGTTGATTGTAGTTTTGTGAGAAGCCAGAAATCACAGGGCACCAAATCTGAGCTACAGGAGGGCTCAGCCACCTGGGTGATTTGATGTTTTCACAAAAAAAAAAAAAAATGCTACACATGATGTGATGGGTAAGTGAACGTGCTGTCTTAATGAAGCTTCCAATCACCAGTTGCCCATAGCTGAGGCCTTCTAAATTATCCAAATAGTTTCCATGGAAGAATGGTCAAGTTTAAGCAAAATTTTATGCAGATCCATTGCTCTATGCACTCAATCATTTTGAATGGTCAACCACGCAGTATACATGCTCACTTAATGGTGTCTACTACCCCCACTGACTAATACAGTGAAGTCATCATTATCTATGCATGCATGTTCCAGTCCACTCTCCTTGGCTGCCAGGTTACATTGATGTTGTGAAAACCATTCTCGTTATATTAACAAAGTCTCTACTTTTTCCAGACAGACCTCATATATTCAAAAATTGGTGGCATCTCTATAGATCAATAATTAACTATCAGAAATAGAAACAAAGAAATAATCTCACTTGTTATTGCAACAAAATATAAGGTACCTAAGAATGAAATTAACCAACAATATAAAAGGCCTATATTCAGAAAACTATAAGACATTGAAGAAAGAAACTGAGGAAGATACAAATAAGTGTAAGCATACACTCTGTTCATGGATTGGAAGATTTAACATTATTAAAATGTCCATACCATTCAAAGCAATCTATAGTTTTAAAGCAATTCCTATTAAAATACCTATGGCATGTTTTACCAAAATAGAACAAATATCCCCAAAATTTATATTGAACCAAAAACAACAACAACAACAACACCCCTGACACCTAGCAATATTAAGAAAGAAGAACAAAGCTGGATTTGTCACCATACCTGACTTCAAACTACACTTCAAGGACATTGTGATGAAAACAGCCTGGTACTGTTATAAGAACAGGCATATGAATCAACAGAATAAAACACAGAGTCCAGAAATCAAAGTTTTTGCTTTTAGAGAGAGAAAGAGATGGAGAAGGAGAGGGACAGAAATATCTGTGTGAGAGAGAAACATTGATCAGTTTCCTCTCATATGAACCCTGATAGGGAGAGAACACACAATACAGACATGTGCTCTAACTGGGAATTGACTGAGCAAAATTTTGCCTTGTGAGATGACACCCAACCAATTGAGCCACACCAGTCAGAGTAGCTCATGTTTATATGGTCAAGTAATATTTGACAAAGGACATGAAAGCATACAGTGCAGTCAAGATAGTCTCTTCAATAAAAATGTTGGGAAAATTGGGTTGGTACATGCAAAAATCAATAAAAATATAAAACTAGACCACCAAAAATATCCTAGAATAAAATATAAACAGTAAAATCTCAGACATCTCTTGTAGTGATAGTTTTGCTGTTATGTCTCTGGGCAAGGGAAAAAAACAAACAAAAAAAAACATTCAACATCAAATTAAAAACTTTCTGCACAGCAAAAGAAATCATCAACAAAATGAAAAGGGAACCCACTGTATGGGAGAACACATTTGACAATGACATATATGACAAGAGATTTTTTCCAAAATAAATAAAGAACCTATAAAAATCAACACCAAGAAGACAAACAATCAAATTTATAAAGGAAAAAGGCCCTGAATAGACACTTCTCCAAAAAGGACATATAGAAGGCCTATAGACATGTGAAAAAATGCTTGACATTACTAATCATCAAATACATGTATATTAAAACAACAATCAGATATCATCTCACACCTGCCAGAATGGTGATTATCAGAAAATCAACAAACAACAAGTGCTGACAAAGATGTGGAGAAAAGAGGCCCCTAGTGCACTGCTGGTGGAAAGGTGGGCTGGTACAGCCACTATGGAAAAGATTATGCATTTTCCTTAAAAAAATACCAATGATACTGACTTTTGACCCAGTGATCCTACTTTGGGGATATGTATTAAGAATACAAGAGACCCACCTAAGAGCAAAAGACATATGCAAACTGAAAGTGAAGGATTGGGAAAAATTATCCCAAACAAACTGACATAAAAAAAAATTCAGGGTAGCAATACCTCTATCAGAAAATATAGACTTCAAAACAAAGTCCATAAAAGGAAACATAGAAGGACACTTCATAATATTCAAGGGAAGAATCCATCAAGAAGATATAAATATTATAAACATATATGCACCCAACATAGGAGCCCCCAAATACATAAGAAAAATTTTGCAGGACTTCAAGAAAGATACAGACAACAGCACAATTATGGTAGGGGATTTTAACACCACATTGTCAACAAATGGATAGATCTTCAAAACAAAATATCAACAAGGATATTATGGAACTCAACAAAGCATTTGGTCAATGGACTGACCTGATATATACAGAACCTTTCTTCCCAAAGAAGCAAAATACACATTCTTTTTAAATGTACATGGAACATTCTCAAAGACAGACAACATGAGAAGACACAAAACAAGCCTCAATAAATTCAAGAAAATCAAAACCATACCAGGCATTTTTCTTGGATCACAATGGCTTAAAACTAGAAACCAACATCAAGGAAAAAAATTGAAAGCATTCAAACTCATGGAGACTGAATAGCATGCTACTAAACAATGAATTGGTCAATAATGAGATGAAGGAAGAAATCAAAAAGTTTCTGGAAACAAAATGAAAATGAACACACAACTGTCCAAAACCTATGGAACACATTGAAGGCAGTCATGAGAGGAAAGTTCACAGAAATACAGGCCAACTTAAAAAAAGATAGAAACATTTCAAATAAACAACCTGACCCTACATCTACAAGAACTGGAGGAACAACAACAACAAACAAAGCCCAGAGCGAGTAAAAGGAAAGAAATAATTGAGATTATTTAGTTATAATCACAACTCCATTCCAGGAAGACAGAATCCAATTAAAAAATGGTCAAAAGACCAACAGACACTTCTCCAAGGAGGACATACAGAGGAACCAGAGACATATGAGAGGATGCTCAGGATCACTAGACATCAGAGAGATGGAAATTAAATCCACAATGGGATGCCACTTCACACTGGTTAAAATGCCCATCATAAACAAATCAGCAAACAAGAAGAGCTGGCGAAGTTGTGGCGAAAAGGGAACCCTAGTACACTGTTTGTTGGAATGTAGACTCCTACAGGAATGTAGACTCCCACTCCTACTGTGGAAAACAGTATGGAATTTCCTCAGAAAACCAAAAATGAAACTACTTTTTGACCTGGCAATTCCACTGCTGTAATTATACCCTAAGAATCCTGAAACTCCAATTCAAAAGCACCTATGCACCCCAATGTTTATAGCAGCACTATTTACAATAGCCAAGTGGTAGAAACAACCTAAGTGCTCATCTGTAAATGAGTGGATCAAAAAACTGGGGTACATTTACAAAATGGAATACTACATAGCAGAAAGAAAGAAGGAGCTCCTACCCTTTGCGACAGCATGGATGGAACTGGAAAGCATCGTGCTAAGTGATAGAAGCTAGGCAGTGAATGATAAATACCATATGATCTCACCTATAAGTAGAAGCTAATCAACAAAACAAACAAATGGGCAAAATAGAACCAGAGGCATAGAATAAAGAGTGAACTGACAGTGACCATAGTGGAGGAGTGAGGGAGATAAAGGGGCAAAGAAGAGGAAAAGGCAAGTAAAGCAAAACAAATAGAGGACTCATAGGCACAGACAGTGGGTCATATTGTTTTTGGGAGTGGGGGGAGTGACTTAGGGTAGAGCAATGGGGAAAAGGGCGGGACAACTGTAACTGAACAACAATAAAAAATAAATAAGTAAATAAATAATATCCAACTGTGGTACAATTACACAATGAAATTCTACATGACTGTAAAAAGAAATGAACTCTTACCTTTTGCAACAACATGGATAGACCTGGAAAAAATTATGCTAAGTGAAATAAGCCAATCAGAGAAAGAAAAATAACATATGATCTCATTCATGTGTGGAATCTAATGAGCAAAACAAAGTGACAAAGAAAATAAAACTAGAGTCATGAATACATGGGAGAGACTGGCAGATTTCAATGAGGAGGTGGGGTGGGGGAGACTAGAAAAGATTAGCCAGAGAACATACATGGGTATATACATAGCCCTTGGGCACAGATAACAATGTGCTAAAGTCCCAGGGAGAGGGAAGGGCCTGGGGGATAGGGGGGCAAATAAGAAGAAATTGGCGGCACTTGTAATACTGTCAACAATAAAACAAAATAATAAAATAAACAACAACAAAAAATAAAAGCATCAGAAAGAAAACTGTATGGCCATGACAGTCAATAGCAGAATTCTCTGACATTTATGCAGAGAATAAATGTCATGTGTACTTCCTTTTATGATCATGTCAGATCTTCCTGGAGGAAAATCTGGCATATATATCACTCATTTTTAGAGGTGACTAAATTTAAGTTCATAAACTAATACTTTCAGCGAGATGAAGTAGCTGGAGAGATAAAGGGAATAAACATGCTCATGCTCTTGACTTCAAGTCTGATCTCAGGAGCAGACAGCATCTTGAAATACTTCCTATACAGAGCCTTGCTTCCTCTACTCTCATATCAACTCTCTGTTGGCTCAACCCGTTTCTAAATCAGAGACATTGCATTCTTGAAAAACTGCTTCCTTTTTTCTGCATGTACTAAGATGACATGCTGTGATTCAGCATTTTGAATATATGCCTTTTCCAGGTTTGGAATTTTTTCTCTTTCCAAACACAAACAGTACTGTAAGGCATTTCAGGCTTGAACGTAAAACGAACAGGTGGTTCCAGCAGATGAAATAAGATTCCAAAAGATGAAAAGAGGAAGAATTGAGGGGAAAACATTTTCTCAAAAAAATAATAATGTCACTGATATATGCTCCCATGGTAATCGTTTTTTAAAAAATACTTTCTTTAATACAGGGGTGGGTAAAAGTAGGTTTACAGTTGTAATATAAATAAAGAATACAATAATAAATAAACAAATAAAATACAAGAAAAAACTCACACACTCAAAACTGTAAATCTACTTTTGCCAACCACTGTAAAAGTACTTTTTTTACATCCAATCTAATATGTTTCTTTATAGTTTTTAAAGAGTCAGTTGGATGGAATACAAACAAATATACACATTTGTGTATATGTACATAAAATGATGTGTATACTAGTGATGTTGATTCAGGAAGCTGTTCTCTACCTGTTTGTGAGAATTCTCAACTGAAAGAAGACAGTTTAAATTTAATTAAAATAAGACTCATACGAAATTGCAGAATTATACTGTTTTAGAATTTAGGGATATTTTTTCCTTTGGCATGTACTTACATGGAAACAGCATATGCAATTTGGAGGGAGAGCCAGAGACAGAGAGAAGCATCAATCCAATTAGTCTCCTTGTTTTGATACTTTAAGGTACATTTTGCTCTCTCCAATTTCCAGTAACATCACAATATGTTGAACATCAAACTTTATTCTCAGTCTTCTGGATTCAATTCAACAAATGTTAACAAAGTCTAACAATTTAAATAAAGGAAAGTTTTAATTAAAAAAATCATAACAGACAAGCATTTTATTACCATGCCAATAAGTAAAAGAGTTTAAGTTGTGTACTCTAATTGGATGTAATTTCACTTAATTAAACCCAAGTACTTTAGTAAAGAAAAATGTATTTATTGAAAGTATTTACATAACAAATTAAACCTATCTCTCATAAATCAAATTTAAATTTAAATATATTTTAACTTTACAAAATATATATCACTTTTTATAAAAAGGGTATATATAATTATTTGGTGATCTACTTTACTAAATTAAATTAAGGCAAGGTGTGAAGGCTGCCAGAAATGCTACCTTATTGAATTAAATATTTAAAAATTATGTACTAATCTAATACTGCCATAAATTATATACATAAATGTAAATGAAACTACTTTTTTCTGACTAAATAAGTCTTCTGTTAAAGTCTTAATGTAAATTATTCACATATAATATACAAAATTTTAGCCAGCATATATAGCATTCACTGTTTTTTTTTTAAACAAAATATATGGCAGAGATTTAGTTAGTATTAAGATAGATACTTTTCATGTAATTTGAGAATATTCTTTCTTTATGTAACAAATATTCATAATAAAAAATAGTAGAGAACCATTATCTGTTGTATGCTTTATATTAATATACTTATATTAATATATATATTAGTATTAATATATTTCTTCAAAGGTGAGTGAAATGCAGGCAGTGACAGAGTCAGTACCTGGATCTATCTTTAAAAATATAAAAGGCTTTACAAAGCAGAAACTATATAATATATATGCAAATATAAAAAGATGATAATTTTACATATGAAAAAGCATATACTGTTATATCATGACTGGACTCATTTTTATCATGTCTTTAACTTAACATGAATCAAAATGTTGTAAATAACTTTATAGTGCAGTTCTAAACTACTGAAAAAAGATAAACAAATGTCCTGGAATTAAAATCTGAATATTCTTACACTATTTCAGATAAAATTATCCCCAACACTTTCTTTTACTTCCTTATATTATCTTTCAGAGTAGATTTTAAAACACTAACCAATCTGTAGAATATTTACAAGAGGTATGATTTAAAGGGCACAGAAATGCTGAAAGTGAAAGCATGGAAAAAGATGTTCTTTTTAAAAAAATATATTTGATTGATTATGCTATTACTCATCATCACCAAGCTATTCTTATATGAAATGTTAAGGGAACTATATGAGAAAAAGAAGATCAAAACTATGAACATTAAGATGGCAACAAATTCACAAATATCAACAGCTGAATCTAAAAAAAAGATATTCTCAAAAACACGGACTAAGGAATGTAAGACAAAGTTAGGGCAAAAGAGTAATTATAAGGAATAAAGAAGGACCTTATGGAGCAGTAGAATCATCCATTGAACATGAAGATATAAGAAACATAAAGCTTTGAAGATCTATAGACACCTTCAAATTTTATAAGCAAAAGTTAATAACTCAACAAAACTATACTCATACTTCAAAAATAGAACAACTTTCAAGCCATAAAACAAAACTATAAAATAGTGTGTGCATGTTATCTGAAAACTATGGCATTGTTAGAGAACAATAATAATAAAAAGATAACTAGAAAATTCTCAAATGGTTAAAATGTATAACGTGCCATTCTAAATAACAAGTTGGTCAAAAAGGAAATTATAATAAAACATATAATGTGTTATAATGGGAATGATAATGAAATTATAGCTTATCAAAACTTTTAGATTATAGTTAAATTAACTTGGAAATAGTTGTATATTAGATCTAATGCCATATATGAGAAAAGAAGAATATTAAAAATTAATTACTTAAACTTCCAACTCAAAAGCTAAGGAAAAAAGTAGAAGAGTAAATTAAAACCAAAGTTAAGAGGAGGAAACATTGAAAATGAGAACAAAATTAATAAGTATAAATACAACCATAAAATAAAATAATAAAAACAAAACTTATTTTTAAAAATGAGCAATAATATTGATAAAGAAGTGACAAACAATCCAAAAAATGAATTCAGATAACACAAATTATCAGTAATAGCAATAAAAGAACTATCATTTTTTGCTATTTTCCAATCATTTTACACAAAATAAGAGTATATTATAGAAAAATTACATCAAAAAGATTTAAAATATATGAAATGCCTACTGTATTTAAGTCATGGAATTCAATCCAAAATCTTTAGTATAAAATACTAATGTTATGCAAACTGTAAAGTACTTCTAATTAAAAGACAAAATGATTTAGACCTCTAAAAATACATATGTATGTATCTTTTTATGTATATAAAATTGAAAATAATTTGAAAATACACCTTATAAACTTTAATACAAGAATATGTAGAAAACTATTAAAAAATTGAATTTACAATTAAAAATCTTTCCAACAAATATATTCTGGGACAGAGATATTTACCAGTACAATCTTCCAAATATTTAAATACCTTATTTTGCCATGTATAATACATAGTTTTTTGCCCAAATTTTTGAAGGAAAAAAGTATGTGCATTATATATGGGTAGTATCCTAAATACCTCATATCTATTCTTGTGCTTTGTAATTATTTGTTACATGAAATTTCTTGTACCGTACTATGTTCACAAATAGATGCTAAAATCCCTTTATAATACAAAAAGAGAAGTATCGAAATATAAATAAATACAAATTGAATTAAAAAATTAAAATGAAAGATTTTTTCCTGAAAGTTTGGGCTAAAAATGTAGGCATTCATTGTACATGGGAGCACATAATACACAGTAAAATATGGTAACTGTAAGTGTTTACAGCAATTCTTCAGAGAATATAAACAAAAAAGAGACTACTTCCTAACTCATTATATATGGCTAGCCAAGATTCTGACAGAAAAGCCTTTCCAGCACAATTCTAGAAGAGATAATTTTACATTGATATTTGTAATAATTTGGACACAAAACTTAACAAAATATTAACAACTTTAATCTAGAGATATTAAATAGAATAATTTGTTGAGAACTGAGTGTAATTCATTCCAGTAGTGTATTGTTGGTTCAAAAAAATTGAAAACTAGGCAATGTAATTCTCCACATTAACCAAGTAAAATATAAAATCAATGTAACAATCTCATATCATATATTATAAAATCATCTAAAAGCACATTAATGTAAAAATAATATCAACAAATCACTAGTAGGGAAAATCTTCAATCTGTGAACCCTGAGAATAAAGACACCTACTAAGAAGGGCTCTTGGTGGCTAACGGGGCTCAAATTTTTAAAAACAGTCTAGCAGCCATTTCTGCGCAGACACCTCTCATGAAAACTGTGCTTCACAGAGGAGCCAGTGCTGAAGTACTGGCCTCTGCACTAAACTTCCTCTAAGCTGCATTATTAGTGTCATCAGAACCAGTCCTCACAAAAGTTTTGGGAGTCCTATCTCAACCAATAGGACTAAATCTTTCCCCATCCAATAAGAGCTGCTTAGCTCTGACCACCCAGAGCCACTCTATTCTGACCATCAGGACATATCTTTGGATCAAACTAGGAGAAATCAGTCCTAATTTGCATAAGGATGAACCAATAGGAGATTAGGGGTAGGAACTTTGGTCCATATAAGACAGCTCCCCCTTGGCTCAGAGAGTGAACTTTCCCTTTTCAGAGCAGAGTCTCCCTCTGAGCTGAAGCACCAAAGATGTCATGCCAGAGCAGAACTGAGAGGGGTTTGGTTCCAGGGCTGTTCTACAGTCCTGTTGTTTTCACAGCCTTGCTAGATCACAGCTGAGCTGTTTGCCAGTATTAAAGTTTCTCCTTCTTCACCACACCCCGAATTGTGGATTTTCGTTGACATTAAATTGGCTCCAATAACTATTGGTTGGCAGATCTAAGAAAAAAATATATATCTTTATCCATCTCCTAAAATTGGCTTATCTTCCTGGACTGGAGTTGTGTGAATTCTTTTTATATCTTGGAGATCAAACCCTTTTCCTAGGTATAACTGGCAAATATATTTTCCCATACAGTTGGTTCCCTTTTCATTTTACTGATGTTTTCTTTAGCTGTGCAGAAGCTTCTTATTTTGACAAAATCCCATTTGTTTGTTCTTTCCTTTATGACTCTTGTTCTAGGGGACATATCAGTAAAAATGTTGCTGCATGGAATATCTGAGATTTTCCTCCCTATGTTCTCTTTTACAATTTCTATTGAAGTCTTTTATCTATCTTGAGTTTATTTTTGTGTATGGTGTAAGTTGGTGCTCTGGTTTCATTTTTTTTTTTTTTTTTTTTTGCATGTAGCAATCCAGATCTCCCAACACCATTTGTTGAAGAGGCTATTTTTACTCCATTTTATGCTCCTGCCCCTTTTGTCTAATATTAATTGACAAAAGAGTCATAGGTTTATTTCTGAACTCTCTATTCTGTTCCATTGATCAATGTGTCTGTTCTTATGCCAATACCAGGCTGTTTTGATTATGGTGGACTTGTAATATAGTTTGATATCAGGTATTTTGATCTCTCCTACTTTCTTATTCTTTCTCAAAATTGCTGAGGTTATTAGTGGTCATTTATGGATCCATATAAATGATTGAAATGTTTGTTCTATATCTGTGAAATAAGTCGTTGGTATTTTAATAGGGATTGTGTTGAATCCATAAATTGCTTTGGGTAGCATGAAATTTTGATGATGGTAATTCTTCCAGTCCATGAACATGGTACATGCTTCCATTTATTTTTGTCTTCCTTAATTTCTTCAATGTTGTGTGGTTTTCTGAGTGCAGGTCTCTTATCTCCTTGGTTAGGCTTATTCCTAGGTACTTTATTTTTCTTGTTGCTATAGTAATTTTTTTCCTGATTTCTGTTTTTGGTATTTCATTGTAAGTGAACAAAAACATCTTCAATTTCTGAATGTTTCCTTTGTATTCCTCATTTTTTCCCAAATTCACTTGTTAGGTGGAGTAGCTTTTTGGTGGAGTCTCTAGGGTTTTCTATGTATGTTATCATGTCATATGTAAACAATGATAGTTTTACTTCCTTCTTTCCAATTTGCATGCTTTTTATTTCTTTTTTCTTGTCTGGTTTCTGTGGCTAGAACTTCTAATACTATGTTGAATAAAAGTGGTGAAAGCAGACACCCTTGTCTTGTTTGTGATTTTAGTGGGAAATGTTTTACTTTTTCCCTGTTGAGTATGATGTTGCCTGTAAATTTCTCACATATAGCATTTCTCTAAAGAGGACATACAGAGGGCCCAGAGACATATGAAAAGATGTTCAGCATCACTTGCCACCAGAGAGATGCAAGTTAAAACCACAAATTAGATACCACTTCACACTGCTCAGAGTGGCCATCATAAACAAATCAACAAAAACAAGTACTGGTGAGGTTGTGGAGAAAAGGGAACCCTAGTACACTGTTGGTGGGAATGCAGACTGATGCAGCAATTGTGGAAAACAATGTGAGATTTTCTCAAAAAACTAAAAATGTACCCAGCAATTCCACTTCTGGGATTATACCCCATGGATCCTGAAACATCAGTTTAAAAGAATCTATGTTCATAGTAGCACAATTTACAAGAGCCAAGTGTTGGAAAAACCCTAAGTGCTCATCAGTAAATGAGTGGATCAAAAAATTGTGGTACAATTACAGAATTGAATACTACACAACACAAAGAAGGAACTCCTACCTTTTATGACAGCATGGATGGAACTGGAGCTCATTATGCTAAGTGAAATAAGCCAGAAGGTGAAAGACAAATACCATATGATCTCACCTATAAGTGGAACCTAATCAACAAAACAAATAAGTGAGCAAAATAGAACCAGAGATGGAAATGAAGAACAAACTGACATTAATCAGAGGTGAGGGGGAGTGTGATAGCAGGGAAAAGAATGGGAAAGGTTGTCAGGGAACATATATAAAGTACCTATGGACAAAGACAATGGTGGTTGGGAGGAGGATTGAATGTGAGAGGTGGGAATGGGTAGGGTGGAGGAGAGTAATGAGGGGAAAGTGAAGATGACTGTACTTGAACGACAGTTAAACAATAAAATAAAGAGATATTTATAAGTAAAATTGAAAGTATCTCAATAAACCTACAGCTAACACTTAATAAAGTGTTGATATAGTTCCTTCTAAGATTGGGGACAGGAATATATTTTATCATTGCTTAATTCAGTGGTTTATTGTATCTGGCAGTGTAACAAGGCAAAAATGTCCCACTAAGCCTTAAGATTGAAAAAAACAAAGAAAATCTCATTTATAAATATCATGGTTAGGTTTATAGAAACATTAAAGGATCAACAAATTATTAGAAGATATGTAGATTTAGAAAATTAACTGATAGATATAAATTAATTTTGTTTTTATATACTAATAACAAATAAAAATGAAATTTGAAAAAATTATAATTACATCAAAAGACTAACTAATGGAATAAGTCCACTGAAAGGTGCCAAACACTTCTTTAGTAAAAATGGCATATATTATTGAAAGAAAATAGGGAAAACCTTAACATATGCAGATATACTATTTTTATGTATTTTTCAATATTGTCAAGGTTAAGATTCTCCTTTCATGGATTTATAGAACACTCCAAGGATACTTTTTGTGAATTTTTACTAGTTGATTCAACATGTATGGAAATGCAAAAAAAAACAAAACAAAACAAAAAAAAACCCTGAACTAGTCAAGCAATTTTGATGAAAAAGGAGTAATTTTTTTTCTATTTATATTTAAGTATAGTGAGAAAAAGCCCAAGGTCAACAAATGATATTAGATAATTTGGATAGCTATTAAAAAAGTGAATCTTGATACCTACTTAATAATACAGGCAAAATTATTGTGTAATAAATTATAGATCTAAACATAAAAAATATCAAACTATGTAATTGTAAAAGAAGGTTGATAAATAGCTGTTTAGCATTACTACTGCTTTGTATATATATTACTGAGGTGGTGAGCGTATTCATAAAGAATATTTAAGAGAATGTTGACAACATAATTTATACAGACTCAAATGTGGAAAAGATGAAAAAACAAAAAATTCATACAGGGCAGAATTAGATTAAAAACTTGTGGTATATCAGTAGAACATGTTAGACACAAAAAGTCACATAGTGATACCTTAATTCATATAATATTCAAGGTAAAAATTACATGTTCAGGTATCAGATCTAGATCTAGTTAGATCTAATAGAAGATCTAGTCAGGTTTCAGGTAAATGTGGAAAAGTTATAAGTATAAAATTATTACTTGATAAATACTTAACTGAATAATAACTGTTTTGATTGGCCAGTGGATCCAATAAGAAACAAATCTTATGGTTTAATTTAAGATGATCTTATTGCTATATTTTAAACTTATGAAGGTAATTTTTAAACAGTAGATGAAATGTTCATGGAACTAACTAGAATATAGGTAATAAAATAACATGTGAAAGTCCAATTTATACATTGATCTAATAAAATTTATTTCAAGCAAACTTATGGGACAACAAAGAATTCACCATTACTGAATATTGAAAACTTATATTTAAAATGTGATCCAGCAATCTACTTCTCTGTGTGTGCATGTGTGTATGTGTATATATATGTATGTATATACATGTTTATGTGTATATATGTATATAAATATACATAAAGAATTGAAATTGAGATATCAAAGAGATTGCTGTACCCCAATGTTCATTGCAGCATTATTCACAATAGCCAAGACAAGGAAACAAGCTTAACATCCATCACTAGATAAATTGATAGAGAAATTGTGATATATACATGAATATTATTCATTTTTTTAAAAGAAGAAGAAAATTCTGCCATATGTAACAACATAGATGAACCATGAGTAAGTCAGTCACAACATGGACTATCCAAAATATTCAAACTTATCAAAGTAGAGAATAGAATGATAGTTACCATGTGATGGGATAAAGGGGAAATGGGAATTTGGTGCCTAATGATTATAAATGTTCATTTATGCAAGATAAATAAGTTCTAGAGATCTGTAAACATAACACCTATATTAACAATACTTTATTTTACACTTAAAAATTTATTAAGCAAATAAATTACATGTTAAATGTTCTTACCACAATAAAATATTTTAAAATTAAAAATATGTAAAATATTTTAAGTAAATTTTTTTACATGATCAAAAAGATTATTTTTACCATTTTTTATGAACTTTCACTTCTAATTATAGTACATTTTGAGTCAGGAAAATGAGAATATACTTCTTTTTCTTATTGTTGTTCAACCCCAGTTATCTCCACTTCCCCCCACCTCTGTCTCCTCCCCCACCAACCCTCACCTCCTACCATCAATCCTACCCCCCATTGTCTTTGTCCATGGGTCCTCTATACATGTTCTTTGATGAACTTTCCTTTTCTTGGTCCCGTTACCCCTCTCCCATTACCCTTTGGTTACTGTCAGTTTGTTCATTACTTCCATGTCTCCAGTTCTATTTTGCTAATTTATTTGTTTTGTTGATTAGGTTCAGCTTTTAGGTTAGATCATATGGTATTTGTCTTCTACTCCTTGGCTTATTTGCCTGAATATTTCAGCAATAATGTTATTGTTATGGTTTACTTTTTAAAATATATACTTTCTTTTGTTCATTTTTTAAATATTTTATTTGTTTATTTTTTAGATAGAGGGGAAGGGAGGGAGAAAGAGAGGAAGAGAAACATGGATGTGAGAGAGAAGCTTCAACAGATTGCCTCTGGGACTGAACCTGCAACTGAGTCATGTGCCCTGAGTGGGAATCAAACCGGTTGCCCAGCCAACTGAGTCACACTGGTCAGGGCACTTTCTCTTTTTTGATATCAAAAGTAGTAGTTGTCAGTATAAAATAAAAATTTGAAAATTATATTTCATAAATTTATCAGGGATTATAACTAGTTTTTTTACTTTCATGTGCATAATATGTGTTCAGTGTCTGTGTGTCTATTGTGCATGGATAAAATGTTTTCTTTTGAAATGAGAATACATTTAATCTATTCCTTACACATTATGAATATTTCCATTTGTATTATAGCAGATATACAATAATGTGTTTATAATGTTATATGTAATTTGAAGTACATATTTATAGATATGCAAATTTATGCACGATATGCAAAAATAAACATTTGTAGTAAATATATGCGTATTATTGATAAGTCATGAATATAAACTTATAATAATATTAATAATAATGAATACATGGATATGAAGGTGCATTGAATATGTAATGTAATATAAAATACAGGGTAGGGCAAAAGTAGGTTTACAGTAATGAGTATGTAAGACAGAGTTTATTCTTGTATTATTATTATTTATTATTCTTGTATTATTCGAGTTTATTCTTAGATTATTATTATTATTATTTACCATAGGAATGACTGTAAACATATTTTTGCCCCATCCTGTATAGTATAAAGGTAATGACTTATTTAAGCAACCCTTTATTCTTGGACCATTGATGTTACTTTTTGTTTTTCACATGACTTTCATGGATTTTATAATTTTCTAAATATGATTCTGTCAAAACATAAGATAATATTTAATTTTTTTAAATTTTCTCTGCAATGGCACTAGGTGAGAGTTCTTTTAAGATTTGTTACATTTATGTACAAATAAAATAATTTTAAAGTAGAAAGAAAAAGTATATTGTATATTTAATTACAATCTGTTGACAGATTTGAAAGATTTTTCACAGTTTATTTATGTTTTTTCTTTATACATTTTCATTTGCACACTTTTGTATGGTCTTGTGATTTTTAAAAAATTTATAGGATATATAATATATATTAAGAGCTTCAAATGTGTCATATTGCAGCATACATTTTCTCAATTTTCACTTTGTTTTGTTTTTTTTTGAAAAAGTAATATTTAATTTCTAGGGACTACAAATTATCAATTGTTAGTTTTATTATTTTTATTTGCTTTTTATGCTCACCAAAGCCTTACATTAAAAGTAGAAAACTCTACTTCATATTTTGTTTCAGTTCATTTGCCCATATTTTAAATATTACTGATACATGATGGCACCAATTATCAGTACTTTTATTTGCAAGATACAGAGAAATGGCTAAGTTTTCTTATTAGATAATAACTACCTTGCATGTTGTTCTATTCCTTTTTTGAAGCAGTCAGTCAGTTATCAAGCAGTTTTGAAAAGTTCCAATCCCTTTCCACTTAATAGGCAAAAGAAATTAAATACCAATTCTCACCTCTGTGCCCAGTGAAAGGTGAGATTATTATTAATGCCTTTCATTACTGTGATAAACTTGTTATTATTCATGAATAAATTTTACCATCCATAGATTAATTAAAGTCTGTACATTACATTAAGGTACACTTTGGTTTTGTACAGTTCTATGGGTTTCGACAAACATATTATACCATCTATCCAACCCTGTAGCATCATAGAGAGTAATTTCATTGCCTTACAAATTTTCTGGGTGAACCTATTTATCTCTTCCTCCCTCTTCCTAAACCATTGGTAAACACTGATATTTTTACTGTTGCTATAATTTTGCTTTTTCATAATATCATATACTTGGAATCATATAGTATGTAGATTTTTCAAACTGATGTGTTTCACTTAACAATGTTCATTTATTGTTTTCTCCATGGTTTTCTTTTTTGTTTGTTTTTGTGGCTTGAGTGTTCATTTCTTTTCTTTTTTTTTTAGATTTTAGTAGCTTTTATTAGTATTTTTCTCATGTATTATACTTTATTTTTTATTCTTTTTCAAGTAGTTTTCTGTCTTTTACCCTCACTCTTCCCCACCAACCCAGCCCTCTTCACCTCCCTCCCCCCTCTCTACCTCCCCTTGTTGTTGTCCGTATGTCCTTTATAATTGTTCCTGTAAATCCTTCCCCCTTTTCTCCCTTTATCCCCTCCCCTCTCCCTTCTGATCACTGTCAGCCTGTTCTCAATTTCAATGTCTTTGGTTATACTTTGCTTGCTTGTTCTATGCAGCAGAAAGCGACAGTGTGGATGGAACTGGAGAGCATTATGTTAAGTGAAATAAGCCAGGCAATAAAAGACAAATACCATATGATCTCACCATTTCTTTTTCAATGAATAACAGTTTCTGCTGCTCTATATCCGTGCCATTTAGACTATGGTAAAGCTGAAGTTGGTTAAGTTCTTACAAAATAGTTTGCCTTGATGTCAAGAATCTGTGAACAGAAGGCTCTGAGCATATTTCAAAATGGCTTCTCCCCCAAGGTCTCCTAGTTGGAAAAACAAAAATATTTTCTCTAATCTTCATCTTGACAACTGGGTGGGGATCCTGAAACTAAAAATCACAAAAGTGTGCCCCTCCTCAACAATGCTAAACCCCAGAAGATTTTGTTTCTCAAGTTAGTTCAGGCTCAATCACTGACAATTCATCAGTTGACCTTTAGTATAAAGCTTTTAAATGTATAAGTATTAAATTGTGTTTGCTTTAAGTTTTAAAGTATTTAATTCTTAAAGTTCTCCTTTAATACTCAGAAGGTCAGCAATAAAAGAATTAGGAAATATCACCAAGAACAAAGATGTGTCATTTGATTCCAAGGCTAAGATCATCCACACTGTCATATTCCCCATTACTATGTATGGTTGTGACAGTTGGATGTGAAGAAGGCTAATAGAAAACAAAATGATTCTTTTGAAATACAGTGTTGGAGACCTCTACGGATACCCTGGACCACAAGTAACATGAACAAGAGCGGGTTCTAGAGGAAATTAATCCTTAAATATTGCAGCAGAAAAAAATGATAAAACTGAAGCTGTCCTACTTAAGGCACATCATGAGAAGGCAAGTTCTTGGAAAAGACAATGCTGGGAAAACAGATAGTGGCAGGAAAAGAGGGATAGGAAATAAGAGATGGATTGACTACATAAAAGAAGCCAAAAACATGAATCTACAGGGGGTGAACAGGGTTCTTGAAGACAGGACATTGTAGACAGCACTCATTTACAGGACCGCCAGGGTTTGAAGTCAACGCGACAGCACATAACACAAACACCTTTGTGTGTTCCTACCATGCTCTAGCAATGACTGCTGTTTCCAGGAAGCTGTGATTCTGTGTGTGTGTGTATCATTTTGGGGTAGTAGTAGCTTGCTTTGTGACCTCTGATAGACCCAAAAAAGGTTGTCAGTTTCTATTTGTACATTTTTTCTTTTAAAAATGATATAACATTGATTTATAATATTGTATAAATTTCAGGTATACAAGACTACAATTTCACATCTGTATTGTACAACTTTTTTCTTGTCAGGATGAGAGTGATTAACTTCCAAGCTCTTTGCATATCAGACCTTCAGAGCTTCACAATTCCTGTCTGGTGTAGTATTGTGTCATGGCAAATATTTTAAGGAAAAATTAACTATGTCCTTGAATCAGGCCACCATTCCTTTTGTTTCCTGAACACTGAAAGACTTTTGAAATATTACTGTCATTGTCAAATCTATTGGCCTAATAGTTCAGACTTCTCTGCAACCCCAGAATTCAGCAAACAACCATTGTGAAAATGTGGCTGTGTGTTTGAGGCCCTTTAATCTTTTAATTTGTAACTCTAACCCCACAGGATCACTGAGAACTTTCCTCATTTTTCTTTCAGAGGACAAATTTCTACTGACTGTCAAAACATCTACTGAGAATGAGCAAATATCCCCAGGAAAAAATGTCTGTTGATCACCAAAATACTTCTGCATAGTTTGGTTCATTCTAGAAATTTGATTCATGTAGTTCTTATTACTTTCTAACACCTTTACAACATATATCTTTTGCAATTTTTCTAGCTTTTAAAAATCCTATTACAACAGGATTTTTGATTTGCCATGGCCCATTATATCTTAAATAAATAGTTGTTTCTTTTTTGCCCATTTTTAAGTGATATCATGCTATCATTATCATGAAAATATTAATAGCTAACATATATTGAGCAATTACTATGCGTAATTTATGCCATTTTTAAAAAAACTATTTTCACTGGATATAATAGATAAGTTTGGCATTTATTTATTTTCTGGTTTCATTGAGAAGTAATTATCATACTGTAGTAAATAAGTTTAAAATGTGTAGCACGATAGTTCAATTTACATATTTTGTTAAATATTTATCACAATAGATTTAGCTGACATCTGTCATCTCAGAATGAATAAAAAGAAAAGAATACTTGTTATAGGAATACTTTGAATTCATGGTCTTTAGAACATTTCTCTATATTATACAACAGTATTAGTTATAGTCATCATGTTATATTTTATAGCCTTAGTACTTATTTTATAACTGGAAGTTTATACCTTTTGACTACCTCCCTCTCATTCCTCTCTCCCCAAACCTCCACATTTGGCCTCACTTTCTATGAGTTAAGATCTTTTTTGTTTTTGTTTTAGATTCCACATATAAATGGGATTGTACCGTATTTCTCTCTCTGATTTATTTTAATTAGCATAATAAATTTAAAGTTCATAAGTCCATACATGTTGTTGTAAATGGTAGGATTTCCCATCTTGGGAGCTAAATAATATTCCATTGCATAAATATATACCAAAACTTCTTTATTCATTTATTTCTCAGTTGTTGTTTTCATGTCTTGGCTATTGTAAATAATGCTGCGATGACAAGGGTACAGATATTTTTCATGTTAGTGTTTTTGTTTTCTTTATTTATATTCTCAGAAGTGAAATTAATAGATCACATGGTAGTTCTATTTTTAACTTTTTGAGAATTCTTCATACTGTTTTACATAGTGGTTCTACCAATTTACATTCCCACCAACAGGCACAAACTTTTGGAGAAAAGATAAGAAATATTTAATTGAACACATAAATAGAAGAAATTTAAATAGTTTATCCAATGTTTAAATAAGAATCAATATCATATTACTCAAAATGTCTAACTTGATATAGCAGATTGTTAATGTAATACCCCCCCCAAAATGTGTTATTTCCATTATCTATGATAATAATGAATTGTCTATCCACCTGACTCAACTATTGTTGATCTTCTTGTACATAACTTTGAATGGCCCTTTAAGATCTAATAAACAGAATGTAAGGGTGAACTAATTATTGAACTGTTGGGGTTCTTGTTTAAAATGAAATTGCTTGCTTTGGACATCCTATAGACTAAATGGCCAACATGATAGTGATCCCTGATAAACCAAGCAAGGGGAGGATACTACCCTCCCCAGTATCTCCCATGAATGATCATATGGAACAGAACCATTTATTAGCTCTGACCACCCACCTCCTAACTTCTACATGAGAGTGAATAAATATTGTGTCTTGTCTAAGCCAGAATCTCTTTGTATAGCATTTTAGCCTATATGCTAAAATACACAATAGGAAGATGGAAGCATAGGTAGATATACTTTGCCTCCTAGCACAACCAAAAGAAAAGACAACAACAAATTTAAAAATAAAATATAGCCAGAACTTCCAGAAAATTGAACTGTAAGGAAGTCCAATGACCAAAGAGTTAGAGAAGAAACATTCATTCAGCCTGGTAGGAGGGGTGGAGACAGGCAGTCAGGGTGGAGAGGACATGTTGCAAGGTGGCAGCTAGAGGACCAGGTGGTCTCACATTTGCATGTGGATAACTGGGAAGAACAACTGGGGAGTGAGACAGACCATGCAACCCAAGGTTCTGGTACAGGGAAATGAAGCCTCAAAACCTCTGGCTGTAAAAACCAGTGGGGGTTGCAGTGGCAAGAGAAAATCTCAGCCTCACAGGAGAGTAGATTGGAGAGCCTCACAGGGTCCTAGTATGTGCAAAAACCCACCGACCCAGGAATCAACACCAGAAGGGTCTGATTATGGGTAGCAGAGGAAGTGACTAAAAGTGGACCAAGTGCTGTTCCCTCTCGGATCCCTCCCTCATATACAGTGCCACAATGCAGTGATTTGGGTTGTCCCACTCTGGCAAATACCTTAGGCTCCACCCCTTACAATGTAACAATTGTGCCAAGACAAAAAATATGTCCCTAATGAAAGAACAAATCAAAACTCCAGAAAAAATACAACTAAGCAACAAAGAGATAGTCAGCGTATCAGATGCACCATTCAAAACTCTGGTAATCAGGATTCTCACAGAAATGGTTGAGTATGGTCCCAAAATAGAGGAAGAAGTGAAGGCTATGCAAAGTGAAATAAAGGAAAAGGTTCACAAAAAGAGTGAAGGGAATGAAACTAGGACTCATATCAATGATTTAGACCAGAAGGAAGAAATAAATATTCAAGTGGAACAGAATGAAGAAAAAAGAATTCCAAAAACAAGGAGAGGTTTAGGAACCTCTGGTACAACTTTAAACATTCCAACATCAGAATCACAGGGATGCCAGAAGAAGAAGAGATAGAGCAAGAAATTGAAAACTTATTTGAACAAATAATGAGGGAGAATTTCCCCAGTCTGGTGAAGGAAATGGACTTCCAATAGTCCAGGAAGCTCAGAGAGTCCCAAAGAAGTTGGACCCAAGGAAGCACACACCAAGACACATCATAATTACATTACCCAAGCAGCAAGACAAAAGGAGACAGTCATTTACAAAGGAATTCCCAGACTATCTGCTGATTTCCCCAAATCAGCAGGCAGGAAGGAGCTGGAAAGAAATATCCCAAGTCATGAAAGGCAAGGACCTCCATCCAAGATTGCTCTATCCAGCAAAGCTTTCATTTAGAATGGAAGGGCTGATCAAGTGCTTTCCAGATAAGGTCAAGTTAAAGGAGTTCATCATCACCAAGCCCTTATTATATGAAATGTTAGAGGGACTTATCTAAGAGAAAAGATGATCAAAACTATGAACAGTAAAAAACAACAAACTTACTACTATCAACAACTGAACCTAAAGACAAAAACAAAAACAAACTAAGCAAACAGCTAGAATAGGAACAGAATTACAGAAATGGAGATCACCTGGAGAATTATCAGCAGGGAAGTGCAGAAGTGAGAATGGGGGAAAAGGTACAGGGCATAAGAAGCATAAATGGTAAGTACAAAATAGACAGTGGGAGGTTAAGAATAGTATAGGAAATAGAGAAGCCAAAGAACTTATATGTACAACCCATGGACCTGAACTAACTGGGGAGGTGGTGAGAGAGGGTTGCAGGGCAGAGGGGATAAGGGGGGGAATGGGACAACTCTAATAGCATATTGAACAAAATATATTTAAAACAAATAAAGAAAAGAAAATACACAATACAGATGGTATCTGTACAGAAAGATGTCTCCATTAACAAAGATAGGTAATAGAGAAAGCAGAGAAGGTACTATGTGGTAAGAGGAGGGATAAAGACATGGAACCAACACTTCAGTTTTGAGGATTAGATTTTAAGTACAGGCTACAAATTCAAGTAAAATAACTACCAAATGATTAATGAAAATTAAATAATTATGGGAAAAATGGAAAATGGTGTAAAATACATAAGAGGCAGCCAAATTTAATAGGCATTAATTCTATGTTTATCTACACAGTTTAAGTTTTAATAATTAATTGTATTGAGGCCAAGTTTTATAGCTTGAGAAATTACTAGCAAAAGGAAAAATTGTAATCAGTTTTTTCAAGTAATTAAAAACATAATATTATAGCTCTGGCTGGTGTGGCTCAGTGGATTGAGCACTGGACTGTGAAGCAAAGGGTCTTTGGTTTGATTTCCAGTCAGGGCACATGCCTGGGTTGCAGACCACATTCCCAGTAGGTAATGAGTGAGATGCAATCACACATTGATGTTTCTCTCCCTCTCTTTCTCCCTCCTTTCCTCTCTCTCTAAAAATAAATAAAATGTTTAAAAAATTAAAACAAAAACATAATATTGTATATTATTTTTATTTTGTCTTTTTTTGTTCATCAGTTTCTTTGGTCTTCTTGAATCAAAGGGGAACTTTTTGAAATGCCTTGGCCTTGTGATGACTATATTTTAAAACAGATAAGTAAGTATTTTATTGTATATGAGAAGTAAAGGATTTATTTTTATACTCATGATAACTGATTAATCTTATTATTTTATGAATATTTGCCATCAAGGCATAATGTAACAGAAATATTAATTATTCTATCTCTATTTAGACTGTGTAAGTATTTATCTCTTTGTCTAACACATATATTTGAAAATATGAAGTTTTCTGAAATGCGAACTCAAAAATATGTGCCAAATTTATGCTATTATTAAAATTGTCTCACTTCAAAATAGAAATAGAGTACATTTTTCCTATAGTTATTATTTAAAAATTGTTCATTTCGTTGCTGAAAAAGTCATTGAGAAATTAGAGACTAATGTCATTCCATAGCACTGATGAGCGGAATGAATCCCCTGAGAATCACCTCATGGGCCTGAGGTGCAACTGTTTAAAAAAGTGGTCTGCAAGACAAAAGCTTTATCATTATCTGTTTAAATAGAGCTGTACTTTATTGGAAAATACTATTCAATATATATACCAAATGTTAATACATGTCTAATATTAAACATCTGGATTGTCTATATTAGTGTAAATGGGTTAGAAAATGAGAAAAATAAGTGAATACCTTGAGGCAATAATTATCTTTTTATTAATTACATGCTCTTGGTGGTAAAAAAAAAAATCTCACTCTCACTTTTTATCAACCCTAATAAAAATTCAGTTATCAGAATACTATTTTTTAAGAGTTCACCCAATTAATTATGCCTGGAGGGAACACTAGAGCAGTACTATAATTGGGACAGCTCTTCTCCGGAGAATGCAGGTTTGGGGCTCAGATCCTTGTAATGACTTTTGCCTCAGGCACTGGACCCTCACTCCTCTAGGAAATATTTATGGAAACCTCGAGAGAAAGAGAGAGTGGCATGGTTATAGAGGTCAACAGCAGACCAGGAGTAGCTCATATATTATCGTTAAGATTTATGCTAACTTAAAATATCCTAGCATTTTTTAAAAATATGTCAACTAATTTCTTTAAAACTAAATAGAAAAATTTCCCCAACTTTCTACATGTTTTCTCAACCTTTGCCAGCACCTTAATGTTCACACTATAGAAATGATAATGTTTGTAGCTGAAAGGAACCTAACAGGTCACATCATATTAATTTCCTTTTTCAAATTATATTGGCTTGAGTTACAAAGATGCAAAATAACATTTATTATAAGCTGTTTAAAGAATTTAGTGATAATTAATTGTTACCTTGTATATAGTGAAAAACTGAAGATGAAGAAATTAGTTGGGAGTTATGTATAATGATATTCTTTAGGTAGTGAAAAACTTCCACAACAAGAATACAATTTTAAGGAGAGATACTCAGCAATACATATTTTTAGTAATTTTTGCTGAAGAATAAGTATGAGAAAAATTGAGTGAACAAATAATTAATGTAAATTAAGATAAAATTTAGTATAAATATTTCTAAAGCAATAAATCAAAAATTATACAATATAAATCAATAAGGATTTAAATAATTCAACATTAAGAACATATGTCCACAAACTACTTAGTACTATTAATAGTTACTTGCCAAGGAGAAAGAAGACCTAGTAGGCATCAGTCTCTTTGAAGTCGTTCAGTTTTCCACAAATTGTACAGATAAAAATAAAATCTTAGAAAATATATGTATGGCATAGACTATGATGATGGTGTCACAAGTGTGTACATATATTCTAACTCATCAAGTTTTATACATTAAATACTTAGATTTTTATGTCAATTATGGTCTCAATTTTTTTTAAACCTCGTGGTGATTGAAACAGTTAATCCCTTCTATAACATATGTCGCATACTACTTTATTCCCTGATAAAAGGTTATTGAGAATCACAAAAAAAGGAATTGTATTTGAACTTGATGTAAATATTTTCTTCTACATAGCCCAATTTTTTAACAGTTTGAGTGTCCTACACGTTATGAAATGCCATTTCTACATGTCTTCATGCATGAACACATTTTAGTATTTATCTTAACAAGCTGAAGTTTCAACAGAATAGTGAGCAAATAATTCATTAAATGTTATTTTAAACAAATGGTACATCCTGGAAAATAACATTTATTGAAGTATTAGATTATCACCACTACTTTAAATTTAGTTTTATATAAATTCTCAGGCTTTTCATAATTTTCTCCTTTGGTAAATTAGAACATTTAACAACACAAAAATGTGTCTATGAAACATAATAAAATCAATATCAAAGTGCTTTTATAAACAGAACATTATAAAATACTTTTCAGCCCTGGCTGGTGTGGCTCAGTGTATTGAGTAGCAGGTCTGTGAACCAAAGGGTCACTGGTTCGATTCCCAGTCTAGGGCACATGCCTGGGTTGCTGGTCAGGTCCCCAGCAGGGGGTGCATGAGAGGCAACTTACATATTGATGTTTCTCTCTCTCTCTTTCTCCCTCCCTTCCTCTCTCTACAAATAAATAAATAAAATACTATTTTGTTATTTAAAAAAAGTACTTTTCGGACAAAAAAGGTAGTATATGGACATATAAATATAGTAATCTCCAAAAATATATTCTAAGAAATAATTGGACATAGACAAATCAAAAGTTATTTCTAAGGCTAAATCTTAGGCTGATACTTTATTTGAAAGAATGAAAAAAGTCACTTCATTTTGATTTATAACAAGTAAATTTTCATATTGTAATATCAGTACTAGATTTTTGTTCAAGTAATTATTGATTACTGAAATGTATTTTTATTACCTAAGAATATTTTATAGTTTTATTCATATATTTCTTTTAAGAAATTAATTATTCTAAATCCTTATGGCAATATAGCTAAAATTATTATTATTACATACAGTTGGTTAGATATCATTGCTACTAGAAAAGTTATGCAATATAGCTAGTAATTTAAAAAATTACATGTAACCTTACTGTAACACACAGTCTTAACAATCGTGAATTGTAAGTGAAATTTGTCGTAGATATGTATGTACACATGTCTATTTCAAATTGATTATTCTTTGCATTTAATCTTATAGGAATTTCTCGGTTAATGTAATATCACAAATATAACCATGCTTAAAAATATCCTTGCACACTGTTATTTTAACATTTGTTTAGTAAACAGTAAAATTTAGTCAAATCTTTTTTATTCTTATATTATTTTGTTTTCACTATTATTAAAAAGTAAAAGTACCACAGCTAAACCATGACTTTTTACATTCACAGCTGTTTTCCTAGGATGTCAATCTTAAGGATTCCAGCTGATAGGGCAGAATTATGATATTTTTATGGAGTGTGCATGTGTATGTGTGAGGGAAAAAAGAGAGGGGGTGGGAAGAAGGGAGGGAGGGAGGGAGAGAAGAAGACAAAGACAGAGAGAGAGACATATATTGACTATTTTACTTGAGTTCACAATTATTTATTTAAAATATTTTTTCTTTATCAACTTATCATAGGGCTGAGTCATCAGCCCTATATAAATTTTGTGAAAATATAATTATTCCTTAAGGGAAAATGATGGATTTGTGGGTCGACAGAATACATGTTTTTTAAAGTATATTTTAGGCATTTGTGTTTTTGGCAGTTTTTCAAAATGTATCTTGTGTTGGAATTATTTTTCTCTGAAAAGAAAAGTAGACCTGTTGCCATAGAAACTTCCTTTTTAATTAAGTGAATTAAAGTGTACTGACTTTGCAATCTTATGAGTAATTATAGGATTAACATGGTAATTCTTTTAAAACAAAGAATTGATATTTATTGTGCTTCTTATATGAGATATTCTGGCCCATTATCTGTATCTTAATAAACATATGATGATATACTACTGCACTTTAAAAGGAAAAGATGACAGTTTTGCAGGTTAATTCTGTTGCTAAAAATCATGTGAGGGGTTACAATGTTATGTAATTGTTGTATTTATTTATAATTATTGTTCTGTAGTTGGGATTCTTTTATACTTTAGAAATGAAGCTTTATACTTTTCCATATGTAAAACAGAATCCTTCTTACAGTCATGCACCACATAACCATATGGACTTTATACATGGCAGTGTTGCTGTAAGATGACAATAGAGGTTAAAAATTTTCAACACCTGGCAAACTGGTAGTAGTGATAACATGATGGCCCAATGAAATACTCACATGATTCGTAGTGATGTTGGCATACAGAAATCTACTGTGCTGCCAGTCATGTAAAAGTGTAACACATTAAATTATATACAGTACATAATATGTGATAAAGATAATCAATGACTATTACTGGTTTATGTATTTACCACACTATATTTTCAATCATTATTTTAAGGTGTATTATTTTTCTCATTAAAAATAACTTTGCTATAAAACAGTGTGGTGTATTACATGGGCAGCAGCCTCATACATGCCAGGGTTCACCACATCTCTTGTCGCATAAGTTTCCCTTGTGCTTGATTTAATCTGTTGTTTTGTCCATCATGATTTCTAAACATGGGGAAACTTCTATTTGGATTGAACACCAGACACAGAAGTGTATTCATATCAGCAACATGACGACCATGACCGAAGCAAAATGTTTGCATGCGATGTTGAAAGAAAATCCTGGACCCAACCATGATGCTCAAAGTACCACTATCTCGGAATAATTTAAACAATTATAGAATTGTTGTTTATTACACAATATGACAAATGAATGGTGAGCCTGTGAGTAATGATATGAGGGCTGGTGAATAATTGTTAGAAATTCTAGGTATGTTGATTATGGAAGAATATTACTTTCCAGAGCAAATATTCAATATAGGTAAAATCTTCCCATTTTGGAAACAGATTAATCCATAAGGAAGTCAAGACAATGCCAGGTTTCAAGGCTTTAAAGGACAGGATAACAATCTTGCCTGTGGCCAAAATTAAAATCTACTAATGAAAATCCTTTCTGATGTGTCTCAGTAAGAACCCCAGGGCCTTCAAACATATCACTAAGCACCACTGCCAGTGTACAACAGGGGCGATGAGACATTATGATTGACCCAGCTCCTCTTCCAAGAGTCCCTTAAAATTTGTATGCCAGTGAAATGGAGAAGTACTATTTAAAGAATAACATGCTTTTAAAGATTTTTCCTATTGTTGACAATGTTCTTTAAAATTCTCCTTTTATGATGTTTTTAGCCCAACATCTAAGCAGTATTCTTACTCCAAATACCACCTCTTTGATTCAACAAATGAATCAAGGAGTTATAGCAACTTTTAAGGCTTCCTACCTGAGGAAGACCATAGCCCCCAAAAGCACTGAAAAGATGCTGATGCAATAATGGAAGGATTATGACATCGGTGACTGCATCAAAAACTCTGCTTGGGCTTGTGGTGATGTCACAGAATTCACAGAATTTTCCAAAGATGAGGAGGTTGTAAAAATCAGCAAGGCTGAGGTTGAGAGAGCAAACAACACTAACTTGGGTATAGATCAAGATAACCTTGAATAGTTCCTGCAGATGGTTCCTGAGAAATTGAACAATGAAGATTGTTGGAAATGGGACAGAAACACATAGCTGAGCAATAGGCAAGAGAAGAGGAAACAGCAGAAAAAGAAAAAGAAGAACCCTCAAAAAATTCACAGTGAAGGAACAAGCAGACACTTTTTCAGACCTCAACAAACTTCTCAAGAAGTTCAAAAAATGGACCCCAACACTGAAAGATATCACTAACCAAGAGGCACATTCATAGAACATTATATTTTTTCAAGCAAATCTATGATGAGTAAAAGAAACAAACAAACAAACCAACAAACCACCATGGACATATTCCTGAAAACAGTGAGATCTTCCCAAGGACCTTCAGGCAGGTCCTTCAGGAGGTGTTCCAGGAGAAGACGTTATCACAAGAGATGACAACTCCATGCCTGTTATTGTCCTTGAAGATCTTTCAGCAGGACAAATGTGGAGTTGAAAAGCAGTGATACTGAGGGTCATGACCCTATGTAGGGTTAGGCTAATGTGTGTGTTTGTGTCTCCGTTTTTAACAAAAAAAAAAGTTCAAAAAATATAAAAATTAGTTTTTTTCAAAATAGAAAATTTGAGAAAATAAGGATATAAGTAAAAAATATTTTTGTTAAATATTTGTAACAAAAATATTTTTATATGCATGATGTGTTTGTGTTTTAAGCTAAGCAGTATTACAAAAGAGTCAAAAAGTTTATAAAGTAAAAAAGTTATTATAAGCTCAAGCTAATTTATTATTAAAAACAGAAATTTAAAAAGATAAATTTAGTGTAGCCTAAGCATACACTAATAGTGTATGCTTAATTTAGTGTAGCCTAAGTATACACTAAGCATACACTAATCATACACTAAGTGTACCATAATATCCTTGGCCTTCACATTCACTCACCACTCACTCACTGACTCACCAAGAGCAACTTCTAGTCCTACATGTTCCGTTTATGGTAGGTACCCTATGTTGTACCGCTATTTATCTTGTACACTGATTTTTACTGTACCTTTTCCATTTTTAGATATGTTTAAATACATGAATACTTACCATTGTATTACAATTACCTACAGTATTTAGTACAGTAATGTGTTGCACAGGTTTGTAACATAGTACAATTGGTTACACCAATAGGTTAGGTGTGTACTAGGCTATACAATCTAGGTTTGAATAAAGAAACTTTATTATATTTGCACAACCACAATATCATATAACAATGCATTTCTCAGAATATATCTCTGTTGTTAAGTAATGCATGACTATATATTTTCTCTGAAATTTGAATATTCATACAATCCCATTAGAAGAAAGTCTTTTATCCAATTATTCATTATTTATTTGGATGTTATTGAAACACTCTACTATGCTTTCAAATATTAGAATGGAAACAAGAACATTAAGTGAATGGAGCAGCAGAAAATTGAACTTGTTTTGTGCTTCTAGCTCAGCAAAATGTAACACACACACAAAGGCCATTAGGGAGATGTTGACTATCAGGAATAAATTAGCATTTATACCTACTTCTAAGGATATTCCATCGATTGGCAAATCAACCAATGAGGACTTTTTAGCATCAACATTTTTTTCAGTAACAAGATCCCTAGACGTTTTTAAGCTATAGATTTGAAAGAAAGAACCATGAAATTTTATGAAGCAGAAAGAGCACTAAATCACTTGTAATGAAGCTAAAGTCATTCCAACTATGTTCTATATGAACCATAGTTGGAATGAATAATAGAATACCTATTTATTTATTAGAGAGGGATGAATAGGTGTGGGACTCAGCTCATGCAATTTTTACAGTAATTAACATATTAAATAGGAAATCTAACATCTGTCGTTATGATGATATGATATAGTAAAGTTTAAACATTTTACCTTGTTTATGCAAATATTATCATTTAAATTTTTCTGTTTGTGTATAGATACATCTTAAATCTTTTTTATTTCAATATAATTTTTTCTCTTCAATAAATAGTTATAATGATTTACTAAAGTTCACAATAGTAGTTAAAAGCTATTGTTGCCGTATCTATTTAGTCACCAGTTCTTCCAAAGTTAAAGATAATTCTTAAAAATCCATGACAATATTATGTAATCAAATATATTTTGTCAATTTATTAATTAAGTGTTGTTATGAATTAAATTAATTATTCATGTCTGAAGTGTCACTGTGGAATGGCAGAAATCACAATTTAATTTTTAATTGATATTTATTTTTAAAATGATATAAAGTAGGATATCCTGTGCATTCAAAATTTTTCTTACAAAACATCACCAATATTCATTTACATTTCTATATCTGAATGTACAAAAAATTTATCTATAGTTACTTGTCAAATAGGTCATACTAATATTAAATGAATTTAAGACATGTCACTCTCCAAATAATACTGCAGAAAGTTCTGCATGACTGTAAGTATACATAATATGTTTGAGTGAATGCTAGTGTGTGTGTGTGTGTGTGTGTATATATATAGAATACCTTAGCCTTAAAAATGCAGAACCATAAAATATATTTTAAAACAAATGGAAGTGTAAAAGTAGCAATTTTAGATCTGAGAGTCAAAGAAAATATTATCACAATCTGTGCTACATGTCCTCCAGACACAGCATCATCATCCAAATGGAGTGTATTTTCATTCTTTTTCCAATAACTCCTTAAACACCATTATTCTAATACCACATGGTTACATTTTATAAACATATGTTTTTAATTTTACCTTATTTAAAAAGTATAAATCCACCCTTGACCATTTCAACACAGTATATCTGTCCTAGAAGAAATTGATTTTTAAATTGATTTTCAAAATAATAAAATAGAAACAATGTAAGCATCAACTTCCAAAATCTAGAATGTATTTATTGTCATATTACACTGGTAGGGGGATAAAAATGTACTTCAGCATGCTATAATACTTCTACCTATGTAACATTTTGTTTTATTAAATATTTTTATGTTGACTCAATCTAAATTAATTCTAGACAAATGCTAAGCATTTTATTTTGACTTCTAAATAAAAAATGTTAATCCATTTTCATTATATTTTCATAAATCAATAAGAAAATCCAAAATATTCAGAACATATTTAGCAATATGAAAGCATGACATGCAACAATATTTGACTTTTGTAGGCTATTGAATTGAAAGTAACCCAATTTCTGTTACATATATATACATGTACACATAGAAACACACACATAAAGAATATTTATATTTGTACATATATATTTACCTCAATATGTGCAAAAATACTTTTTATCTTTCATAATTTAAAATATAAGGCAAAATACCGGTAATTTAACAATTTAGTTCTTATTATATCTCTTGTTTTTCAATACTTTTTCTTGCCCTCAAATCCTAAATGCTTGAATAGTTTTGCAACTCTAACAACATAGCAACCGAGTACTTAAGGGTTGTCTTCTTTTAAACTAATATGGCAAAACCAAGTGAAAAATGTTCATGATGCTGAAGTATGAAGCAGTAAGAAACACCTCTTCTTATTCATATTATTTATATTTCTTAAACTCAATGCCAAATTTGAGGCAGATGTAAAGGCTTGAGCCTTTCCTTTGGTTAAACAAAAACATACTGATTTCAAAAAAGTTACTGTTCCTCACGAAGATTTTTAACAGTATCTGTCTTTGCTATGGAAAGATATACAGATCTGAGAAAATTTCCATCAGAAAATTGTTTCACATTTAATATCCCTGTTCTGACAATTTAATTAACTGTTAAAGACTCTCTGGTTAAAACCTGAATAAAATATAAGATTAAACATGTGCAATTATGCTTCTTTCTGAAATCATTTAAATTCCTATGCCATAAGTTAAAAGTTCATTTTTAACTCATGAATATATGTCAGCTTCTTGGAGACAATTCCAGAATACTTATCATTAAATTCACACAAAAAAATCTAATAATATATTTAAGCTAAAATTGGCATTATACATTTCTTATCACATGTGTGATAAGAATAGCATTTGGAATAGCATTGTTTGGAGTAGCATTTATCCTTTCTACATCCTTATCAGAAAGGTAGGAAAATGTTCGTGAGAACCTTCCATTTGTTCCAAACATGTAATTTTATGTTTCAAAATGCTAATAGAGTACACTTAGAAAAATAAATAAGAAACAATTTGCAACTTATATAGAAGTCAGATTTAAAACTTAGTAAGTAATCTGAAAATATATGAATAATTTAATTCCATAACTATTATGACAGAGTATCAAACAATTATTTGAAGCTTGTGCTACTACTATTTGAAAATAAATTTAGTCACTGGCCTAAGCTTCCTTTTCTTAAATTCATCTGACTTGAACAAAGGAGAATAACTTTTTTATAAAGATTTTATTAGAGGAGGGATGAATAGGTAGAATATAGAGAATGTTTAGGGCAGTGAAAGAGCTCTGTATGATACTATAATGAAGAATACATGTCATTATATATTTTTCCAAACCCATGGAATGTACAACACTACCAAGAGAAATTGCTACTGTAAACCATGGACTTTGAGGTATCATAGAATGTCAGTGTAGGTTCATCAATTGTAATGAGTGCACTGCCTTAGTGGAGGATGTTAATAATAAGGGAGGTTAAGCATGTGTATTAACAGGATGTATATGTGAAATCTCTGTACTTTCTCTCAATTTTGGTATGCACCTAAAACCACTCTAAAAGATTTAATGAGCAAAGTAAACTACCAAGAAAAATAGAGGCAGGCTCAGAGAGAGCAAGCTGACCACTCTAAGAAAGGAGGTATGAGGAAGTAGAAGGATCGAACAAAAAAGAATAAGAACTCATGGACATGGACAACAATGGGGTGATTGTGAGGGGAGGGACATGGTGGAGGTGGAAGAGAGTTTAAGGGGAATAAATGATAATGGCAAAATACAATAAAAATGAACTATTAAAATAAATAACTCAAAATGTTTCATTATGTAGTATAAAATATATGTAGTATATGTAGTATATGTATTTATAAACATAAATGTGTAATATAGTATAAAAAGATGTGAAGGAACAAGTATTAAAATATTAGTAATTGTATATGGAAACTGACATTATAGCATATACAAACTATATATTTATATATACACATAATGTGCATTTATAATGGATGCCTGTAACGTGTTTGTGAGTATATGCATACTTGTATATAATTTTCACATTTTATAATAAAAAATGACTAAAGTATATGTTTCTTTCTAGAAAGAAAACTACCAATGTTAATTAAAAGAAATAAATCCCTATAACCAGCTACCTTAAAAAAGTGAGAAATTATACACATGTATACATATATAGAAAACCAAGCTTAAGATACTTAATAGTTATTCAATAAATAAATATAATTTACCCCCCAAAGATTTTATTATAATGGGTAATTCCATTTATTGACAGGTTTATCTACTTTGCCTCCTACATCAGGATGTATGATTTGTCAGATCTCATGCTAGACTGTTATGTTAAAAACTACACATTATTTGTTATATTGAGAAATTCATTTACTATCCACAGCATATTTTTAGGTTACTATATATAGTTAGTAAATGTTTTATAAATATTCAAAATTTGTATTTTAAAGCTTTTTCTTTTTGATCTTGAAATATTTGTTTTTCAAAGAACAGTTTCAATTTCAATGATTTGATTAGACATAAATATTAAGACAACTCAAGTACATGCACTCACCATTTCAGGTATAGGTGTTTTGGCCACTTAAAAAGTTATAAGAATAGTATTTCATTATTTCACATTTTCTTTATTGATTAGGCTTTCTGAGTTGGTTTGTGAAATGATGAATATAAATACATTCTCATATGTTTCATCTCATTCTCCTCTATGGAAGACGCTAACAGGACTGCAGTGCAATAAGCTCATTAGAATCTGGTATTGACACTAAAGTACAGGTCACTGGATAATTACTAACATGATAATGTAGCATCATCATAATTGTAAATCCCTGAAGTATCTCCAATTATTCTGAATACAGTTAAGGAAATTCCTTGTTAATTAGCATAACCCTATATAGAATTATGTGAATGGTGGAGACTAGTGGGTTCCAAGTCTTGAAATCTTATTAGAACAAGTTTTCTTGCAAATGCAGAACACTAAATGTCCTTCTGGCTATGGTCTGTGGTGTAGAGTGCACCTGAACACTGGAAGACAGAATCTATCTTTGAAAAGAAACAAATACCCTTCCATAGGAATTGAGAGTACACAGCAGGCCTGAAACTCCGTTGCAGACAGGTCTGCATCATCTCATCTTTCCCTCTAAGTGGGGAGTGGTATGTTTGAATCTTTAGCTTGCTCCTTCCAGTGTGTCAGTTTGGTAACTGTGAAAACTTTTTATAAAGAGATACCTATCAAAAAATTCCCCAATACATATTTTCAATGAGGAGAAAAATACTTAGGAATGATTTATTAACCCATTGCCTTATAAGAGGATTTTTAGAAATATCATTGAAATAAGCATCAGGGAAGCAATTTATACATATGTTTAAATTAGTTTCCTCTTAGGGGGAATTTAAATTGCTCTAAATGTTTCAAAGTTATTCCTTGGCAAATTCAAGTTATTGATATTTTTAACTTGTATGTAAATGGACATCATTGTCATGTAGCTGTTTTAAAAGCAACCCTTGCTAGCTATCACAGAGACAAATATGTGTTGAAAAAATCAGGATGATTTATTTAAAATTCAAAATATTATTTATTCAAGAAGTCATTTTTCTATTTATTATATTTATTGCATTTAATTTTGGGGGAAATTGACAATTATTTAAGGACAAATGAAGCTTATATTTCTTTTTTTTAGAACTGTTAGGCATCTACATATTTTCTTTTTTAAAAGTTTATTGAAGTGACCCTGGTTAACAAAATTATGTAGAATTGTAGATGCACAACTCCACAAAACAACATCTGTACACAGTATTATGTGTTTATCATCCCAAGTCAAGTCTTAATGACCTCCTTTTAATATACAGATTTATATAATATAGTTATATCTTAGTTTTGCACTATATTATTATGTGTTTACATTACTGAGGAAATTATGTTCTAATGTGCAATAAGTAGTTTCTAGTTTCCTCTGGATCAAAAACATTTTGTAATTATAAAGGGAAAATGTATAGTTTGTCATCTATTAAAGAAATTCAATTAGTAATACAGACTAAAATATAAAATGAGATTCATTACAAGATGCAAATGAAAGAATTTCAAAGTGATGTCACTAAAACATTAAGAAATCTTATTCAGTCCTTAAATACTATTAGTTATTTCTTTATTTGGAAATTATAATCTCGTGCAGAGGAAAAAAAATATGACACTACAGTCATGTTTAAGCCACTGAAGAAATCAAGAGAAAGCAGAAACAAAACACTAAAGACCCTGGAACTCTGAATCACATCTCTTAATCTCTGGTTTTAGTCATGGGATGGATTTTCACTGCTGATATTGGCATATAAAACTCTTTTGGATAGACAACAAACTGAAAAAAAAATACACACAGGCTACTTGAAAGCACAGGAAAGCATGAAAAATCATATATTTAGTAGAAGGTAGTAAACATTTGAAAGGGAATGGTCTTGGGTTAGATTGGGTTTAATGCTTTCAGCCTAAGGAAAGCACTGACTAAACATGGTAGCTAGAACTCTGATATAAAACACAGAGTTTTGAAGTCCTGTAGAAACAGTGAACAGTTTTAGAAACCATAACCAGTGGAAATAGAGAAGAGCACAAAATGGTGAAAGTTAGAGTGACATTGTCCAGTTTTGTGTATTAACTCTGTGTAAATATCTGGATAACTTCCTAAATATGTAAGTGTGGGACAGAGAGAAGCCAAGCATCTCAGCTAAGTAGAAAGAAATGAGATTAATGAGATTTTAAGTGCTATCAAAGATACAGGTTCCCAGATAATATAGACCTTATAATTAGTTTACAGGAATTTTAAAATATTTTTATAACTAGGTTCAATAAAGAAATATGTTTATAATAAGTGAAAATATATTAATTATCAAAAGAGAAATGGAAACTATGGAAAAGAAGCAAATCAAAATTTTAGAACTAAAATATGTAATGATCAGTTACTAAAAAAGTGTTTCCCACATGCTGTATAATAGCTTATTCATCACAGAAGTACAGATGTGTTCTATTGCATTCAAGCTTCCATGATAATCACAAGTGTGCTAAAAGTGTGATACAGCACCTCAGTAATACCATTTGCCACTTGTGTTTCATGAATAAATCCTTTAAAATGAAGAACTTTATTGTGAATAATGGAAAATAAGGAATTGTCTGTTCTGAGACACTCCAAAGCTAGTTATATAAGTAATATAAGTATATACATATTCAGTTTTAATATACCCAGCTCTATTTGATATTCTGTATTGATTCTAAATGGAAATATTTATTTAGAGACACCAATTTGTTTCTGGGATTATACTAGCTTAGTTAAATATTGTATAATTTTAATCAAACTTTTTCTGAAACTGATTTGCATTTTCGGGTGATGGAGCAAGGACCTTAAAATTTTCAACACTTACATCATCAGACACCTCTTTGGTGAAGTGCCTTTTCGGGGGCACTCATTTAAAAATGAGGACCAGGCTATCTTCTTTAAAATGCTTCTGTACAGCAAAAGAAATGATAAAAAAATAAAAAGATAATCTGAAGAATGGTAGAAAACATTTGCCAACCATATATGTAGTAAAAGTTTAATATCCAAATATATATAACAACTCATAAAACTCAGTAACAAAAAAAATGCAATAAATTGGACTGGAGAACTAAATAGGCATTTTCCCAAATAAGGTATCCAAATGATACTTAATTGTTGCTAATCACTAAATAAGTGCCAAACAAAACCACAATATGTCACCTCACACTTGTTAGAATGGCTATCATTAATAAGACAAGAGATAACAAGTGTTGGCAATGATGTAGAGTAAAAGAACATTTGTACACTACTGGTGAGAATATAAACTGGTTCAGCCACTATGGAAAACCATATGGAGTTTCCTCAACAAATTAAAAATACAATTAACTACCGTGTAATTCAACAATTCTCTTTATCCTCAAATGTTCTTTATTCTCAAATGTTGTATATCCATCCTCAGATGTTGTATAAGAAAACCCCTGAGTTGATACCAACTGCTGGTATTCATGTCCTTTTATAAGCTCTTCCCCTTGAATATGGGTGGGATCTGAGATTTATTTCTAATCAGGAGATATGGCAAAGGTGATAGAAGGGCACTTCTATGATTATGCTAAATATGTACATTTCTGCATTGGTAATAGATTCACTATATTATAGACTTTCTCCTTTGCCAGTTTTGTGAAAGCAATTTGCTTTCTCTGAGAATGCACAGGGAGAGGTGCTATGGCAAACAAAACAAAACGTGGTGTCTCTCACAGCTGAGGGTATCTTCTAGGTGCAGAGGGCAGTGTACAGCCTAAAGTTAACAAGAAACTAGTACCCTCAGCCCTATAGCTGCAAGAAAATTAATCCTCATTGCAATTCAAGTGAGCTTGGAAGTAGATACTTTCCTAGTCAAGCTTGTAGATGAAAGGTTGATATCTTTTTTTTTTAGTTTTTTTCGATGCTAAACGGAAGACTGAGCCAATCCTGCGTAGACTGTTCATTCACAGAAACCGAGACAATAAATCCATTGTCTTAAGACATCACTAATGGTAATTTGTATGACAGAAATAGAAAACTAATACAAATGTTGTTTCCTACATATTTGTATTACTTATTTGTATTATATAGTATTTCCCCTAGTACTTTTTTACTGCCTGTGTATTTTACTCTTTTCTTTTCTACCTGTTTCTCTAAGCAAAATTAACTTTTCTTGGATTTAAATCAGGTTATTTCAATGAAATATTTTATTTTCATTAAATTTATTTCACAAAGATATTGGTGCATGATATTTATACTTCTAAAATAATTTTACTAACATGGTAACACAGCATGACTTCCTATCTTAATAACACCTCCACTCACCTGTACACATAGCTAACTTTCTGCTCTGCTGATCAGACTTCTAGAATAATCTAATTTTCTGCCTTGGTGAATAAGTGAACTAAACAAAATCTCTCCTTCACTGACAAGCTTAAAAAAGGAGCATTCCTGATGGAATACAATGAAAAGTGCAACTATTAACCAAGGGAGGTGGAAAACTAACTACATTTTCAGATTTATTCATTCTATTTTGTCACCTTTCATAACAATTATTTTAAAATGTGACAATGGAAGAAATGACTCAAATATACACCTTTTAATATCTTGTGTTAAAATCTATATAAAATAATTGAAACCTCAAAAGTTTGTTATTTTTTGAAGATGGAGGCATAGGTAAACATGGCACAACCAGAGCAAAACCAAAGCAAAAATTACAACTACAAAACAGCTATTACCCAAAATCATCAGAAAACTGAGTTGTACGGATGTCTGACAATCAAGGAATGAAAGAAGTCACATTCATCTAGATGGGTAGGATGGGCAGAGATGCGGGGACACATGGATACCAGATACATGGAGATGCAGAACAGGTAGTCCCACACTCACACCACCCAATCAGGGATTCCAGTGCCAGGAATAGAACTCCGCTTGATTTCTGGCTGTAAAAAAACAGTGGGGGTTGGGGCAGCAGAAGAAACTGTGAGATCCTCAGGTATCTCCTATTAAAGGACCCACAATATACTCAGGACTTAGGCAGATTCACTCCCTCGGGGGTTCAGCACTGAGGAGGCAGCTGAAAGGACAATAGTTGTTTGCATACAGGTAGAAACTGAAGTGTCTGGCATCAGGGTAAGTGCCAGGGGACAGCTTCCTCCCGGACAAAAGTCCAGGCAGGGGCCAGGCAGTGTCATTGTCTGCATTCTGAGCCCTCAACCACACAGGTCCACAGAGCAGCAACAATCTATTGGAGACTCCATCAACCTGGTTCACATGAGTTGCCCCACACTGGCAGTTACCTAAGGCTCTGCACCATCCAACTTAAAAGTGCACTTTTCTACAATAGGCCACACTATTAAAATAAGGAGTTAAAGCAGCTCTATTTAATATATAGAAACAAACACAGGAAGGCTGCCAAAATGAGGAGACAAAGAAATACACCCAAATGGAAGAACAGAGCAAGACTCCAGGAAAATAACTAAACAAAATGGAGATAAACAATCTATTAGATGCAGACTTCAAAGCACTGTTTATTAGGTGTTCAAGGAACTCCGTGGGTATTTCAACAGCATAAAAAATTGTCCCAGGAAGAAATGAAGGTTATACTAAGTAAAATAAAGTCTACAGAGAACCAACAGTGAAGTGGATGAAGCCAAGAATTGAATCAATGATTTGAAACATAAGAAATAAAGACACATTCAATCAGAACATCAAGAAGAAAAAACATTACCAAAAAATAAGGATAAGCTAAGCAGCCTCAGGGACAACTTCATATGTACTGAGATTCAAATCATAGAGGTGCCAGAAGGAAAAGAGAAAAAGCAAGAAATTAAAAATTTATTTGAAAAAAAAATAATGAAAGAAAACTTCTCTAATTTGGTAAAGGAAATAGACATGCAAGTCCAGGAAGCACAGAGAGTCCCAAACAAATTGAATGCAAAGAGTCCCACTCCAAGACACCTCATAATTAAAATGTCAGAAGTTAAAGATCTTTAAAAAGAGAATTTTAAATGCAGCAAGAGAAAAGCAGATAGGAATTACTTACAAAGGAGTTCTCATAAGAATGTCAGCTGATAGCTAGTGATGCTGAGCATCTTTTCACATGTCTCTAGACCCTCTGTATGTCCTCCTTGGAGAAGTATCTGTTCAAGTCTTTTGCCCATTTTTAATTGTTTTTTTTTGTCTTCCTGGAGTGGAGTCATGTGAGTTCTTTATATATTTTGGAGATCAAACCCTTGTCCAAGGTATCATTAGCAAATATTTTTCCCCAAAGGTTGGTTCTCTTTTCATTTTAATACTGTTTTCTTTAGCAATGCAGAAGCTTTTTAATTTGATGAGGCCCCATTTGTTTATTCTTTTCTTTATGCCCTTTGCTTTAGGGGACATATCAGTAAAGATGTTACTGTGTGGAATATCTGAGATGTTCCTGCCAATGGTTTCCTCTAGGACTTTTATGGTGTCATGACTTATATTTAAGTAATAGTACAATTTACAGTAGCCAAGTGCTGGAAGCAACCTAAGTGCCCATCAGCAAATGAATGGATCAAAAAACTGTGGTACATTTACACAATGGAATTCTATGCAGCAGAAAGAAAGAAGGAGCTCCTACCCTTTGCAACAGCATGGATGGAACTGGAGAGCATTATCCTAAGTGAAATAAGCCAGTTGGTAAGGGACTAATGCCATATGATCTTACTTTTAACAGGAACATAATCAATAAAAGAAAAAAGCAAACAAAGTATAACCAGAGATATTGAAACTAAGAACAATCTAACAATAATCAGAAAGGACAAGGAAGGGGACAATGGGGGAAAGGGTTTTCCGGTACTACTATAAAGGACACATGGACAAACCCAAGGGAGAGGGTGGAAGCAAGGGAGGGAGGAGGGTTTGGCTGGTGGTGGGGGGAGTGGTGCAGGGAAAATGCAGACAACTGTAATTGAACAATAAAATAATTTTAAAAAAATAAATAAAAGCACTTAACAAATTAACATAAATCTAACAAAAAAAGACTGTTAGCTGATTTCTCAAAAGAAACTTTTCAGGGTAGAAGGGACTGGCAAGAAGTATTCAAAGTGAGGAAAAGCAAGGATCTACAACCTAAGTTACTCTATCCAACAAAGCTATCATTTAGAATTGAAGGGCAGGTAAAGTGCTTCCCAGTCAAGGTAAAGCTAAAGGATTTCATCATCACCAAGCCAATATTATATGAAATGTTAAAGGGACTTATTTAAGAAAAAGATCAAACTATGAACCTTAAAATGTTAATACATTCACAGTTATCAACAATTGTATCTAAAAAAACTAAGTAAACAAGCAGAACAGAAACAGAATCCTATGCATGGAGATCATTTGGAGCATTATCAGTTGAGGGGGAGAAGGGAGAGAATAGGGAAAAGGGTGCAGGGATAGGATGCACAAATTGGTAGGTGCAGAATAGACAGGGGGATATTAACAGTATAGGAAATGAAGTAACCAAAGAAGTTACATGCCTGACTCATGGACATAAACTAAGGGAGATATTGCTGGAGGATGGGGGTTACAGAGTGGAGGAAAACAAAGGGGGGGGATTGGGACAATTCCCAATTATAGTAGCATAATCAATAAAATATGTTTTAAAATTTTGTCATGTTTATTCAGTGATTATAGTCAAAGTTTTTTTAAATTTTTAATCTAGAAAACATAGCACATGAAAGAGAATACAAGCTCATTATGCTATTTAATTTACACATATTTGTGTTCTATAGCTGTCTGTTAGGTCTAATTGATGGTATTGGTCAAGTCTTCGAATTTCTTGTTGCTCTATCAAGCATTGAAAGTGCAGTTTTGAGTTTCCATATATTACAGAGAGTATTTAGTTAGATTGTGTTTTTCTTATTCTGCTAATCTATGACTTTGGGGGGGGGTTAATTCATTTACATTTCTTATATTTACTTGTAAAATTTAGTCTGCTGTTTTTCTATTTGTTTTTTCACATGTCTGTCTTAGCTGGGTCTGCTATAACAACAAAAATGCAATTGAGTTGGTGGCTTGTAAACAACTAAGATTTAGTTTTCACAATCTGGAGCCTGAAAGTCCAAGATCTGGTAGCCAACATAACAAGTTCTTATGAAGGCCATCTTCTAGACTGCTGATTTCTCATTGTATCTTTACATGTTGGGTAGCAGAGAGAGAAAGCAAGCTTTTTTGTGACTCTTATAAGGGCTCCACTCTCATATTCTCATCTAATCTGAATTACCTCTCAAAGGCCTCAGCTCTTAATACCATAACATGAAGGGGTATGGTTTCAAAATAGGAATATTAGAAAAACACAAACATTTTACCTACAACTATATCTTATGTCTATATTTCTTCCTTAGTAATGAACTGTTACTATGTCTTTCCATGTTTAACAAATACTTATTTGTATGCAGTTTTAAACCCCTGTGTGTGTGTTTTATGTGTACATCTTAACAGAGCTAAACCATAGAGAGATTTTTCTAAACAGTAGAACCACAGCCTATTCAAGGAATTAGGAAAACGTTCAGGCTGGACTCATGATTCTTCTGTGCCTGCTATATTTCCAGTTTTCTGAAGAAATGAGTTTTAGTAACTAACCTTTACCTGTCCCATCATTTAATGTAGTTAACTTTTAAAAGGGTTATAGTCAAGGATTTGAGGAGGTTCATCTGCACTTGGTGATCATATATAATGCCATAAGAAGTAAGAGTTGGGAATTTTGATGGAGTTGATAGGTGTATTTTCAACATGAGATGGTATCTTCCAATATGAGTACTTGGAAGATACCATTCCAGAGAAAACACTGCAAGAGATTACATAGTGATTGAAGGAGTTGCCTAAGGAGCAACAGCTCTGTCAGGCCCTACACTTTTGAAACTCCACAGCATCAATGTCAGATAATGTGAATGAAGTAGCCTGCATACATTCCAGCCCACACTTTGAGACCTTCAACTGAGACTACAGACATTATAAAGTAAGAAGGACATGTCCTTACTCTGTCAAGTCAGAATTTCTAACTCACAAACTCATGACATAATGTGTTATTTTACACAACTATATTTTGGATTAAGATATTATACAGAATACCCATTGTTTTAATCATAAATCTAGAAGAAATATAATAAAACTATTTGTCAAATTGAAAACAGTATTAGAATAATATTGGTACTAAATTAGCAGTTAGGAGACATAGTTGTATTATGGTAACTATCACTAAGAACTTGTGACCTTGTACAAGTCATTTAAATTGGGGGATTTTACTATCTTCTGTGTTGTAAAATGAAGAAAATTAACTAAATGACAGCACAACTAATTCCTTGAACCCTTTTTTATAATGTCTTTTCTATTATGTGAAACATTAAAAACTTTTTCAAGGTTACCATTATACATAGCCAAATATGGAACAGAACACTGCAAAACAGGAATATTATTAGGGAAGAACATATGATTGCCAAAATGAAAAGTAAGTGATTTACAATTATGGCAAGTGCTAACTATATAGAACCACTTAGGTGAGTTAATTTTTAATTAAAGTCATAATTATATAACTAACTAGTTTCAGTTATAGAGAACCCAAAGGCCATGCCTATGTCCAGATCACTAGAGAGAATGAGCATTTTAATACTCTTAAGATTATTCAGAAGATGTAGATTACTGCTAGGTTACCTCCTTTATATGATTCATGCAAAGAAAGAACACTAGGGTTGGCCTCAATAGTGGTATTTTTGCCAAATGGATATACAGACATTTTGGAAGATAATTTATTCCACAGAATAAGTCTAGGTGGTTCAGCATGAGCATCCATTCTTAGGAAAGGGATTTTCAATATAATTTTTATTATTTTAATTAAACATCTACAAATTTAGCCACCATGTGATAGTAGCACTTTTCATTTATGGAACACCTAACTTTGCCTTGTAGTAGTGGAAAGGACATAATTGTTTAATTGCTGACAGGATTTCTTTACAAAGCCTTTTAGGGAAATCACATTGGATATCAACACAAAGATGATTACAAAAGTTGAAGGGCATAGAGCCAAGAAAATTAAATTATTTTTCAACCTAATGTTTTGTTTTCAGTTCAAAGTTGTTTTCCAGGGAAATTTTTTCTAGATAGGTATGATTAAACATAGTTATTAGAAACATTTGCAACTGATGTAATTTATTATTTAATTCAACAGATTAAATTATTAATAATCATCAAATCCCAAATAGGTAAACATTCTCTGATCCTCAAGTCAAAGCTCATGATTTAACAATATATATGTATGCATGTGGACAAAATTGAGTATGATGTCTGAAATTAGTACTTTACTGTTGGTATTGTTGACGGGAGAGACCTGGTTCTTCTTGCTGATGCATGTAGAGAATTACATATCAGCAAATCTAGTAGTATGTAACCAGTTTATTAGTGGCCCATTCCCATGGAAGAGAACAGGACTGGGTAGAATAGGGGGTGAAAGGCAAAGTTTTAGAGCAAAGCAGGGTGACAAAAGCAAGAGCAACTGAAGACCAGGGTGGCAAGCCCCTGAGCAGCCTAGGGCCAGGTGGCCAGAGGCTCAGGGGCCTGAGAGCCAAGAGCACCCTGATCCCCGGAGGGAGAGAGAGAGAGAGTCCTTTGTTCTGAAGACTTATATAGTTGGTGGGATAGGAGGGAAAAAAATTACACATTGATTAACAGGTACATGCGGTGCCAGCTTTCCTGGGGTAATGTGACTACCCAAACTTAGGTATGTGTGGGGGTCTGTTAGCCCAAGTCCTTATCTTGCTCCAGACCCCATTTGTTCATCTTCTTGTAAAACAAATACGTGACAGGAGGCAGTTAATTAAAATTGGGGCACTTTCCAAAGTTACTTATGGGCTCTTTCTGTAAGCATCAGGGACTCCCTTGTAAAACAGATAGTGACCAGAGGTAGGCAATTAACCAAAGTTGTTTCATGGGCTCTTTCTTTGGGCACCGGGGACGTTCTCACACAATCAGGCCTTGGGATGAAAGCACAGTTTCAAGGCTTTCTTTCCCAGATAGTGGAAATCCCACATAGAATTTCAAGAATGTCCCTTCTTTCGTGCTAACATAGTGTTTGTTGTGATGTTGGAACACCTGGCAATATTATCAGACCAGGCTCAGGACTGCTGAGTTAGCATGTGAGACTTGTCTCTTTCTTCCTCCCTGCCTCAGTTTACTATTTATTCTATCTAATTGGTTAAAAAGTGTTTCCTGGCAACCAGGGTGCTAAATGCCCGCCAGTAACAGTATTGCAGTTCCAGAGTTCTTCCTATGCTGTCTCCTGCCTCAGTATGGCAGTATTTTTTTCTCTTGTCCAGGAGATAGCAGCTATTTCTATCCTTGAGATATATAAAATTACTATAAATTTTATAGAACTATTCTAAGTACTTAACATGATATTCTGTTCAAATACTTCATCTTCTGGAACTAATGCATGACTGTTCACATTCACACTTAGAGCTCTAGAAAGTAGAATGATGAAACTACCTATTTCAGATGTTTGTGATAGTTTTGTTTATCTGAAACATACTAATCAATCATGGCAATCTTTTCCACTGAATCTTGAAGAGGCTTCACATACTTCTCAACCTACCACCCTGGGCAATGGCTATCAATCTATCCAAGATAACACTGGAAATGAAATATATTTCTCCAATGCTAGGCTAGAGCTACAAACCCATAGTAATAGCTAATCTCCTTATTTAACAATCAAGACGCAGATATGCTCAGAAATTACATCAAAATGCAAATCTGGTAGCCTATATACCTCCTAACATCAATGATTCGATACACAGATTGTTCACATTTTTGGAATATAATCCCATCATTTTTGTTATAAATTCTCTTCTTCTCGGGAGTATATAGTAGAATTGCAATTTCCTGCTTCTTTTGAAGTATGCCACATAGATATGACTCTTTTTTCCAATGTAAGCAATAGCAGTATATCTCTGAGAAAGTAAGTCGCACCCCTCTCACCCTAGTCAATCTTCAATTATTTGTAGAGATGAAGCCTCCATCATCTTGAATCTAAGGTGACTACCATGAGACCCCCTCCTGCCACCATGTCTTGGGTGGCATAGAAGAGAAGCAAAAACACTGCTTTATGCTACTGAGACTGGAGATTATCTGCTAAGGGAAAATATCTTTATACCAAGTCTATCATAACTACTTCAGTAACTGGTATCTAAAAGTTTGCTACTGCCATTAAAAACAATGACAGTGTTTATCACCGAAAGACACAATTTTGACTAAGGTGGCTGATGAGCTACAGTCAGAAAATGAAGAGATGGCAATTCAGAACACCCAGTGGGAACACACTTCAAATGTTATCCACAGAAACTTTGAGAGTAGATGTGTGATTAATGAATTAATATGTCTAGGGAAAGAGATTAGAAAACAGAGGTTTTTAAGCATATTTCTGGTTTATGTCAGCTATATATATATTTGCAAGAGATTACCAAAATAGTGCGGAACTTTCAGAAGTTGAGGGGATGACTCCTGTGAATTTACTGTCTCACATAAAAAATAAAATACAAATACTTCCACATTATGATTCTCAAACGCTTCAAAGCTTTTGAAGTTAATGAAAAGCACAAAGTAAAACTGAAAAGCATTTGTTCAAGAAAAACTGCTGAACCTGTGTCTTTGGCATTTTTCATGGAGTTATTCCTATGTTCCTTCCTCCAACTCCCCGATGGCTGGTAGTTTCACAGAAAACAGAAGGACCTTGCCTTTTTGGAACTTGGTTAAGAGCCCCATCCTCAGAAAACAGGTAATATTTTAATCTTTGAAAAGCCCCACTCCCAATCTTGATGTTATTTGATCTCATCTCAAGCTCAACTCCCTGGGGCAGGTGGGTGTGGGGGAGGAAACAAGGAGTTTATTGAAAACAATTCTGATTAGGTAGAAAAGTTAATGGTCACAGCAGGAAACTTCTTGTTAATAAAGGTTTACAAGAATTGGTTATTAAATGAGTGTTTGTGCATGGCAAGGGATTGGTTAAAAGTGATCATCTCATTTTTAGGAAGATGACAATTTTCCTTTATGATCATCAGAAGCATTTACAAGAAATAATCTAGGTTAAGTTTCATTTTACAATCATGAAATAACCGAGGTTTAATTTTGCTTATGTGAGTTAAATGGTTTTGTCTGCTCAGAGAAGTCTCTAGTGTTCATTTTGTATTTAATTTAACAGTGGTTATAAAATAAAACTATTTCCTAAATGTCAGTTTGCATAATAACTTTTACCTTCACTTGATTTTTGATTTGGTAAGTTGTATATCTCAAGAAATTTGTTAATGTCAAATATCCCATTATAAATTTTTATATAATATTTATTATAAGTTTTAATTATTATAAAACATACAGTAAATTGCCTTTTTTATTCTTGGTGATATTTCTAATTTGTAGGGTTTTTTCAATTTTTTTAATAGATTTTTCTGAGGATTTAAAAATATTCATTGTTCAATTCAAAAACTCAACTTTTATTATTTTTCTTTTCCTATGTAACTTAAATATTAATTAACTTAAATAATTAAGTTATTTAATTAAACTATGCTAATTTTCTTTTCTTTTCATTTTATGATTTTGCTTTTATTTTTTTACTCCTTTTTTTCTGTGTTGAGTTTACTTTGCCCTTCTGTTCCTAGTGTCCTTTGTTAGCATGTTATTGTACTGAATGCATTTTTTTCTTTTTAACTTTACATTTATTGTTGATGATATTACAGAAGTTCCCATTTTTCTCCCTTTGCTCACCTCCTTGCAGCCCCTGCCCTGTCTCCCCTCTGGCCATCATCACAATGTTGTCTGTTTCTCTACGTTATGCATGTATGTTCTTTGGCCAATTGCTTCACTTTTTTTCATCCAGTCTCCCCCCGCCCCACCTCTGACAGCTGTCAGTCTGTTCTACACAGCCATGCCTCTGTTCTGTTTTGTTTGTCAATTTATTTTCTTCATCAGATTCCATATATAAGTGAGATCATATAGTATTTGTCTTATTCTGGGTAGCTTATTTCACTTACCATAATAATCTGATCTATCCATGCTGTCACAAAAGGTAAGATTTCCTTCTCTTACAAATCTGTAGTATTACATTGTGTTAATGTACCACAGCTTTTTCATCCACTCAACTACTCTTGGGGACTTGGGTTATTATCAGATATTGGCTGTTGTAAATAATTCTACAATGAACATAAGGGTGCATATATTATTTTCAAATTAGTGTTTCAGGATTGTTAGGATATGAGAGTGTTATTGTGTTGAATTTACAACTTTCTTCTTTTGTATTGTAGGCATTCCATGCTATAAATATACTATTAAGTATTGATTTAGATGAATATCAAAAACATTGATGGATTTTTTATTTCCCACAATAGCAGACTTGTTCTCATTTTATTTTTTATTGTTTAACTTAATTTTGTTATGATAAGATGACTTACTTTATAATACCTGAATATTTTTAAATATAAAGAGATTTTTTTATAGCATCACAATTTATTTGGGCAAATTTTCCATGTAACACCTGAAAGGAATGCATGCTCTGAGTAAATGTAATGAGTGCCATTTGGGTGCAGAATTGGGTGTAAGTAGTTATTTAATTATTTACCTTTCTATTGTTTTTCCTTATGGTAATTTATAAGAATATTGTCAAATTCTTCAACTATTATTGTGGGTTCACCTGTTTCTCCTTTTAGTTTTTTCATTTTTCTCATATGTCTATATACATATATATGTATACACACACATATATATCTACTTTTAATGGAATAAGCCAATTGATAATACTAATGTTTTTTGTTAGGTTTTATCACATAATTTGCTTCTTTTAATTGTTCATTGTTATTACCCCACACTGTATCCATTTCACATTGTGTTTCTTTATATAACATAATTAATTTTCTCAGAAATAAGGATAAGGTGATTTAATATTCCTAAGCATCATCTACTCTTCCCCAGAAGAGAGCCATGCCAATAAATTAAAGATAAGTATATATAGGTCCAGTCACTTCTTCTTGCTCCCTTTTCTAGGCAACTATTATTATTTGATTTTCACCTTAGTCTATACCTTGCATTTGTATTTTGTAACATCATTGTCTATCACGAATCAACATATTATTTAATTTTACATATTTTAGAACTAAATGAAATTACATTTATTCATTATATGTATTATTTATAATTCATAACAATTAGGATGACGAAAATTAAGATGATTTAATTCCTTTCTTACCTTATCAAAGCTGTAATTTGTTTAAATGAAACAAAATTAAAATCTTAGAAAATATCCAGGGAAAGAATTTATATAACCTTGGACAAGGGTTTGACTTCCATTTATAAAATATATAAAGAACTCACAGGACTCCACTCCAGGAAGTCAAAAAACCCAATTAAAAGATGGGCAAAAGACTTGAACAGACACTTCTCCAAGGAGGACATACAGAGGGCCCAGAGATATATGAAAAGATGCTCAGCATCACTAGCCATCTGAGAGATGCAAATTAAAACATCAATGAGATACCACCCCACACCAGTCAGAATGGCTATTATAAACACATCAAAAAACAAGTGTTGGAGAAGATGTGGAGAAAAGGGAACCCTAGTGCACTGCTGGTGGGAATGCAGACTGGTGCAGCCACTGTGGAAAACAATATAGAAATTCCTCAGAAAACCAAAAATGGAAATGCCTTTTGACCCAGTAATTTCACTGCTAGGATTATACCCTAAGAGCCCTAAAATATCAATCCAAAAGAACCTATGCACCCCAATGTTCATAGCAGCACAATTTACTATAGCCAAGTGCTGGAAGCAACCTAGGTCCCCATCAGCAAATGAGTAGATCAAAAACCATGGTACATTTACACAATGGAATTCTACACAACAGAGAGAAAGAAGCAGCTTCTACCCTTTGCGACAGCATGGATGGAACTGGAGAGCATTGTGCTAAGTGAAATAAGCCAGGCAGTGAAGGAAAAATACCATATGATCTCACCTTTAACTGGAACATAATCAACAAAAGAAAAAAGCAAACAAAATAAAACCAGAGACACTGAAATTAAGAACAACCTAACAATAGCCAGAGGGGAGGGAGGAGGGTACAGTGGGGGAAAAGGTTTTCAGGAACTACTTTAAAGGACAAATGGACAAAACCAACAGGGGGGAGGTGGAAGCAAGGGAAAAAGATGGGTTTGGCTGGGGTAGGGAGCAGTGGTGGGGGAAAATGCAGACAACTGTAATTGAACAGTAATAATTTATAAAAATAAAAATTAAAAAATAATCAAAAAATTTTAATAAATGTTACTTATATCCGTAAAATAAGGTTTTTTTGTTAAATAAATAACAAAGAAAAAAGTTGCAAATTTAATTATGATATAACATAATAAAACTTAATAAATACATATAAAATTATCTAATACAAAGAAACACAAAATACAACTAATTAGTTGTGACAAGCTATTAATTGTACAACATACATAGTCAAATTTGGTAAATGTTAATATGTAAAAAAATCTTCAGGAATTGATAAAAATATGTCACTTATACTATAAATAATTACAATCACCTATACTATATATAATTACAAGTCACTATATATAGTTAATTATTTATATTATTTTCAAATTCTTTTAGAATAAATGTTACCATAAAATACATCATTGTATTACTTATTTTCAAGAACTTATAAAATACAAAATTAATGTACAACTTGCATTTATTCTGTCTATGAAGAATCATGATGCACTTTTTTGTCTATTTTTTCTGTTTTCTACAATGAATTTTAAAAAATTTATTGATGCACAAGTGTATTTTTTAACATTTTATTGTTCATTTTGAAGTTTTAAAGTACTTATTCAAAGTTGAAAGCACTTATTAGAAAAGTAAATGGTAAAATAAGTATTCTGAATAAATTTTTTTATTGTATCATTTTGAAGTTTGTGTGTGTGTATATATATTCACTTATGCCTTAGACCAAATATTAGTATAAAATTTATGGTCTGAATTGTTTTTAGTTTCTTTTTTTAATCATTATTCTATTACAGTTGTCCCAATATTCCTCCATTGCTCTCCCATGCCCCACCCACACTTTGCTCCCATAGTCAATCCCCACCCTGTTGTACCTGTCCATAGGTCATTAGTATGTGTTCCTGTATTAGACCCTTCACTGTCTTTCTCCCCTTATGTCCCTTTCCTCTCCCCTCTGGTCCCTGTCAGTCTGTTCCTTGTTTCCATGACTCCGGTTCTATTTTGCTTTGTTGTTTGTTTTGTTTATTAGGTTCCCCTTATAGGAGAGATCATGTGTTATTTTTTCTTTCCCTGCCTGGCTTATCTCCTTTAACAAAATACTCTACAGTTCCAACCACTCTGACAAGAAAGGGAGGAGCTCCTTCTTTCTTTCTGCTGTGTAGTATTCCATTGTGTAAATGCACCAATGGTTTTTGAACAACTGATTTATTGTTGGGCACTTAGGCTGTTTCCAGCTCTTGGCTATTATTATTAACACTGCTTGAACATAAGGGTACATAGGTTGTTTTGAACTGTTTTTTTAGTATTCTTAGGATATAATCTCTATAGCAGAATAGTTGTGTCAAAAGGCAGTTCCATTTTTAGTTTTTTGAGGAAATTGCATACTGTTTTTCACAGTGGCTGAACCAGTCTGCATTCCTGCCAACAGTGCACTAGGGTTCCCTTTTCTCCACAACCTCGACAGCACTTGTTGTTTGTTGATTTGTTTATGATGGCTACCCTGACTGGTATGAAGTGGTATCTCATTGTGGTTTTAATTTGCATCTCTAATGGCTAATGATGTTGAATATTCTTCCATATGTCTCTGGGCCCTCTGTATGCCCCTCTTGGAGAAGTATCTGTTCAGGTTCTTTGGCCATATTTTAAATTGGGTTGTTTATCTTCCTAGAGTGGAGTCATGTGAGTTCTTTACATATTTTGGAGACCAAAGCCTTGTCCAAGATTTGATTGGCAAGTACATCCTCCCATACAGTTAGTTCCCTCTTCATTTTGAGGTTGTTTTCTTTAGCTGTGCAGAAGTTTTTTAACTTGATGTAGCCTCATTTGTTTAGTCTTTTTCTTTATTTCCCTTTTACCCTGGAGGATATATTGGCAAAAATATTGCTGCATGGGATATCTGACATTTTATTGCCTATTTTTTCCTCTAGGACTTTTGTGGTATTATGACTTATGTTTAAGTCATTTATCCATTTTAAGCTTATTCTGGTGTATGATATAAGTTGGTGGTCTAGTTTAATTTTTTGCATGTACTATTCTAGTTCTTCCAGCACCATTTGTTGAAGAGGTAGTTTTTACTCCACTTTTTATGGTCCTTCTCACTTTGTCATATATTTATTGACCATAGAGATATGGATTTACTTCTGGGCTCTTTATTCTATTCCATTGAACTATGGTTCTGTTTTTATGCCAGCTCCAGACTGTTTTGACTACAATCGTATTGTAGTATAGTTTGATATCAGGTATCTATATTCCTCCTACTTTGATCTTTTTTTTCAAGCTTGCTAAGGCTGCCTGCCTGGCTGGTGTGGGTCAGTGGATTGAGCACCGGCCTATGAATCAAAGAGTTGCTGGTTCAGTTCCCAGTCAGGGCACATACCTGTGTTGTAGGCTGGGTCACCAAGTGGGGGCATGTGAGAGGAAACCACACATTGATGTTTGTCTCCCTCTTTCTCCCTCCCTTCCCCTCTGTCTAAAAATAAATAGATAAAATCTTTTTAAAAAGATTGCTAAGGCTTTGGGGTCATTTCCAGTTCTATATAAATTTTTGAGATATTTGTTCTAAATCTGTCATATATTTCATTGATATATTAATAGGGATTTCATTGAATCGGTAGATTGCTTTGGATAGTATGGACACCTTAATGATGTTAATTCTTCCAGTCCATGAATATGGTATATGCTTCCATTTATTTGCATTTTCCTTAATTTCTTTCTTCAGTGTTCCATAGTTTTTCAATTAATTAAGTTTTTCCTTAATTAAGTTTATTCCCAGATATATTATTTTTCTTGTTGCTATAATAAATGGGATTTTTCCCCTAGTTTCTCTTTCTGATATTTCATTGCTGGTATGCAAAAATGCCTTGGATTTCTGAATATTGACATTCTATCCCATTATTATGCCAAATTAAATCATTAGGTCAAATAGTTTTTTGATGCAGCCTATAGGGTTTTCTATGAACATTATGAAAAGACAATATAAAAAATATAAACCTAAAATGATGAGTGGCACAGTGCAGTTTTGCTCAGAGCATTAACTATGGATCAACACTGCCCAGATACAAGTATTCCCAGTTAACTTTCTACACATATGTAAAATATAACAGTAACTGATATGTAGTAATATCTATATAAAGATTTTTCTTATCTTTATTGTTAACACTATTGCAGATGTCTCCATTTTCTCCTCCTTTGCCTGCCCTCAACCAGCCCCTACCCCCTTCCCTCCAGCCATCCCCACACAGTAGTCTATGTCTATGTGTCATACATATATGTGCTTTGGTTAATCCCTTCACATTCTTTCATTCAGTCCCCTTCCTCCTCCCCTCTTTGTAAAGATTTTAATTGTTAATATTCAACTTAAAATAACCATATACAAATTACATGAGTTAAACTCAATAAGGATCAAAGGCATTAATATTCATCTGTTAATCACCACTTTCTCATCTTTAAGTTGCAAAATTACAAGAGGTAGACAAGATAATCACAAACAAGGATAATGTACTGATAACTTCTTATAAGATTCTTAAAATAATCAAACAATTTTTACAATGATTCTCCACAATATATTATATCACACTGTATAGGTTCTATTTTCTCTTTTATATTTAATAAACATTCCAATGTTTAAGCAGGGTCCAATGGACAGGACCCACACCCACAGATAAGTTCTCCCATGGGGAATTAGGCCTGCAATGTACCTAGGCCACTTTGAGACTTGCTTTTGCTAAAATTCCCTCACCCTGAATTGAGGCAGCAAACATTTACTGCAAAGTAACTTCCTGAAATCCATGCTAAACCTTCCAAGGATGAGTGTAACTGATTCAACCACTTTTCCCTTTTCATTTGCAAATATCCTTCTTCTATGATGTGATTAGCAGCATTGGCTCCTTTCTTTTCTGTAACAGGTAACCACCTAAAGTGAACTTGTGCATAGTAAATGAGGACCATCATGTAATGTGCCCAGAAAGGAAATAAAGGCCTGTCATGGTGAGAGCCATGACTTTTTTCTCCTCTTGAGAGAGAAACCATGCCGTCCCTTTTCTTCCACAGGACTTGGTAGTCCATGTGAATTTCTCATGTCTCATCCATAGTGTGGTGGACCCCACAAGCCAGGGTCCGCACCGATAAGATTATAAAGTAATGTCTCTTTACATATCAGTTATGTTCCTTTGACTGCTTTAAATATTCTATTACTTCAAAATTATTTTTGACATGAGAAACTAATCAACATTGTAACTGTAACTAGTAGTACAGAAAATTAAGTCTGAAGATGGCATTGAGTAAGGTAGAGGATCTCATTTTATTAATACTGTAGACAAGCATTGTGACTGACATAGTGAAACAGAATTTAGGGACCAGAATTGTGATTGACACAGTGAAACAGAACTTGCCCTGAACATTGAAGTCAGTATTATTCAAACCCTGGACTGGGATGTTGTCTCAGCATGGAGTTTTGAATTTCAATTTTTTAATAAAATGATAGTCACTATTTCATTAACTTCATGTGTGTGTCCACATTCTGTGGATGCACAATGATGTGGAAACTGAGGAGACTAGAGGAATGTAAAACTTCACTAAAGGCTTATTTTGTTCATGGCTACTAAATATGGATATTGATATTTTAAACACAGATATCACTATACTCACATTTTACCTTAAAATCTGCTCCATCCCTGGATGGTGTGGCTCAGTTGGTCGGAGTATGATCCTGTAACTGAAGGGTTTGGGTTTGATTCACAGTCAGGGCACATACTTAGATTGCAGGTTCGATTCCTAGTCCAGGCGTATAGGCGTATAGAATACCCAGTCCAGGGGTGTACGGGAAAAAAATAAATCAATGCTTCCCTCTCATACCTTGTTTCTCTCTCCTTTTTCCCCTCTCTCTAAAAGCAATGAAAAAAAATCTCCTTGGGTGAAGATAAAAAAACTTGTTTTAAAATATACTTCATTAATTACATTTTAAAGTAGTTCAATAAATACAGATTATATGAGATAATTTAATACTTAGTTATGATGCCAAATAAAAGCTTGCATTTAAACCTTTCTTATTTGTTTATTTATATTAAATATAAAAGGGAAATATATTACCTTATGATGAATTCATTATTATTTTTATGTTATATTTTAATAAGTTAGGAGAGCATCAGGCAAGGAGGACTGCTGGCTCCAGGAGAAACACACAGTTGTTACAACCCATAGTCTGAAACATCTTCTGTCCAGTGCCTAACATAGTTGCTGGCATATAAGAAATAATCGGGAATCTAAGATGGCGGTGGAATAGGTAGAAGTTACACTCACCTCTTCCCAGGCCCAAGCTGGAATTGCAACCAAATTATGTAACAGTGACCCTGAATAATCAACTGAAGACTAGCTGAAGAGAAGTCTCATAACCAAGAATTTATAGAAGAAACCATATCGAGACTGCTCCAAAACAGGTTCCAGGGACCAGTGTAAGACAGCTCCTGACCTTGGACTGCACCAGAGTCCCTCCCAAAAGACCCAGAACCAACATACTCAGTGGCCAGCTTCAGACAACATTAAAGCAGGATCCAATAAGTTTTACATATAGCATATCCAAAAGGAGATTGGCAGGCACTCAACGCTGACAGGGCAAATTCTGCTTCACATGGTCAGCTCTTGCACAGCTGCTCACACAACATGGTCAGGATGGAACCTCACAGTCAGCCAGCCTGAGGATTGATCCCATGCATGAGAGGGCCAACAGAAAACAAGACTCAGTTTGAACAGAAGGCCCATATAACTCATACAAAGGACATTTCTGAACCACCCAGCTCAGGTAATCAAGGAGACCACACCACTTGAACCCACAGGACACCTACAGTACAAGGCCACCCCACAAAGGCTGGGAGCTATAGCAGATCTGTTTAATAGATAAAAACAAACACAAAGAGTCAGCCAAAATGAGAGGACAAAGAAACAGGTCCCAAAGGAAACAAAACAAAACAAAACAAAACAGGAGAAATCTACAGAAAAGAGATAAATGAAATGGAGGTAAGCAATAAACATTCCTGCCAACTTGCAATAATTCAGTCTTCAAGGATGTTAATAATTTGTACTTATTATTTTTATAGAATAGAAGCTATCATTTTGTATTCAATTGCATAGCTAGGAAATAAGAAGACTCATACCAACCTATATAATTATGATTCACATGCACACACACACACACACACATAATCTTGTTACCAAAAAGATATTAATAATATCTTTTTGAGGTCAGTCTCACACCTTAAAAAGTTGTCTTGAAATTTTAGAGCCACTTATTTGTTATGAATAGTAACAACTAAGACTTTAGCTAGTTTAATATTGCACAACAGATACCAGGGACATTGCACAGGAGGTAAAGTGGCATTTCCCAAGAGTGTGCTAAAAATATAACAACTATATTATATAAGATTAATGATCCATCCAATCCAGTATTCTCTATTTTATAGTCACTAAATGTATATTAATTGTTTTATGAGCTCTAAACTAAACAATCTTCTATGAGTGCATGATATGGTAACAATCTATCTCATAAGGCAGGACTAATGTGTGTTAATGACAATCATGTCCAGAATAGATGAAAAATTCATTTATTTAATGAGGAACTTCTAGTTCAGAGTCTTTCCCTGCCTAATAAGATTTAATTTCTAGCCAGCAATGTTATGCTTAAGCCAATGGTTTTCTTAAAATATTTTCCCCAAGTTACTTCTATTTATTAGACATTTATTACTTCCATTGTTTGCAATTGTATCATAATTATATTTTGTAGACTGTCTTCTATATTAGTTCATATTTGTTCATTGAATGTCTCTTTTCATGACAGGAGGGCTTTGTGATATTTTTTCCTGGTGGTTCCATTCTACTGAAATGTACATTTTGCTTTATTATGAATAGGATTCAATATAAAATGAACTATTATTCAAACTTTAAAATAATTTTTATTTTTGAGGAGTTAGTTTAAAGTAAAAGTGTCCAGAAACACCGGGATGGTTACATAGATATTTTAATGATAGATAGATGATGATAGAGAGATAGAGAGATAGGTATAAAGTAAAAAGGAAGGAAGAAATTAAAATTCATCATGAAATTAATTTTTTACAGATGTTTGCTTCTTTCTTTTAAACAATTCCATAATCGTCTTGGAAGCCAAAATAAGATTTTTTTTTGTATTTATTTGTCTATTGTATTTTTTCATTGCCATTTGCGCCTCCATACACTCTTCCACTTCCACCCCATAATCCTCACACTGTTATTCATGTCCATGAGTTCTTTCTCTTTTTTTCTTTCTTTTTTGCTTGATTCCTCCACTGCTCCAATTCCACTGCACCTAGACCTGTAATACTGAAGTTAATTTTAATTGTATTCAGGTAATGGATAATGAAATACAGTAATATTGTTATAATTTTTGCTTTGATATCCTCTCCAATTGGATATCATCAGCATTTTTATAATTTGTAATTCAATATTAATGCTACCTACAAACACTACTTTCAGATTTTAGTGCAAATATTTAAAAAATGTGGCATATAAGTACAATTCACATAGTTAAATTTTATTAAAAATAACTTTTAAAGTTACCGATGTCAACACTGAAAGGTAAAAAATAAACTAAAACACTTTTACATTGGAGTGTAGAATAAAATAAACTGAAACCATAAATTTAAGCAGCATGTAACAACTACTGTTCATATATGTTTCTATGTTCATAGAGCTTTTTCAGAAATCTGATGAATCTAGGGTTCAGACATCCAGATGTTAAGATAAATCTATTAGTTTAACACAATGGAATACTACTCAGCCATAATAATAATGAGAAAAGTTTACCCTTTGCAATAGCATGGATGGACCTGGAGAGCATATGCTAAGTGAAATCAGCCCATTGGAGAAAAGACAAATACCATATTATTTCACTCATGTGTGGAATCTAACAAACAAAATGAACTAGTGAGGAAATTAGAGACAGACTCATAAACAGACAGCATGCTGACAGTTGTCTGTGGGTGGGGTTGCTGGTGGGCAGGGTGGAGGGACTGAGTGAAAAAGAAAATAAAAACAGAACTTATGGACATGGGCAACAGTGTGGTGATGGCTGGGAGAGGGTGGGGGGAATGGAGGAGGGTATGGGAGGAATAAATGGTAATGAATGGAGACTTAACTGGGAGTGGTGAACACAATACAGTGAACAGATGATGTGTTGTAGAATTGTTTACTTGCAACTTGTATGATTTCATTAACTAGTGTCACCCCAATAAATTCAGTAAAATGGATAAATCCATTAAAAAATACTGTGTGACCATGACTACAAATAAACTCTGAACCTCATCTTTCTAACTTAAAAAATGAAGGTACGGGACCATGCGACTAAGGTTCTGGTTAGCACCAACCATCTCATCCGCAGTCATTCTTAACATGCTATGCTTTTTAGTCTGGTGGTGATGGGCCAATATCATCCTGAAATTATCTCAAAGTAAATTTTTGCAAAAAATAAAAAAAGTCTACACAGTATTGTGAAAACTGATGTGTTCTAAAGACAACTACAATATTTCACTCTGTAGGAACTGTGTACTTTGACTAAAACAAACATTAAACTTAATGAAACAACGTCAGTATTCATGCTGTGGTAAGACCTGATGATGCTACACTGGCTGGGAGAATGATGGACATAATATATTATTATAATATTCATTTTGATGTTAAATATTCAGCTTAAGTCTTTAATCAGGTCAGAGACAACAATTTATGCACACCCTTGTTTCTCTGTTCTGTCAGCCATTATCTCTCCATTTTAATGTTTGGCATCCAGCATTTCATTGAATTTCTAGAAGGGATAATTAATCATGAGATAGGCTTTTAGCCAGGTTTTCAGATTTAAACTCATTTATGCCATATCTACTTGAAAGCAAAAGATTATACCTGGCTGGAAATATGAACTATGCTATTAACTCACTAGAGTATTATGCAATAAATATCATTCTCTTGAAACAGCAGGGATTCTTTCAAACATATGTTCATGATTAATATAAAGTTCTGTTTAGCATGGTAACTGTGAATAACACATTAATGCTTCTTCCTTTGTAAAATATTGCAATGCTAATGTTTAGGATTAAAGAATATTTTATTTCAGGAGATTGTATTTTTATTAAAGTACATTGTTTTGATATAATTAAGATTTTTTTTTGGCAGGGTAGAGGAACTTCTACCCTAGGTTCTAAATATAGAGGTAAAGATATAGTTCAAATAGAATTGATTGGGCCAATTCCTTCCCATTGGATGATCTAGCTGTACTTTCCTCGCATGTGTGCTTGTGAAGCCTAGCGAGGTTTAGCTTTCCTTGTGCCTTTCCAAAGTAACTGTGAATGAGATGTATGAATCTCAAGTTGATGAAATTTCATTAGTTCAGAAGTTACACAGAATGTTAAATATTGAAACATACTCTTCCCCTCTTCCTGTGCTTACTTATCAAAAAGAAGCTCAGAGGGAATTTTGTTTGAATGTGAAAGTATAAAATTGCAATTTTTTGCTTTGGACTCTTTCTAATTAATGGTTTATTTCTAATAAAGTTAGAAAATGCAAATTTAAAAAAAATATTAAAAGGGGAAGGGTTTACCAGAACAAGTATAAAGGACACATGGATTAAAAACTAGGGGGGTGGAAATGGGAGGGAGGTGGGGAGGGCTGGGGTGGTGGGCTGGGATGGGAGTAAAAGACAGAAAACTGTACAAGAACAACAATTAAAATAAATTTTAAAAAATAATAAATAATAATAATAAATATTAGGAAAGAAAAAAGTAAAAATTAACAATTTTACCAACAGCTAAAAATAGCTATTGTTAACATTTTATGAAATGCCTTATCACTATTATGACTTGTCTGGGAAATTTGTTTGTTCATTTATAAAAATACTGTTATTCTGTTGGTAATATTTTGCAGTCCATTTATTATAATTTACAATAAATATGCCCACTTCTTAAAACATTTTCTGCAAGATGTCTTGTAATATACTGTAAAATATTTCATTAATGCAGTATTTTAAATTTTACTTAAAGATTTCAGCCATATTTTCAAATATTTAGAAAGTTCTATTTACTCACTACTAAACTGAGGTAACTATCAGATATATTTAATATCTCTGATTAATACTCTAGATTAATTTTATGAGTAGTATGACTGTGTCAAAGAACAAACACATATCTGATGATTTTGATATGCATTTGCATTTATATTTAGGACATATTGCAGTGTCATATTGACATTTGATTTTATGCTTTCGGTTTGTAGGGGGCGTTGATGTCATGAATTGTGTAATAACATTGCATCTTCTAAGAACTTCAATCTCTCCTGCCACCCAAACAAATGCCTGTCCAAAGTCCAGCATATTCTCACAAATTAACATAAATTGGAGCAATGAACACTAATCTAAATCATAATCACCAGTTCTTATTTTAGAGTTAGCTCTGAAAGAAAATGGCTAATTGAAATTATTTCATTAGACAGACTCTGGGACAGTTAAAAAGTCTGAACAAAGAAGTTATTCCTTTTTTTCAAAGAAGGTGAAGGGGTTAGTCAAAGTACACATATGAAGGATTCATGAACATAGGCAACAATGCGGAGATTGACCATGGAATTAGGGGTTAGGCTGGGTGGAGGGAGGTGAAGGGAGAAAATTTACAGCAATGGTAACTACATAAACAATAAAACATAATAAAAAAGAAGTTATTCCACTGCCAGGGAAATAAATTCACAAGTGAATCCCATATAAAACCATTGTTCAAAAATCTATTGTATTTACTTTCAGAATAGTTGTCCAAAAAAAAGCAAGATGAAAATAAATCAATAAATAATTAAATATGAGTAAATTATATAAAAATTTAATGAAACATTAATAACTAGTTGTTTGGAGATTGAGACAATGTAGAACTATAATGCAAAATGATAATAGAGGTAAAGTATTCTTCATACACTCCCAGAGTAGTATTAGTAGTATTGATTGAATTTGGAAACTTTTAAGTTAACATTTTAAATTTGTTTTAACTAAGAAAAAAATAGCAGGGATAGTACATATGCTTGCTTCTTTTTGGAATGCACTTTCTCCAGGTATTAATATGACTCATTCTTTCTCTTTTATGATGGTTTCCTTCAGGTATTTCCTGACCATCCTGACTTTAAATAATCACCACTTACCCTGATTGGTGATCTTTAGTTATTTTATCTGTTTTTATAGCACTTACTACCACCTGAACTAATACCACATATTCAGTCATTTCCTTACTTTTGTCTCTTCCTGGACTGTCAGCTACAACACAAGGATGATCTTGATTTTCTCATTTTGCTCCTTATTCTGAGTACTTGCAGCACTTCAGGGCAAAGTACACAGAAAAGGTTTGCTGATTGAGTTGAAGAACAAATGCATAATTAAAGAATCAATTTTGTCTTTATTCATATTAACTCTTTGCTTTTCATCTCTTCCGAATTTTTACTCTCAAATTTTTCTTTCATAATACAGAATCAGAACTCAGCAGTGTTTATTTGATTGAAGATTTTTTCTTTAAGCTTACAATGTCAACATTTATTATTCTCGATTTTTATTGTAAAGTCTCTCAGTATACTACTTTAAATCTAATTTTGATGTTTGACATCTCTGATGTATCACAAAATTAATTCTCCCTATTTGAATTTTATTGAATACTAGGAATATATTTTGCAAGTAATTCTTTTCCAAATATTCTAATGATTTTTTAAAATATTTAAACTTGGATTCATAGAATCAATAATATATCATGGGTGGTTGTTTTATAGCTTTTCTTAATGTAATGCACATACAATTTTATGTTACAACTATAATGAATCAGGTATTAAAATTTTTTAATTATATTAATTTTTCACATTTCAGGGTTATACCTGAAATTGTCATTTGAGGTGAAAAGAAACACACTATTATCATACTGCAAGACAGGACAAATTTACTTATATTAATAGACTTATTCACACTCAGAAAATACTGAATACTATTTCTATTTCAGATCATTTAAACAAAATTTTACTTATTATAAAATTAATAAAGCATTATACAATTTCAGAGGTAGTCAAAATTAACAACAAAAAAGAACCATTGAATTTTAATAATTGTACTTAAAAATTATTCAATAATCTTTTATAAATGATTTTGAAAGGTAGTTCATTTTAATTCAAAGAAAAACAAGTAATATTGTGATAGACAAGTTTTCTAGCTATTCTTCAACCTTTGAACAAACTAGTCATATGTGGAAAAACTTTTTTAATATAATTTTTGTTTGGTTTTGTTTTGTATTAATTTTTATATTTTGAGTTGTTCCAATTATTTCCCCCTTCACCTCTGTTAGCCCAGCTCACCTCCCACAGTCAGTCCCCACCCCATTATCCATGTCCATGGGTCCTTTATATATGTTCTTTGACTAATCCTTTCACCTTCATTCAAACAGTCCTCCCCTATTGCTTCCCCTTTTACCACTATCAGTTTCAATGTTCTATTCCTCTGATCCTGTTTTGGTCATTAGTAAATACTTTTAGATTCCTCTATAAATAAGATCATATGGTATTTGTCTTCCACCAACTAGCTTATTTACTAGTCTCCATTCCTATCCATGTTGTCACAAAAGATAGGAATTCCTCCCTTCTTTCTGTTGTGCAGTATTCCATTGTGTAACTGTACCACAGTTTTTAAATCCACTCATCTATTGATGGGCACTTATGCTGTTTCCAACTCTTGGCCAATGTAAATAGTGCTACCATGAACATTAGGGTGAGTAGGTTCTTTGGAATTGGTGTTTTGGGATTCTTGGGATATACTCCAAGCAATGGAGTAGCTGGGTCAAAAGGCAGTTCCATTTTCAGTTTTTTTGAAGCTATTTCATTCTGTTCTCCACAGTGGCTGCACCAGTCTGCATTCACACCAAGAGTGTACTAGGGTACCCTTTTTCCCACATCCTTGCCAGCAATTGTTTATTGATTTATTAGTGACATTTTTGGCAATTGTGAAAGTGGCATTTCATTGTGGTTTTAATTTGCATCTCTCTGATGGCTAATGATGATGAGCATTTTTTTTTCACATGTCTATGAGCCATTTGTACATTCTCCTTGGTGAAGTATCTATTCAGATCCTTTGCCTATTTTTTTAACTTGATTATTTGTCTTCCTTGTGTTGAGTCATATGAGTTCTTTCTATATTTTGAAGATTAAACCTTTATCTGATGTATCAATGGCAAATATGTTCTCCCATAGAGTCAGTTTCCTTTTGACTTTGATGATGGTTTCTTTTGCCATGCTGAAGATTTTTAATTTGATGTATTCTTAATTGTTCATTTTTTCCTTTATTTCCCTTGCCATAGGAGATATATCAGCAAAAATATTGCTACCCGAGATATCTGAAATTTTAGTGCCTATGTATTTTTATGGTATCACAATTTATATTTAAGTCTTCTATCCATTTTGAGTTCATTCTGGTGTATGATGTGAGTTGGTGGTCTAGTTTCATTTTTTTTGCATGTACCAGTCCAGTTCACCCAACATCATTTATTAAAGAGACAGCATGGTAAATCACAAAACAACCTTAACAAATTCAAGGAAATTGAAATCATATCAAGCATCTTCTCAGAACACAATGGCTTGAAACTAAAAACCAACCTCAAGAAAGAATAAAGCTCAAAAACATTCAAATACATGGAGGCTGAATAACATGTTATTAAATAATGAATGTGTTAACAATGAGATCAAGGAAGAAATCAAAAAATACTTGGAAACAAGTGAAAATAAACACACAACACCTGAAAACCTATGGGACACAGTGAAGGCAGTCCTGGCAGGGAAGCTCATAGCAAAAAAAAAAAAAAAAAAAATCAATCCAGGAGCTGGGTATTTGAAAAGATACACAATATTGACAAATGCTTAACAAGACTTATCAATAAAAACAAAGAGAGGACCCAAATATATAAAATCAGGAGTGAAAGAGGAAAAGTAACAACTGATACCACAGAAATATAATGGACTAGAAGAAATTACTCTGAACAACTGTATGACAAGAAATTGAAAAACCTGAGTGAAATAGATAAATTTCTAGAAACATATAATCTTCCAAAACTGAACCAAGAAGAAGCAGAAAACCTAAATAAACCAGTAACAACCAGTGAAATTGAAGCAGTAATCAAAAAACTACTGACACACAAAATTCCTAGACCAGATGGCTTCACAGGCAAATTTTACCATACATTCAAAGAAGAACACCAATTCTTTTCAAACTATTCCAAAATATTCAAGAAGAGGGAAAACTCTCAAACTCTTTCTACATGGCCAATATTATTCTCATTCCAAAACCAGGTAAAGATACAACAAAGACAAAAATTATAGGCCAAGATATTTGATGGACATAGATCTAAAATATATTCATAAAAATATTGGCAAAATAGACCCAGCAACACATTAAAAAGATCATAGATCATGGTCAAGTTGGATTTATTCCAGAGATACAAGGATGGTACAATATTTATAAATCAATAAATGTAATATACCACGTAAACAAAATTAAGGACAAAAAACACATGATCATATTAATAAAGGTTGAAAAAGCATTTAATAAAATCCATAACCCATTTATCATAAAACACTCAGCAAAGTGGGAACAGAGGGAGCATACCTCAACATAATAAAGACCAATATACAAAAAACCTACTGCCAGTATCATAGTCAATGGGCAGAAACTAAAAGTGTTTCCCTTAAAATCAGGAACAAGAAAAGTATGTTTATATTCATCACTCTTATTCAACATAGTATTGGTAGTTTTAGCTACAGCAATCAGATAAGAAGAAGAAATAAAAGGCATGCAAATTGGAAATTAGGAAGTAAAATTGTCATTACTTGCAGATAACATGATAGTGTACATAAAATACCCTATAGACTCCACCAGGAAAACTACTTCACCTAATAAGTGAATGGGCAAATTAGCAAGATATAAAGTCAATATTCAGAAATAAAGTACCTAGGAATACATTTAATCAAGGAGATAGAAGATCTGAACTCAGAAAACTAGAGAACACTGAAAAGGAAATTGACAAAGATGCAAATAAATTGAAGCATATATTGTGTCATTGACAGGAAAAATTAACATCATTAATATGTCCATAATACCCAAAGCAATCTATAGATTCAATGCAATTTCTATTAAAATACCAATGATATACTTGTATTTTGCAGCTATAGAACAAATATTCCAAATATTCCACTGCTGAGCATTCCATGCAGTGTGGGCAGGTGTGCTCATAAATTACCAATCATAAAATGGGCCCAGCTGAAGCCCAACACAGCCTTGCATAAGGACAGCTGGTACACTGGTACAAATGGGTTTCTAGAACATTCACCTAGGCAGGCCAACCTGTACAACAAAAGGCCTGTTTCTGGAATATAATTCAGGCTTTTAAGGAAGGCATCCTCCCTTATATGTGCCCAAGACATTTATTATATATCTAGAAATTTGTACCTCTTGATCGCTTTTATCCATTTTGCTCACACACTCCAACCTCCTTTCCCCTTCTCTGGAAACCACCAAAATGTTCTCTGTATCTATGAGTCTAGGGGTTTTTTGTTTGTTTGTTTGTTTGTTTGTTTGTTTTTATAAAACATATAAGTAAAATCATGCAGTTTCTGTTCCTCAGTATAACTTATTTCACTTTGCATAATCCCTCCAGGTCCAGCTTTTTGTCACAAATGGCAAGATAGCATTCTTATATATGGCTGAGTAGTATTCTGTGTGTGTGTGTGTGTGTGTGTGTGTGTGTGTGTGTGTGTGTGTGTGTAATCCATTCATGCACTGAAGGACACTGATTCTTTCCATATCTTGATTATTTTAAATGATGCTGCAATGACCACAGAAGTGCGTATCTATTTTCAGATTAGTGTTTTTATTTTATTTGGTTAAATATCCAGAAGTGGAATTGAGGTATCATATGGCAGTTCTACTTTTCATTTTTTGAGTAACCTCTGTGCTGTTATACCTAGTGGCTGCACCAATTTACATTTCAACCAACAGCACTAAGGATTTACTTTTCTCCATATCCTCACCAACACTTATTTCTTACTTTTTCTTATTAAATTTAGATCTGTGGATTAATTTCTTAGCTCTGTTCTGTTCTTGTGATCTATGTGTCTTTTTTTATACCTATACCATACTGCTTGTTTACTATAATCTTTGATATAGTTTGAAATCAGGTAGCATTAAATATCTGACTTGGTTATCTTTCTCAAGATTGCTTTTACTTTGGAGTCTTTTGTGGATTTGTATAAATTTTAGGATTATTCTGGTTCTCTGGAAAATGCCATTGGAATTTTGATAAGGATTGCATTTTAATTGTTGATTGCTTTCTGTGTTATGGTCATTTTAACAATATTAATTTTTTTTCAATCCATGTGGTGGAATATCTTATCATTCATTTGTGTCATCAGTTTCTTTTGTCAATGTCTGACCATTGTTCATGTACAGGTCTTTCACTTTGGTTAGATTCATTCCTAGAGAGTTTTTAATACAATAATAAATGGAATTGCTTTCTTAATTTCTTTGTGATTATTGTTAGTGTATAAAAGCACAACAGATTTTTATTTATTAATTTTATATCCTGAAACTCTACTGAATTTATTTATTAGTTTTAACAAGATTTTGGTGGAGTCCATAGGGTTTCCTCTCTATGGTGTTACGTACTCTGCAACTAGTAATAGTGTCACTACTTCTTTTGTAATTTGGATGCTTCTTATTTCTTTTTCTTGGCTTATTCTAGTGACTAGGCCTTCCAATACCATATTGACTAAAAGTGGTAAGAAGGAGTATCCTTTCCTTTTTCCTGATCTTAGAGAAAAAAATTTCAAATTTTCACTACTGGGTAAGATGTTGGCTGCAAGCTTGTCATATATGACATTTATTATGTTTAGGTACATTCTCTCTGTACTTATTATGTTGAGAGTTTTTATCAAAAATAGAGGCTAACAATTCATGTTAGTTCAGAGTACAAAAAGATCAATGGTGGCAGCAGAAGGGATTTATCAACTGGTTTGGCAACTTTTCTTTTTGATTTTTGCCAGTGAAAATCTTTGCCTTTTATGCCCAGACATTTCTATAGTTTTAATTTTAATTTCTTTATTATATGTGTAATAATCATGTACACATAATGAAAAATATTTTTTGAATTTTTAGTAACAGCGCAACTAATTTTTCTAAAATATTTTCATGTATAATATTCTGTTAAATATTATCATCTGTTTATTTTCTACTTGAAGTCAACAGGTAAGTTGTTTACTTATTATCATAAAACTAAAATGAACTTCACAAAATATTTAGAATATTTACGATATAATCTCTTCCAGGCTGATTTCCAGATGTGAAATTATTATATTAAATATATGCAAATATTTAAAAGTGTATATTGTTAAATTGCTTTCCAGAAAAGAAAGTAAAGATGCATTAAAACTGAAACCAACCTAACATTAAATCATGTCATAAATATCTTCCTTAAGAAATTTTACTATTTATCTAGATTAACCTTAATGCTCCATATCATATGTTGATTATTTTGAGTTTTATACAATTATTATTTACCCCAATACTTCTTTCATCTCAAAAATATTGTTGAAAAAAGAAAAAATGGCATTTATGGTATTTTTTTGTTGTTTGCCCTCCTCTAATCCTTACAAAAGACCTGATGAATTGTTATAGTTGTGCTCATTGTACAGAATTTATAAATCATGGTCAGTGGGATTAAAGCTATCACTCAAAATAACAACATTGTTGGAAAAACTCAAAGCTGGAATTTGTATCCAGCTACTTGTGAACTTAAAAATTTTCTGTCAATTATAACATACTATCTTTCTTTTCAAGGCTCAGGTTCTTGATAAACTTTACAAATGGATCTCTCACATTCTTCAATTTCTCTTTTGTCATAGTTAAGTAAAAATAATAATTTTCAAGCTAACTGTAATTGACATACTACTATGTGCAGGCATAAGTGTGATTCTGAAACACATGCTCAGAGTTCAAAACTTCGCTCCATAATGAAGTAGCTTTGGGACAGTCAGCATCTGAGCCTTTTTGCCATGGTTTATGCACAAATTGTGATGATAACAGTATAACTAC